>OZ007497.1:207110438-207622938 GCA_963931805.1 Microdon myrmicae
TAATAACCTGCACCTTTTTATTTGTTCAAAACATAGTAACTTGGATTTTCGTCCAAATTGATTAATGTGAAAAGTCACTGAGAGAAAATTAGAAATAGAAAAAATCAGTTGAGAAGCAGTCGACTGGAGAGTTAGTTCAGTTTTTAGTTTCAGTTTGGAAGTTCAGATACAATTGAGTTTGTTTTGCGTTATCAATTGAGTTTAAGATACAAACAAGTCGAGAAATTGAAGAGTAAGATTGGAGATACAAACTGAGGAGACGAGAATAAGTGTTTTGAGTTGAGGAAAAGAGGAAGTTGACTGTTACAGTTATTACAATAGATAAAAAGAAGTTATAAGAAGAAAAGAAAGAATAAACAGAAAATTAAACAGAAGATAAATTAATCCTGCGTTTTAATAAATATTCAAAATACAAGGTCCCCGCTCTTCCCTCAACCGAGGAAGCACGGCGTCCGGACTTCAACAATATTATATCCCTGAACTTAAACTGTTTAATATTATTTAAAAATTCCTCTCAGTCTTTTTTTTGGTGAGGGGCTTATTAATCAATTAATTGTTGACCAAAACCACGTCGAAAGGGTATTTATCAAGTGAGTTTGTGCCACTTGCATTTATATGCTTTACTACGAGCCCATTTCCTCCTCTAGATAGCGTCCCCTGTATCTTTTGCACTTCCCACTCTTTAATTCTTTCGGTGTCCTTTGCAATTAGTTAAATTACATTTCCTGACCCAGATGTATCCAAGCCATCATTCAAATGTCCAGAGAGTGCCAGTTCATGAAGATTGCATTCAACTTTAATTAGCCGGCCCAGTATTAATAGGATTCTTATTTATCCTATTCCTCCGAGTGCCATATACTATTGGGTGGCATAAATAACATATCATATAGGTTTGTTTGTATATTCGAGTGTGTGTCCCCTCCGTGAATCCATAAGAGTCGAGAGAATATATATTAGCACATTAAATAAACGACGTTGAAGAGGATAATAATTTGATATCACTCAAAATTGCAAGTCAAAGACTTGGAGAGATCAGCTTGCAGCAACGAAAGGCCTTCAAGTCAAAAAAGTTTATACGTCCCATTTGAACTTTCATGTTGAACCTTAATTTTAACGTGTTTTGCGTATATTTTAATTGCACAAAAACGATGACACTTTTTGCAGAATTTTGTGCTATTCCAAGGACGATTAACAAGGACATAACATTGGAATGTACACCTGAGACCAAGTGAATCTGATTTCGATTTTGGTGGAGACAAAATCCCATTTATTAGGCTTAAGATACTTATAGCTTGTATAAGTATGTAAATGGTGGGGAAGCGCTAGGGTTAAAGTCGAAAGAGATTATATTAGAGTCGACACCTTACAATATTCGAGATTAGGTTTATTGGAACCATAAAAGGGCCGATGGACGGGTATATAAATAGAATAGGCGACTGGTTAAAATTAAATGAAATAGAGTTGAGAAGATTTAGTCAACGGAGCCTAAAAGAGGTCGGTGTATGAAGAGAAGGTTCGATTTCTGAGTTGTTCTGGGTTATTCGAGGTGGTTTATCAATGTGAGGTGGTTTATGTACCTTGGTCCTTGGGGGACAAATCGAAAGAAACATCGTAGAATGCCGTCGATTATGCGAATGCCAATCTCGTGATCAGGGGACCAGTCCCGATTGGCATATTTAAGGAGAGGTTGACAAAAGATACGAGGGTTGCCTTTTATATTTCGGGATTAGAGAACAAAAACAAATATTGATCATCGAAAATCACTTTATTGTTTTTCAAAATATTCCCCATGAAGATCTATACACTTTTGCATGCGTTTGAACCAATTGTCGAAGCACTTTTACCACTCTGATTGAGGTATCTCCAACACATGCATTCTGAATGCAGCAACCGCTTCTTCAGGTGTCGAAAAACGTTGACCTCTCAGTTTGTTTTTTACGTACGGGAATAAAAAGATGTCATTCGGTGCCAAGTCAGGATTATACGGCGGATGCCCCATCAAATCGATGTTTTGGGTGCTCAAAAATGCAGTTGTCGCAGCCGATGTGTGAGAGCTCGCATTGTCGTGGTGACGAGTGATCCGTCTTCGGTGGTTGGTTTTCCTGATTTCTTGGAAGACAACTGGCAAACAAATGGATGTGTACCACTCAGAATTGACTGTTCTGCGTTGTTCTAGTGGTACGGTTGCGACATGTCCAGTATTTCCGAAAAAACAGGCGACCATTTGCTTGGAAGTGCTTCGTGCGCGAACAACTTTTGTTGGATTTGGCTCATCTTGAAACACCCAGACAGTCGACTGCTGTTTACTTTCGGGCTCATACGCGTAAATCCACGATTCATCACCTGTCACGATGTCATAGACGTGTTTCTAAGCACCGCGACCGTATTTTTTGAGCATTTCTTTCGACCAATTGACACGAGCCTTTTTTTGGGCGATTGACAAATTGTGTGGGATTCAACGTGAACAAATTTTTTTGACAGTCAAATGTTTATGCAATATTGAATGTATGCTGGTCCCACTAACGCCTAAGGTTATCTCAATCTCACGATAGGTCACATGACGATCTTCCAATATCAGTTCGCGGACAGCATCAATGGTTTTCGGAACAACAACTGATTTTGGACGACCTTCACGAAATTCATCTTGGAGTGAACTACGACCACGATTGAATTCACCATACCATCGATAAACACTGGTCCTTGATGGAGCTTCATCGCCAAAAATTGAATTAAGTTCATCCATGCACTGTTGCTGAGTTAATCCACGCCGAAAGTTGTAAAAAATAATCGCACGAAAATGTTGACGATTTAATTCCATTTTGGGCCGAGATGAATCTTTTAAGTTACTGTAAACAACACAAATAGCGCTCGTATGTCAAAACGTTCTGAGGGCGTATAACCTCAAAAATGTCCAACTTTACGACAGAGCTGTCAATTGCCGGATTGCAACACTAGGGTTGCCAAATCCCGAAACATAAGAGGCAACCCTCGTACATTTAGGGGTGGGGTCATATAGAAATTAGAGAACATTGAAACCAAGATTTCATAAAATAAATCGTTGAATTTGCCTTAAAGACTAACTCGTTAATTTGTGTGGAAGATTTTGGTTCTCCCTTACATAAAATGTTAAGGTTGCGAATTGATTGAAAGAAGGTTACACGTTGGTTAAGTATAAAATAAAAATGGGTAGAAGATTGGATACGCTTACGTAAAAAGGTAATTGATTGACATTTGTCAATATTAAGTTCCAAACAATTCTTAAGGAACCACACCGAAAGGCTCTAAATTTATTTGAAGAGCAAAAGATTTAAGCAGCGCAGTGTAGGTGTCGTTTCAGAATGTAAGTTTCTCAGCTACGAGGGTGAAACAAATATAAACGGTAATTTTACTTTTTTTGCCTAGTAATAAGTTGCGAGCTAGATAATCTTGTGTGTGGCTGTTGTTTGGTTTATGAAGAGTAGGAGAACCGGGTTGGCATGCGGGCGCGGTCGACTCTGTAGTCAGTACAGCCATGAGCGAGCAAGAGGTATATACGTCTGTTGCGCAACGGATTATTATAAAATGTGTAACAAATGAAGGCGTTAAACCTTAGATATACATATTGAAGTCATCATCTTCTAAAATATGTATATTCGTATTTAAATTTGTGTTAGTACGGGATGATTTGTTTTTAACCTTTAACGTGGGTGACAAGGTACGTTGCGAGAGGGTATTGGCGAACAAGCTTGTTGTAACTTGTGGGATGGGTTGGTTGTAGTTTTGGGTTATAGAAGTTGTTTGCGGTTGTAGGGATATGGTTGGAGTTAGTTGAGTTGTTGATGTTAGATGGTGTTTGTTGAGTTGGTGGTGTTGTTGATGAGTCCGATGTAGTGAAATTATATTTTATTGGTGTTTTTCTTTACACTAACGCTTTTACTTGATTTTGTTGGCGGATGAGGCGACGCATTTTTAATGTTGTTTGCTGTATTAGATGTGGAGGGGCCAATTGGAAGAGCTTTTTTGAGTGTTAGCGTTGGTATTATGTTTTATTTGTTTTGTTCTTTTGTGGGTCCCTGCTATGGGTTAAACTTTAGCGTTTCTGCGAAAATTCCGGAAAGGTAATGACATTTTTTTCCTTGTAGATACGTTTGGCTTGCACATCGAGCACTTGTTAGCGATTTTTATTGCCAGTATTCCCTTGGCTTGAATATATGAGGGACAGGTTATGTCCGCAGCAGAATGAGGGAGTGATCAGTTAGCGCACATAGTACGACAGCAATCAGCAGCCATATGAGGTGGAAGGTTGCATTTCTCACATATTGGTATGTTGGTGCAGCGTTTTGTCACATGACCGACTCGATGGCAGTTGCGGCATCTGATCGCGTTGGGGATGTATTCGGTGACCTCTGCTTTGTACAAAGCTATATCTACAGATGTTGGTGGTTGGAAGAGGTCGAAAGTAAATAACATTAGGCCCGATGGTCGTTGGATTTTATTTTCAACCCGTTATAAGAATTCGTAAACTTGCGTTACATTTTGCGTGTGCATTCCCGAGATTATTTCTGATTCGATAGCATTTATCAGGCAGGGGGCGCAACTTATACCAAGGGATTCATTCAATTTCTCGTGAAACTTCACAGTGACAGGGCACACATTGCATTAATTAGTTGTCTTTAGGAATCGGTCCACGATTTTTGGTGCGTTAACTTTCACTAATAAATTTCCGTCGCGTAAAATTGTAATTTGTTCGTATTCTCGACTAATATCACCTATCACTTTTTTTGATTACGAATGGATTAATCGACTAGATAGGTTTATCACTTTGTTTGGCCGCCATAATTAAAAATTCCGGGTTTTTACTCATGTTGTCGGTAAATTTGGAAAATTTTCCTCGATTCTGGGAAGTGTTCTTTTTATTTTCTTTATACGTATTTCCAAATCTGGGTCTTCGGAAAAATCCCAAACCGGTTATGAGTCGTATTTGGCCCACAGGGCATTGTGGCACAATTACTGTTAACTGGTCTTTGTATGGTCACTGTCACTGTCACAGTCACTGTCACAGTCACTGTCACTGTCACTATCACTGTCACTGCCACTGCCACTGCTACTGTCACTTTCACTGTCACTGTCACTGTCACTGTCACTGTCACTGTCACTGTCACTGTCACTGTCACTGTCGCTGTCACTGTCCACAAAACACGACTCGAAAACAAAAATGTATTGTATTGTGCAGGTATTTGGCATATCTGCTTGGTAGCGCACTGTGGGAAGACACTTATAATGTAAAACAAACGAAAGAATGGACGATCCTTACCGTTTGGACGTTAGCTGGTGAATGCCGGTTAATTAATTTACTTAGGAGTAGAGTCAAAATATTAGCTAGCGTAGTCCATTTGCAGGGAAGATTTTATGATAAGGAAAACCGCATGGAAACCTATTGCAACTGCCAAAAATCAACTGACGATATTCTTAGAAAAACTGAACTCCGACGAAAAATTATAGTTTTTGGCGCTAGTTCCGAACTTACACGTTAATTCAAAATTAGCACACGAACGACATTTATTTTGAAAATATATTTGCTTGCGAACAGCAGGCGTTGAACGCAACTTCCACAAACAATGGATATTGTTGTGGACCGGCGTGATGACTTCAGGAACAGTGGTGTCTCCTGATGTGCAATACTGTTGATTCCGTGGGAGTGACGTGGAATGACGTCAAGAGCCAGGTGGTCTCTTCGCTGGAATTAACTACTCTATAAACAATACGGAACTGTCCACCAACACGAGATTTTCAATGGAGGCCCAAGGCAATGGCGTCAGCAACACTGCTCAACTCACTTGGCAGGCACATGTGAGTTACCGCTGACTGAAAACAATTGCATGTAATGAGAAAAAGAGAAACGAATACCTTCCGTTGGCTGCCAGCAGAACATCCAGAACGAATCCTCCTTAAAACTCGGTTGGTTTAGTGTTAATTAATATGAACTTTATTTACTGATTATTTTGATTTTAACTGATTATCATTTAATGCGAACTGTGTCGGCCGAATGTTTAACGAAAAAGCGTTTGTTATTGTGTTCTTGTGTTCTCCCTTGACAGCCAAATTATTTCTTTAAGTCAGCTGGTTGCTGACATTTGTTATTTTGTTGCCAAGGGCAGCATTCAGTTGCGAATTCGCTGGTTGTGTCCAGTGCGAATCCGCAACAATATTTACTATTAAATGAGCTTATAGAGCCCCCACCCATACTTAGATAATTTTTCACAAGAGAATTAGCAACAGACCTTTCTAAGTTTCACAACTTTCTTTCTATAAATCTTTCGACTTACTAGCTAGCATAAAACCTGCTTAATCTATAGTATACGTTGTTTATTCCAAATCTTAACTTGTTGGTCCCACGTAGACACTCATACTTAGGTAACATTTTTTTTTACTTTTTTTTCACATTTTAGGCCATTCAAGTTTTCTTTTACTCACAAAGAACACTCACACATTATAAAACGTTGACACAATTTTATGATTTTGATTTAATTGCAACTGAAACTATGCTACCTTAATCTAAACAATTCAATTCAAGTTTTTGTGCACCAGATTTTAAGTCCAATCTTGGGCTGCTTGAGACTCATCTCGAGTCCCTCTTGTACTGTTTTCAAAGCGTTCAACTTGAGACTTTCCTAACATGTGTCTCACAATTCTCCTTACCCTGATATTAAAAAATCAACAGACTTTCTCCAAAGTTAACCAAAAATACCTAACGATGGCCTCAGAGAACCTCAACTTAATGAAAATACATTAAAACTCACATGTGTGGATCAAGCAAATACGAGAAATACGTGTAAGCAATCAACATAGAATTAGTTCATTATTTATACGTTTCTGACACTTCATTAGCTGAGTGGGGAAATACACAAAAGGGAAACCCTTCACATCCATTGTATCGGATTATCGAGTTAACGCCAAGTCAAACACACATACAAGGCAATATGCTGAGCTCTTAATCATCTAGCTACAGATTTCAAAAAGCAACAATTGATTAACAGCCAAGATCTCTTTGAACGAGGTCCTTTTTCATCTAGTCAAGTTTCTAAGTTAAAACGATGCTCCACATCAGGCGTTTCATTTAGCTTTGTCCATTTATGTGACACCCCGTAGAAATGTGTCCCTAGCCCTTGAGTTCAATTACTCCCTAGTGGAAGGACAAAGGCGTCTTCTATTCATTAAGGAACTTCATCTTCTCAACGATGCACCATTTAATGGCAGATTAAGAGCGCTGTAGACGCTTTATATATACTAGAGCACTAAGGAGATTATCTATTTTCTGTTCGAGTATCATGCCGATGGTAAAAGGCTTTCAATTCGTGACGACGTTGCTATGTGTTACATACTATGAAAGTGTGAATGGCTTGTATGTGTTGTGATATCCTGAGCTGCTTGTTCTTTCTTATTAAGATGTGCGAAGCTTACATGCACATGGCGTGCTATCCAACCTAACCGTCAGTATGTAGGTCTATTTATTGAAATGTGTCAGCTTTTAATAATTATATTTTAATCCTTTTCGTTTTTGTTGTCTTTTTTGTCTTGAAGCATGTGATATGAATGTCCATGCACGATGTAAAGAGAATGTGCCAAGTTTATGTGGATGCGACCATACCGAGCGACGAGGGAGAATCTCCTTAGAGCTGCATGTCAAAGGAAACACACTAACAGTTGAAAGTAAGTATACAATTGTAACTCTATTCAAATTGATACTATTAAATTGGACAGCAATTTAAATGCATGGAGAACATTAAAATGAAAAAGAACTACATGTTAAAAAAAGAAAACAAAAGCTCTGAAACCATTTTTCCCCAGAACTGCAAAATTCATATATAAAATTAAAGACACGTACATTTTAAAAAAACTGTCACCCAAAAATATTACTTGACAGAGATGGTTTTTTTTAGAATTAAAATAAAGGACAACAGTATAATTTAAATAAGTTTAACCAAAGGATACCTGTTCTCGGAGCTGCGTTTTTACAACTAAAATTAAAGACAACTTCATTTTTTCATAACTGAAATGAAAAAAAGGTCTCTGCAGAGATTAGCGAATATTAAAATTAAAATAAATTCACTTAACCATTAAATATACCAAAAATTGGCGTATCAGCTTTTTTTAATTAGAGACATAATAAAATTAAAATCATTTGTATATTAGGAAAAAGGAAACAATAGTTGGCTCTTCATAGTGCTGTGATTTGTCAAGTTTAAAATAACGATATGTATACGGAAATAAACTTAATAATAAAACGAAAAAAAAAAAATATATATATATATATACATATATACATGGGTGGTCTGAAAAGAAAATATAATTTAAAACGAAAAAAACAATATATATATATATATATATATATATATATATATATATATATATATATATATATATATATATATATATATATTGTAGCGATCTTAGGGTTCGCTTGATTAATTATTTAAAATAAATAAGAGCCGTTAAATCGATTCTTTTTGCAAGCACTTTATTAGTCTGTTAATAACAACCGTTCCTTGACACTTCGCTTCTTTACTTATCGCTTCCTTACTGCTTACTTCTTACTTCTCACTTCTTACTTTTACTTCTTCGATCTGCGTGCGACGTATTTATACCGTTTCCTCATTCTGATTCGGCGTTTCGTTTCCGTCCGTCAGAATTTTCTGCTGTTCATAGTCTCCAGGTTACCAGTACTTTCTAGAATATTCTAGTGCTGATTGTCATATGCGTCACAATATATATATATATATATATATATACATATATATATATATATATATATATTGTTATGCCTGGTTAGGCTGCACACCAAGTAATATGTTTTGCACCAACTAAGTCCGCAGGCCAGATACGGTTCGTGGGAGGAACCTCCGGCTTTTCCGTTGGATTAGGGGGCGGATGCTGGAACCAAGGAATATGTTACCGCGTGGATTCACCTCTTTTTTTTTTTTAAGACGCTTAACTTAACTTTATTAATTACAATTACAATCTTGATTTTCCTCTAATTACTTTCAATCTTAATTTTACAGTTACAATATTTTCAATCTTATTTTCAATTTTATTTCTAAGTTACAATAATTAATAAATCTCAATCTTATTTTTAATTTTATTTTTAAGTTACAACATTTAAATCTTATTTTATTTTATTTTATTTCTAAGTTACAATAATTAATAAATTTCAATCTTATTTTTGATTTTATTTCTAAGTTACAATAATTAATAAATCTTAATCTTATTTTCAATCTTATTTTTAAGTTACAACATTTAAATCTTATTTTATTTTATTTTATTTCTAAGTTACAATAATTAATAAATCTCAATCTTATTTTCAATCTTATTTTTAAGTTACAACATTTAAATCTTATTTTATTTTATTTTATTTCTAAGTTACAATAATTAATAAATTTCAATCTTATTTTCAATCTTAATTTTAAGTTACAACATTTAAATCTTATTTTATTTTATTTTATTTCTAAGTTACAATAATTAATAAATTTCAATCTTATTTTCAATCTTAATTTTAAGTTACAACATTTAAATCTTATTTTATTTTATTTTATTTCTAAGTTACAATATTTACACAATATGGCCCTATAGTTTTTACTTGCGCTTTATACACTTTGCTAACTTTAATTTCCTATAGTTTTTACTTGCGCTTTATACACTTTGTTAACGTTAATTTCCTATAGTTTTTACTTGCAATTTATACACTTTGTTAACGTTAATTTCCTATAGTTTTTACTTGCAATTTATACACTTTGTTAACGTTAATTTCCTATAGTTTTTACTTGCAATTTATACACTTTGTTAACGTTAATTTCCTATAGTTTTTACTTGCAATTTATACACTTAGTTAACGTTAATTTCCTATAGTTTTTACTTGCAATTTATACACTTTGTTAACGTTAATTTCCTATAGTTTTTACTTGCAATTTATACACTTTGTTAACGTTAATTTCCTATAGTTTTTACTTGCAATTTATACACTTTGTTAACGTTAATTTCCTATAGTTTTTACTTGCAATTTATACACTTTGTTAACGTTAATTTCCTATAGTTTTTACTTGCAATTTATACACTTTGTTAACGTTAATTTCCTATAGTTTTTACTTGCAATTTATACACTTTGTTAACGTTAATTTCCTATAGTTTTTACTTGCAATTTATACACTTAGTTAACGTTAATTTCCTATAGTTTTTACTTGCAATTTATACACTTTGTTAACGTTAATTTCCTATAGTTTTTACTTGCAATTTATACACTTTGTTAACGTTAATTTCCTATAGTTTTTACTTGCAATTTATACACTTTGTTAACGTTAATTTCCTATAGTTTTTACTTGCAATTTATACACTTTGTTAACGTTAATTTCCTATAGTTTTTACTTGCAATTTATACACTTTGTTAACGTTAATTTCCTATAGTTTTTACTTGCAATTTATACTTTGTTAACGTTAATTTCCTATAGTTTTTACTTGCAATTTATACACTTTGTTAACGTTAATTTCCTATAGTTTTTACTTGCAATTTATACACTTTGTTAACGTTAATTTCCTATAGTTTTTACTTGCAATTTATACACTTTGTTAACGTTAATTTCCTATAGTTTTTCCAAGAGCGGAAGGACGAGACCACGACCACTGACTTCTCGAAAAGACTCCAGACGAACTCCCTTCATTTCCCAATCTTCCTTGCCTCGTCGGCTGCCCGTGATCGCATTGCTTTTTGTCGATCATGCAAAAACGTTTGTTAGGGGCTCCCATGGGGTTCATATTTCTGTATAAGCTACTTTGTATCTTATGGGTTATGCTATGGGACAATCTGCAGATCAAGCGAATATTTCCCATGGGTCATATGACTGTGGGACTTGGATTATTTTGTGGATTAAGCAAAATTGTGTCTTTTGATCATATCATATTATGGGATTTGGATTATTTTGTGAATTAGGCAAAATTGTTTCTTTTGATCATATCATATTATGGGATTTGGATTATTTTGTGAATTAAGCAAAATTGTGTCTTTTGATCATATCATATTATGGGATTTGGATTATTTTGTGAATTAGGCAAAATTGTTTCTTTTGATCATATCATATTATGTGATTTGGATTATTTTGTGGATTAGGCAAAATTGTTTCTTTTGGATGGATATAGGGTTAGGACTCCTGATAGGTTTTTCTCCTATGGATTCGCAGCATCCATAACACGTCCCCCCTTCAGACACATCTAAGGGTACCTTACCCTTAGATTGGACTTAGGTGTTTTCAACTCAAAAACCTCCGCCAACTTGTGTGGCTCTGGTGTTCTTGCCACTTCCAACCTCACGTCTGGGTCAACTCGGTTCCTTCTGTTAAAGCATCTGTTAAGAAGGGTTATAGTTGTTCTTACAGGTCCACAGTTACATTTCCTGATGACACAGGCAATCCCCACCAGACTGAGGACTCCAGTTACAGACATCAGGATCCCTTGTGTTCGTTCTGGTATCTTTTGCAGAGCCCTTGACCAGAAGGTCTGCTGATTCTGTATTTCCAGGGATAGGTCTTGCAGCTCATGAATGCTTTTTGCTGAAATTTTGGACATTGGTTCCCTTTCGATTGCTATTTCGCGCAGCTTAGCGTTAGCGCAACAATTTTCCAAATCGCCATACGAGTGCCTATCTCTTACCGATTTTTCGGTGCCAACTCCCAACGTGTTTATAGTCATGTCATATGTTTCCAGCCTGCAGTACCCATTAATTGTAATAACTCCTGTACCCAGGAGCTTTCCTACTTCTGTCCCATTCCGGCATTTACATTCAAAACTGGTTTCCGTTGTTATTGTATACAGGAAAGAGTCATCTTTAATTTTGTGGAATATTTCAACCTGCGAGTTTATGACTTTGGCATTGCATCTTTCGGCTCTGTTTCTCATGAAGATGTTTATTTCGCAGTTTGAGTCACTTAAAGTACTGCGCAGAAGTTGCGGTTTACAAACGTATATTTTATTGAAAAGCTTACAATCATCCAGTCTTGACCTCAACACGTAGTCCTCTCTATTCTTGTTTATAATTAGATATTCGTTACTCAATCCCAGCACCACGATTCCATTGGCCACGATCTTTGGGAGAGCGATTATCTCATATATATCAAAAGTTTCTTTTGTAACTGTCGGAATATGAATAACGAAAATGATAGTGCGACCCTTGGTGAAAGCTTTAATTTCGATCAATTTTAAGATTTCGGGGTAATTTTCTAAATTTGGTTCTATGGCCAGTAAGTTATTGTGTTCGAATTCCTTTAATTCCTTAAGTAGGTCGATTGGTTCTATAATTCTTGGGTGTATAATTCCGGACTGAATGAACAACAGGCTATCAATTATTTGTTCTATTTCTAGTTCGAGTCGCATGATCTTGTGATTAATTTTGCTGGATATTTCATCGTAGTAAGAGGCCAAGATGATAGTTCTGTTTAGATTATCCTCTCTTATATTGACCCTGTTAATTTCGTCAATGACTTCGTTAACCTTTTTCAATGTAACGTTTGCGTTCTTTACGCTTTCAAGTACCTGTTTATTTAAGTGACTCATTATCTTTATGTTCTCTTCCATGCCGTTCTTGATTCTGTGCTCGTTTTCCAAAACACTGTGAATCGCTGTCGAATAGTATTCAGCATCCTCATTATCCATTGTACCAAACAAAACCTTAAAGCCCGAACCTATCACATTTGCCAGCCCTCTTTTTGTTCTTTTCGATTTTCCCACTATACCAGAGATTATATTGATTCTATGATCTGCCTTAGTTACTTCTTGCTCTGCTAAAATTTGGAATTGTCTACATTCTGTTTTGGTTTGTATGCAAAGTTTGTCTATTGCGTTAATCATATTTCTAATATTTAAACTTGTTTGCTCTAGAATAGTTATGTCTAAGTGTGCAACCAGCGTCAATTTGCTGTTCATCTCTTTTCCATCTCCGATATAGTTGAAATACAGTCCCGAATGTTCCCGCAGGCTCCGCACGTTCACGTTTCCCGCATTTATTGTGCAGATGCACGAGATCCTGCAAAGTAAGGTTTGACGTTAGCTTTATTGAATCTCTGTTGTTTATTCCGAAGTTGTATCACCAAATGATTTTGATGAACTTCGAGGACAGTAAAAGGGCCCTTATATGTACTTCGGAGTTTGCCTTTCACTTCATTTTTTATTAAGACCCTTTGACCAACCCTATACTCGATTGGCCTTCCTATTTTCTTGTCATACCTCAACTTGGATCTCTTCCTACATTCTCGGACATTTCCTTTAACATTCTCTCGTGTCTCGAAGAGGTTGGACCTAAGCTCGTCGATATAGTCGAAAACCGTTTTTTCGTTATGGGTGTCCACAGCGCTAGGTCGGTTGGCCTCGTTACCAAAAACCATCTCATAGGGCGTGTAGCCCGTCGCATTATGAACTGTACTGTTGTAACAAAATCCAGCATACGGCATTCGTTTGTGCCAATCCTCTATCTGGTCCAATTCCCTTCCTGTGGATCTCAAGTATTCCAGCAGTCGACAATGGGCTCGCTCCACGCTACCGTTAGCCTGTGGGTAAGCAACACTGGTTGTTATATGTTCCATTCCCAACAGGTCACAAAACTCTTTAAAGAGTTCATTGCAGAATTCTAGGCCATTATCGGAGAGAATCAATTTAGGCATACCGAAGTTCATTATCCACTCTTCCATCAAGGCTCGCGCCACTGTTTGCATTTCCTTGTTCTTCAAGGGTATGAACTTAATAAACTTCGACAAGTCATCTTGGATTGTTAATCCGAATTTGTAGCCCTCGTCCGTCTCCTGGAACGGTCCTATAATGTCAATCATAATTTTCTCTAATGCCCTATCGGCTGAACTAACTATTTTCATAGGATTTCTGGTCGGTGCCCGGTTAACTTTTTCCGTCTGGCAATGGGGACAGTTCCTGACAAAATTCTCGATGTCCTTCTGCATCCCCCTCCATCCATACCTTCTTTTTATCCTAGCGTAGGTTGCCTTTTGCCCTGTGTGGCCGCCCATCAAGCCTTCATGGTATTCCCTCATAATTGCCAACCTTCTGTCTGTGTCAATCACTTCTTCCCTGCCGCCCGACGCTCCACTCTTCGTGCTCGAACTTTCATCGTCAGCAGCGAGTTCAGCTACGACACCTGAACCGATCTCATCGCTGGGGCCGATGCCGATGTCACCGTTGTCGACATTCTCCTGTTCCCCTTCGACAATCCTAACATTCCGGCTGAGTTCGTCGGCAACCACATTTTCCTTACCTTTCTTATAGGTTATAACGTAGTCGAATTCCTCAAGCTTGAGGCGCCATCTCACAAGCCGACTGCCAGGATCCTTAACGTGGAACAGCCATGTCAATGGTCTGTGATCTGTCTGAATGATGAACTTAGTCCCATAAATATATGGACGAAACTGTTTCGTAGCCCAAACGATAGCCAAGCATTCCTTCTCTGTCGTGCTATAGTTGGTCTCGGCCTTATTAAGCGTCCTACTGGCGAAATGTATTGGTAGATCCTTACCGTTATGCTCCTGACTTAAGACAGCACCTATGCCGCCATTAGACGCGTCGGTAGTCACTATGAAGGTTTTCTGGAAATCCGGATACTGCAAGATGGGATGGCTTGTGATAATTCGTTTCAATGCGTCAAAGGACTGTTGCTGCTCTGTATCCCATTTAAACTCCACGTCCTTCTTTAAAAGTTTATTCAGTGGCCCGGCCACCTGACTGAAGTTCTTTATAAACTTTCTATAATATCCTATCATTCCTAGGAATGATTTCACACCTTTGGGGTTCCTGGGTTCCTCCATCCGCAGGATGCTCTCGATCTTCCCTGGATCCGGTCTAACACCCCTGTCCGTAATGACATGCCCCAAGTAGGAGACCTCCTTCCGCAGAAATTCACATTTATCGGGCTGCAGTTTGAGATTCGCACTCCTAAGTTGCTCGAACACCTCGATGAGCTTCTTATTGTGCTCCGACAGGCTTCGTCCATAGACGACGATGTCGTCCAAATAGACGAAGCATTTGATTCCCTGCAATCCAGCCAAGACGGTGTTCATCAGCCTCTGAAAGCAGGCAGGAGCGTTTTTCAATCCAAATGGCATTCTGGTATATTCGAAGTGACCATAAGGTGTGCTGAAGGCCGTCTTCTCGATGTCCTCCTCATCCATTGGAATTTGATGAAATCCGGACGTTAAGTCCAAAGTGGAAAAGTATTTAGCTTTTCCTAATTGATCGAGGATTTCGCCTATGTTAGGCAAGGGGTAGTTGTCCGCAATCGTTATCTCGTTTAACTTACGGTAGTCGATAACCATACGCCACTTCCTTTTGCCGCTCGCATCGGCCTTTTTCGGCACCACCCACAACGGGGAGCTCCATGGTGAGCTACTGTCACGCACGATCCCCTCGTCCTTAAGCTTCTTAATTTGCTCGCGGACCTCTTCTTCGTGGACCTTGGGGTACCTATAAGTTTTTGTAAAGATGGGCTCTGAGAAGTCCCTCGTTCTAATCTTATGCTTGATGATGGGAGTTGTTGACAACTTTTCACCCTCGACGCTAAATATGTCACTGAATTCCTGAACAATTTCCAGGAGGCTCTCTTTTTCTTCCTTATTTAAGTGATCGGTTCGCACGTTCCCTGAAACCTTCTTGGCTCTGTTTCCTGCGACGTTAAAGTCACTCAGATTTGAACCCCTGACGGATACTCCCTTCAAGTCAAATGGCTTATCTGTAGTGTTCAAAACTGAAACCAGACATTGGCCATTCCTATTCCTGGTGATGCAACTGGGGACAACAATACCTTCGGTAATTTCCTGTCTAGGTATTATTATTTCTTCGTCTAAGTTTCCTTGGACTTGGACTTTCCTAAAAACCTCGGATCTGGCCATGACAGACCGTAATTCATTGAGATACCTTAGCGGTATCTCACCAAAATGTCCCGCTATTACATCATTCTTATAGTCGATCGTGAAACCGCCCTCTCGTAGGAAATGGTTTCCAATCAATCCGTCATAGTCTCCCAAAAGGGTGTTTGCGACCACGTGGAACTCCATCATATCCGTCCTGATGCTGCCATTATTTTGGCCGAATTCAACTCTCTGTTTAACCACTCCTAATGTGGCACACATTCTGCCACCTATCCCACTAAATCTCAAAACCCTTTCGACATCCACCTCATCCTTGTAGACACAATTTGCTTTGATGAGTGATATTTCAGCCCCCGTATCTATCATGAACCTCCTTACGTCCCCGTTGATTGTACCCAAAATGTGGGGACTCTCCGATTTATCCGAGACTCTGACCTGCATGAGTGCCCCATACTTCATGCAGCCTATTGAAAATTTCTTTCCTTGAAGTCCACCTTGCTCGGGCCCGAAGGTGGTTTTTCATCCTGCCTAAAGGGGTTTCCACTGAATTTATTACTCCGCCCATAGTAGTTCCCAACGGGTCGACCGTCCTGCTTCCTCGGAAGTCTACAATTCCTTGCGATGTGACCCAACTTGCCACAATTATAACACTTAATCTGCTGGAAGTTAATCTTTGCCAAATTTTTCGAGGTATAATCCTTTTGCGTATTTGATCTGAACAGGTTAATGCGCTGTTCTTCTTCACAAGCGAACCTGCTTGCCTCCGCAAGACTTCTAGGTCGCTGCGTCACAACATACATTGATAATCGCTCCTGGAGACCATTCACAAAGACTGAAAGGCTCTCATTCTGAATATATTCGATTTGGCCTTCCCTGTGTTCACGTTTTACGCCGGAGAGCTTGCTCTGGAGGAGTCGTCTCTGCAAAGTCTCAACTCGCTGCAAATAGTGCACCACAGACTCGTCCCTACCCTGTCGGATCGAAATCAACTCCCTGTGCAGCTGTAGTGCGCTGTGAGGTTCCCTAAACACTGCTATCAGTTCCCTTTTCAATGCCTGCCAGTCCGTGATCTCCTTATTCATCAGAATCGTTGCGGCATTGCCACGAACTTTGGTTTTGATATACTTGAAGAGTACATTTTTCTGCGCATCAGATGCCAGTTCGATGGCATCATCGCACGAATCGATAAAGGTGAAAACTTCATCGCTGGTACCATTGAAGGTAGGGATGAACGAGATCAACACGTTGATGGCAACCTCCGTCATGTCGCAAGTGGAATTACCCTCGACCCGCGAATCGCCACAATTGCTACCGTCGTCCGAATCAGAATCCCCACCCGCACCGGTGTCGTTATCGTTAGCTAAGGGTTTGTTCAGGGCACCTATTGAAGCTCGTAGATTCGAGAACATGAATGGTCTCTTCTCTCTAGTCGCCGGATCTCGTCCCTCGTCTCTCTCTTAATCAAATAAAGAGTTTCCTTTTTCCTTTCTCATAGGGCAACAATTCAACAATAACAGCAAATAAAATCAACAGCGCAAAAAATTCTAAAATCTATAGGGCAATAAAATAAAAGAACCACTTACAGGAACAATCCCAGGAACAACTCCATGTGTCCGCCGCAGTTGAAGTGCTGGATCCCACCGCTGCCACCAAAAATTTGGTATGTTATGCCTGGTTAGGCTGCACACCAAGTAATATGTTTTGCACCAACTAAGTCCGCAGGCCAGATACGGTTCGTGGGAGGAACCTCCGGCTTTTCCGTTGGATTAGGGGGCGGATGCTGGAACCAAGGAATATGTTACCGCGTGGATTCACCTCTTTTTTTTTTTAAGACGCTTAACTTAACTTTATTAATTACAATTACAATCTTGATTTTCCTCTAATTACTTTCAATCTTAATTTTACAGTTACAATATTTTCAATCTTATTTTCAATTTTATTTCTAAGTTACAATAATTAATAAATCTCAATCTTATTTTTAATTTTATTTTTAAGTTACAACATTTAAATCTTATTTTATTTTATTTTATTTCTAAGTTACAATAATTAATAAATTTCAATCTTATTTTTGATTTTATTTCTAAGTTACAATAATTAATAAATCTTAATCTTATTTTCAATCTTATTTTTAAGTTACAACATTTAAATCTTATTTTATTTTATTTTATTTCTAAGTTACAATAATTAATAAATCTCAATCTTATTTTCAATCTTATTTTTAAGTTACAACATTTAAATCTTATTTTATTTTATTTTATTTCTAAGTTACAATAATTAATAAATTTCAATCTTATTTTCAATCTTAATTTTAAGTTACAACATTTAAATCTTATTTTATTTTATTTTATTTCTAAGTTACAATAATTAATAAATTTCAATCTTATTTTCAATCTTAATTTTAAGTTACAACATTTAAATCTTATTTTATTTTATTTTATTTCTAAGTTACAATATTTACACAATATGGCCCTATAGTTTTTACTTGCGCTTTATACACTTTGCTAACTTTAATTTCCTATAGTTTTTACTTGCGCTTTATACACTTTGTTAACGTTAATTTCCTATAGTTTTTACTTGCAATTTATACACTTTGTTAACGTTAATTTCCTATAGTTTTTACTTGCAATTTATACACTTTGTTAACGTTAATTTCCTATAGTTTTTACTTGCAATTTATACACTTTGTTAACGTTAATTTCCTATAGTTTTTACTTGCAATTTATACACTTAGTTAACGTTAATTTCCTATAGTTTTTACTTGCAATTTATACACTTTGTTAACGTTAATTTCCTATAGTTTTTACTTGCAATTTATACACTTTGTTAACGTTAATTTCCTATAGTTTTTACTTGCAATTTATACACTTTGTTAACGTTAATTTCCTATAGTTTTTACTTGCAATTTATACACTTTGTTAACGTTAATTTCCTATAGTTTTTACTTGCAATTTATACACTTTGTTAACGTTAATTTCCTATAGTTTTTACTTGCAATTTATACACTTTGTTAACGTTAATTTCCTATAGTTTTTACTTGCAATTTATACACTTAGTTAACGTTAATTTCCTATAGTTTTTACTTGCAATTTATACACTTTGTTAACGTTAATTTCCTATAGTTTTTACTTGCAATTTATACACTTTGTTAACGTTAATTTCCTATAGTTTTTACTTGCA
Organism: Microdon myrmicae; assembly: GCA_963931805.1. NCBI lineage: Eukaryota > Metazoa > Arthropoda > Insecta > Diptera > Syrphidae > Microdon > Microdon myrmicae. The sequence goes on from OZ007497.1 coordinate 207,129,500, forward strand.
ATTTATACACTTTGTTAACGTTAATTTCCTATAGTTTTTACTTGCAATTTATACACTTTGTTAACGTTAATTTCCTATAGTTTTTACTTGCAATTTATACACTTTGTTAACGTTAATTTCCTATAGTTTTTACTTGCAATTTATACACTTTGTTAACGTTAATTTCCTATAGTTTTTACTTGCAATTTATACACTTTGTTAACGTTAATTTCCTATAGTTTTTACTTGCAATTTATACACTTTGTTAACGTTAATTTCCTATAGTTTTTACTTGCAATTTATACACTTTGTTAACGTTAATTTCCTATAGTTTTTCCAAGAGCGGAAGGACGAGACCACGACCACTGACTTCTCGAAAAGACTCCAGACGAACTCCCTTCATTTCCCAATCTTCCTTGCCTCGTCGGCTGCCCGTGATCGCATTGCTTTTTGTCGATCATGCAAAAACGTTTGTTAGGGGCTCCCATGGGGTTCATATTTCTGTATAAGCTACTTTGTATCTTATGGGTTATGCTATGGGACAATCTGCAGATCAAGCGAATATTTCCCATGGGTCATATGACTGTGGGACTTGGATTATTTTGTGGATTAAGCAAAATTGTGTCTTTTGATCATATCATATTATGGGATTTGGATTATTTTGTGAATTAGGCAAAATTGTTTCTTTTGATCATATCATATTATGGGATTTGGATTATTTTGTGAATTAAGCAAAATTGTGTCTTTTGATCATATCATATTATGGGATTTGGATTATTTTGTGAATTAGGCAAAATTGTTTCTTTTGATCATATCATATTATGTGATTTGGATTATTTTGTGGATTAGGCAAAATTGTTTCTTTTGGATGGATATAGGGTTAGGACTCCTGATAGGTTTTTCTCCTATGGATTCGCAGCATCCATAACAATATATATATATATATATATATATATGTATATATATATATATATATATATATATATATATATATATAAAATTGAGTATCGAGCTATTTTTGTTTTTGAACGGCAATACGTCTACGCAAGTCAAATATGAGTTCGACCACAGTGAAATTTTGGACAGCTGAATTTAAACGTGGCCGTGAGAGCTTAGGACAGACACGATGAACGATGTAATTATGAAAACCAGTAACCACGACCAGTGTTGAACCCACAGTAATGTTCACTTGATGCTATTAATTTGCTCCTCATCATGATATTATTAATTAAAAACAAAAAGTAGAGAAAGTTTTCCAACGGCTCATTCTCTTGAAAAATCAAAACAACTTTCTCTAAACGATAGCTCCAAGGACTGGTCTAGTGGAGTAATCTTATTTAATTCTTGATAGATCGGTGAGGCTATTCAAATAACAAGGAATGTTAAATAAACAGGTGATTGAATGCGAAAAGTTTCCGGCATCGACGTGAAGATAGCAGCACTTATCAATAAAAGCTAGTGAATGTAGCTGTGCATCTTTTGACAGTTACTCACCAAAATTTCAGCCATCTCGGACGCGTAGCTTTTATTTGACAGTCGTTTGAGTGAGTCGATGTGAGTGTTTTTGTCAAAATTGACAAAATTGAGTATCGAGTTGTCATTAATTTTTTGTTTTTGATGGGCTATACACTTACGCAAATCAAAGATGAGCCGGACTCTTTGTATGGGGACTCTGCACCATTATTTACCACAGTGAAATTTTGGGCAGCTGAATTTAAACGTGGCCGTGAGAGCTTGGGTCACGATGAACGTTCGAGACGTCCAAAAACTACAACAACTCAAATTCACCAAATGGTGCTAGACGACCGCCGAATTAAAATGAGAGAGATAGAAGAGGCTATGAAAATGTCCAAAGAACGCGTTTGTCACGTATTAAATCAAGATTTAGGCATGAGAAACTTGTCTACGCGTTGGGTGTCGGGTTTGCTCACCGTGTGACCAAAACGTGTTCGAATGAATATTTCCAACGTTGGCGCAGTTTAGGTGCAATAAATCCGAGTTTTGGCGCCGATTAATTACTGTCGATGAAACTTGGAAACACCATTATACGCCCGAAACAAAAATACAGTCAAAACAGTAGACTGCAAAGGGGGAATCGGCTCCAAAATAAGCAAAAGCTTTTTTCGGCCTACTGATTTTTTTGGGATAGTCATGGAGTTATCTTAATCGATTATCTTCAAAAAGGAAAAACCATTACAGGAGCATACTACGCATCATTACTTGACCCACTGAAGGTAGAAATTGCGGAAAAATGGCCACATTTGCAGAAAAAGTAAACCCTGTTTCGACAAGACAACGCGCCGTCTCGCACCTCAGCGGTTGTCATGGCGAAAATCCACGAATTACGGTTTGAACTGCTTGACCATCCGCCTTATGCACCAGATCTAGCCCCAAGCGACTTGTTTTTATTCCCTAATCTAAAAATTGCGCTAGGAGGACAGAGATTTTCGTCAAATGAGGAGGCAATCACCTTTGTGAACAGTTATTTCGCAGAAAAAACGCCGAGCACTATTTGGGCGGGTTAGAGAGGTGGGAGCATCGCTGGGAGAAGTGTGTAGAGTTACAACGAGACTAGAAAAATGAATTTTAATAAAAAATGTCTTGTATCTTTATTAGGTCGGAATCTTTTCAGCCCACCCTCGTATTATCCTAATAAAGACCTGTATAACATGGCAGGCTTAAACGTGGTAGATAACTTCATAATTAAAAGTATACGTTTCAACATTGTGCAAGCGCAATGATCAATAAAATCAATTTGATCTCGGGAGCTTTCTACGCAAACGATGCATAGCTGGAGAATACTCTCCAAAGCGGATCCATTCCCCCCAAACATTTGTTGTGGTAGATAAAAAGGGCCTTATACAAAACCGTCAGTCTTGTTGTCGCGGCTTTGCAAGTAAATGCAGCGGGGAGAATCTAGGACGTTCACCATCTAGTACACTCCCCAACCAGCATACTCACCACGCCTGCCAGCAGCCAGCTGACAATGCGTCACCCGCCTAGGGACGCCATCGAGCTGTCACCCAGATTCAAACGTCACCAACGGTTTTTGGTCAGGCCCTGCCAGCTCTCCATCGCGAGCGCATTGTTGGTGGTTTAGATTATGTTCAACCTAGTGCACGGGTTCCCTAAACCACTCTAGCTTTTCGATCTGGAATCGCTGGCGAGGAGGCTGAGACAGTACTGCTAGTTACTGAGCGACCCGATAGATGTACACTGCAAGAATTAACTGACTCCAATTTATTTTTTTATATCTATTTTATTTCCAAATATCAACTTAAACGTATGACACTGCAACCAGTTTGATACAGCGATTTACAGCTTAATTCAAAGTACATAAATGATAGCTATGTAGATAACAAAATACTGAATTTCAATTGAATAAACTATTTATAGCTGAAACTAAAGTTCACAAATGATAGCTACGTAGTCAAAGAAACACTGAATTTCTATGAATGTGACGAGTACAGTTTAATTCAAAGTTCGTACATGATAGCTATGTAGATAACAAAACACCGAATTTCAATTGATGAACTATTTACAGCTTACACTTAGGTTCATAAATGATAGCTATGTAGTTAACACAACACCGAATTTCAATTGATTATTTCGAACCCTTCATTTATTTAACTGACTCGCGCGCTGGGGTGATAACTAGACACGTCCCAAATTGTGTCCACCCTGCACGGTGGTTACTATTCAACTCTTTACCTTCTGCTTTTAACGTGGAGGCCCGACTTGCCTCCGTGGAATCTGATCTTCGACTGATGATTGCCACCGAAACGACAGAATACCAAATTCCGTCCATCGCTTCGGCGACCAATAAGGGATGATCTCAGATGCCCTGGACACGGTGAGGATGTGCACTCACCCAGATGTGTTTACCTCGCACGCTCGTGACGTGTGTCCATGACTATGCGAACCCTGGATATTGTAATTCCATAAAAGGAAATGTTTATCCGATCGGCACTGCGTAAGACATCCATGCTGATCGGGCGCACGTTGCTGGCATCATCAGAGGGTCGAATTCTCGTGTGTGTATTTACACTAACGAGAACTCGGTTCCCTTTTGTGCCCAGGTGTGGGTTACCCATTTCATATCGTTTGGTTTAGCGACCGATATGATTGCAGCATGGAAGTATGGCAAGACTATCTCTTGCTTGTATGCTGCAAATTCGATGGGGGATATGTGCACCGCGGTGGTCGAGACATGTTGGTTCCTTGGTTGTGAATCCAAATTGCCTTTATGGAACCTGGCCATGGATGCTAATGCTTGTCGATCGGTTTACCGACCGATGTGCTTGTAGGTAAAAATGAAAAAAGGCATATCGCCTGCATATGTGCAGCGGAATTCGTTCGGGGACATGTGCAATGAAATGGTTCGGGTCATGTTGGTTGCTTGGTGGTGCAACCACATTTCTTTTCAGGAACATGGTGCGTTTCATGAGACCATGCCCTTGTGGAAAATACTTATTTGTTGCTGATGGATTTTGCATCAGCGAAAATTATAGTTTTAAAGCGTTTCAGGTGATAGTTTGCACAAACGATGGAAAGGTGATTAATAGCTTTCCAGGTTTTATGGTGCTCTCGGAAGCAGTTTATTGAATAATTGGTGGGAAGGTAAGTAGTGGCCTTCAAAGGAACCGCAACAGCACCAAGGTCAGTCTGCCACAAGTCGTGTTCGCTTACCAACAAACATTGTCACAGATTAAATCAAATCGAATTCCCTTTCCAAGTTAAACATTTGCCTTTCCAAGTTAAACATTGAGAATAAAGGAATAGACATTTTAGAGCTTACCGATTTTCTTTACGTGTCCGTGAGTGCAACTGAAGTTTAAGGACTGTGACGCTAGGAGTTCTGCCGCATCGTCCCCAATGTCATCTCCCTGGTCGCCGCGTTTCCGCAGCATCGTTGGTGGCCGTTCGCTCGCCACACTTATCATATTCATGTTTTCCGTGGAGCTAAAGACAAAAGAGCGCATGATAACAACATATCCCACCGCGTGGACCGCTTATATTTTCCCCCTTCTTGGTGACTTAATGCCGAAGATAGGACTACACGTCCCCCTTAGATGTAATGGCTTAAGCGCTTTCTATCCTTTTCCTTCTGTTTCAATATCTATAGTTCTTTCTTCCTTCTGTTTACTCTCTTCACTTGAGTCCATTCCTTTTATTTTAATTTCAATTTATTCTATAGAAGGTTGAAATCTTCAAAAGATACCTCTTGATCGATCCAGAGGCATGCCGGGTTTTTACCGACTAAAACCACCTCCCGCCAGGCTAATGTTCCCTTTGATCCCTGCGAAACTTTCTTTTAGATATTCCATCGCGGGGCGGGACGGAGTTTACCTGTTACTCCGCTCGTCGCGTCGCAACTGTCGTCTCGAATCTCACGCACTCTGTGAGTACGTGTTCCGCATTTTCTATTTTGCCTTCGCAATACAAGCAGTATGGGTGATTCACATGCTTATACTTGTGCAAGTATTGCCGAAAGCATCCATGTCCTGATATTAGCTGAGTCAGGTGGTAATTCAGCTCGCCATGTTTTCTTTTCACCCATATTTCTATATCAGGTATCATGGTGTGAGTCCATCTTCCTTTGGTGGAAGAATCACACCTTCGTTGCCATTCTCTTAGGCTTGAGAGCTCTAATTGTGACCGCATTCTGCGACGATTCTCTTGAGAGACCTTATGCAATGCAGCGTTTTCTTTAGCTGCCATGTGAGGTGTCGTCCTCCCGGCCAGAATATTTATAGCTTCTTCGGATACCGTTCGGAATGCACAACATACTCTTAGTGACGCTAGTCTATGCGCGCAGTTCACTCCCCTCATGTACGACTTATACTGTGCGGCTCCTGCCCATATGTGAGCTGCATACATTATAATGACACTAGTTATGAGTTTCCCTATGTGGGGCCTGGGTCCTCCAACATTGCGTAGCAGTCTCGCCAAAACTTTGCATATTTTTGCCGTTTTTTCACTCGTTTTCCTCAGGTGTGAAGTTCAACCTGTTGTCGAGTATCACACCAAGATATTTAATATAAGGACTGGATCTGATTATTTGTCCTTCTATTTCCAAATCAAGGTGTTCCACTTTCTTGCGGCTGCTTATTAAAACTGCCTCCGTCTTATGTCCAGCTAGTTTCAGTCCGGCTATATTTAGCCAGCATTTAAGGCTCTGGAATGCTTGGGGCAAATATTTTCATTGCCAAATCATCTGCGTATCCAATGATTCTAACCCCCTCCGGTACATTGACCCCGAGCACACCATCATACATTATATTCCATATATGTATACATTTATATATATATATATATATATATATATATATATTTTATAAAAAAGTTTTTCGTGTGTCAGGTTTTTTTATAACATGGCAATCACTCGCCAACTCCCATTATTAGTTTTAAATCGTAAATTGATCGTGTGTCCGATTTTTTTTTTGTGTCAGTTGCAGAACCTCAATATTTAATTATGGGTCGAAAAAAATTAAACCGATCACCCAAAGAACATCGCGAGCGTCAGTCCGCAATAAAAAAACGATATTATAAAAAGAAAAAAGAAGAAATAAACCAACTTGCAACGAATTAGCAGCATAATTTCATAAGGGTGGTTCGATTGAAAGGTCTGTTGATGTGAGTAGATTTATTTTTTTTTTTGACCCGTTACATTAAAATTAAAAAATGGTTTTAAAACATTGATCGTTACATTGAAATTGAAAATTTATTTAAAATTGTTGGTAAATACATTAAAACCGATACGGGGGTTGGCGACCACAGTGAGCAGGGGGCGAAGCCCCTTAGTATATATATATATATATATATATATATATATATATATATAAGTATATATATAAGGTAAGAAAAAAATATTTTAAAAAATATACTGTAAGATCAAAGAAATAAGTGGATTGAACTGAATAAAACACTCGTTACTTTTACTATTATTAAATAAATATATATTACTGAATAAAAACACTCATTATACACTTATCGCACTAACGTACGCATCTTTCTTTGTACACTTCTTGTCATCGACTGACTTTTCCTTCTCTTTTCTACTACCTAACCGGCAGTCTCTCCTCATTCAGTTCGTCGGCCGGTAAGGTTGTTAACATCTGATTTCTTTTGGGAAGTGGTGCCATAATACACGATTTAAATTTAAAAAATAGATATATATATATATATATGTTGCGGATTGGCAATTAAATGTGCTGGAATGTACTGGAGAAATCTAGTACATTCGCTGTGTATACCAGTTACGCAGCAGCTGGCACCAGCTGGCCGATTGTCACCATCGTCCCTATTTGAATTGGCAGTTATGCCCAATGAGTCAGTCTGCAATCAACCTTCATCGAATGAACACCATCGGTTCTCGTCCAATCAACAATATAATCAACTAATAAAGCTACTCTCAACTACAGTTTTGCCTTTCTTGTGGTTCTGTCTCCTGCGACGGAGTTTTTTCGGTTTACACACGTACTACTTAGAGTTATCATCAACATTTTCTGGTCCTTCGAAACGGATCCAGTGCCAATTTGGATCGTCTCATCGCCGCTCAGTTCGCGGCACAATACAACTGCAGCTCAACAAGCAAAATTGCAGTGAAGTACAACCGATAAAGGCTTAGCAACGCAGACGAAGATTCATCAATCAATCGAAAACATTTCTCGTAGTCGTGCTCTCTGCGCCGTAATTGCAACACTCCAGTTGTCTACCTGAACCTGGCAGCAAAAACCAAAAGGTACACAATAATAGCGGAAGAGAACAATGGTCAAAGCAAACCTCGCAGTTGTGGTTTAAATTTAATATTTGATTCCGACGAATGCCAAAAGGCAAAAGACAAATTTGAATTTTCCAATGTAGTAGACGACAGCCGAGAGAGACCAGGTACAGTGGTTGCTGGGTTTAATGATAATAATGACAAAGAAGCTTTGGTAGACAACCCGTCCGATGAGTTGCTTAACAGTGCCGAAATTACTCCGATCGTGTTAGAGGGGATTGCATGTGATCTTATTTTACAAGCTATCGACTCAACTTCATGTCTTCTCGATAATAAGGAAAATGTTCCCCCAGACCAAGAGGCGAAGTTGCTGGGCAGAGACAAAACGCTATATCCTTCATTCCATGCCAGCTATAGATCACCCCTTAAATATTTGTTTTCTGAATCACCTTTGTTAGGTGAATCGCTCAATGAGAATGAGGAGCCACTTGAACAAAGGGGTGCGTGGCAAGCGGCCGATCATGATCTTATATTAGAACCGCTGCCACCAGAAGAGGGCGGACGAGATCATTGCCACCTCCAAGAAATTGAACGCAGAACGCCGATACAACAAAATACTGAGGAAAAAGCAAAGAAAGTGGAAACGGCTGGCGTTCCGCCGGGCCCACCGACTAACCTAGTCAATATGTCGGATCTGGACACTGATGCAGAAGATGCCGCACCGCTACAACCAGCCGAAACAACAAATCGCCGACCCGATCACCCTATAGTAAAGGGAGAAACCGATCTACCGAAGCTGCGCCCAGTGCAGAAGCGAATGCTGGCAAAGACATCGACGAAGCAACACAACGGTTCCCCGACGACATTCCTCGGTCGGCGGAACACCAAAGATCTCGACCGACGACGTTCCGTGCTTGGAAGAGATCATACGCTGTTTGACACTATGCGTAACGGTGACGACAATGGTGACGACAGTGGTGACGGCGGCGACGGCGACAACGTTGACAACGGTTCCCCGACGACATTCCTCGATCGGCGGAACCCAAAGGATCTCGACCGACGACATTTCTCGGTCGGAAGAGATAAAAAATCATCGGAAACCTCTGTTGCCGTGAACCAACCTATCGATGAGCAAATGCCGTTTTGAAGAACTCATCGCCGCTCAGTTCGCGGCACAGGGTCGCATCTCTGGCACCTTCCTCAACCTGCAGCACAAGGGACAACCAAGTCCGAAAGCAATCGAAACCACAAAACGAGACCTCCACATCGAATGGGAAGCCATCCGCAGGTGGCATAACCAAGTCATTTACATGGCGCCCTCTGAGTACCAACAGCTTCAGTACTTCGCGGAGGACTTCATCGGCGGGAGCGAAGAAATATACCTCGAGGAACAGACGAAGCTCCTCGAGGCCCACCACGCTCTCGATTCAGCCTCCCCAACCATGGTCAACAGCACCAATCGCCTCCACCCTAGCGAGCTGCCCCCAGTGCAGCTGCCAACGGTCAACATTAAGCCAGCGGAAAAGGAACCGCACCCCAGAACAGTGAGTGCCCAAAGCCCAACTTATTCAAGGTCCCGATGATCGACCAGCCGAAGCCCCCACAGAAGACGATGCTGCGCACGCATTGGGGGCACAACATGACATGGCCGTTCCTCGTTGGTTGCGAACTTACAACTCCGACCCAGAGGGACTGGTTACCATCACACGGACTCCAGAGCGAGCAGTGGGCACGGCGTACATAGGATCCGTGTCAGATCCAACGCCGATGCCTTCCACGAATTCGACTATTCCAGCAACAGTAGCCGGCCCGATGACTAACCAGCCCAGTGTCCCGATGCACAAAACACCGCCGACACCCGTAAAGCAACAGGGCGCTTGCACATTCTGCAGGGCCTCACACACCATTTACGCTTGCGAGGGCTTCCGATCACTCACACCTGGCCGTCGGCCTCTAGCCACCGTCCCCTGGAACAAAATGATTCGCCAATGATTGGCGAAGGCGGGCGGAATGTTGCGGATTGGCAATTAAATGTGCTGGAGTGTACTGGAGAAATCTAGTACATTCGCTGTGTATACCAGTTACGCAGCAGCTGGCACCAGCTGGCCGATTGTCACCATCGGTGACGTCATAGCGTCCCTCTTTGAATTGGCAGTTATGCCCAATGAGTCAGTCTGAATTAACCTTCATCGAATGAACACCATCGGTTCTCGTCCAATCAACAATATAATCAATTAATAAAGCTACTCTCAACTACAGTTTTGCCTTTCTTGTGGTTCTGTCTCCTACGACGGAGTTTTATCGGTTTACACACGTACTACTTAGAGTTATCATCAACATATATATATATATATATATATATATATATATATATATATAAATGTAAACAAAAAGTGTATACAATTTTTTTTTAAATGTATACGAGTATCTATATATATACAATTTTTAAATTTAGTTTAAAGTAAAAACAATAAAAAATAAAATTACAGTATATCAAAGGCTAACATATTTGTATGAAAAAAAAATGTACGTAGAATAATTTAGAGTGCTCATACAGAACCAGTAAATTACATCAAACTGTAATGTGTTAAAATAGGCTTAGCATTTAGTCTAATATTGTGAAAAACCTGTACATGCACTTCTTTTTCTTTTGGAAATAAATGCGTGTGGGCGTCTGGCGCTGTCGCGCACTCGTGCTTACCCAGCTAATTAGTTGCCAAACGAATTCGTTTTTGGTGTAGTGTCTTACAATAACCGTGCAGGCATGAGGAAGCAATATGTTGCTATCGAGAACTTTATATGGTTCGCTGATCAGTACCACGTCGGCTTTCTTCTCCTTCTCTTCCCAACTCTCAAACTGAGCCCACAATCAACGCTACAATCACGATACATTGAAGGCGCGTATCAGAACTTTGAGTCTTTGGATATAACATAACATATTATCAAGGGGACCATTTCTCGGAGATTCATGGTATTGTGGGGTAGTTTTAACTTGTGCACCTGCATGGGCGCGGATTCAGAAAACACCCACTGACTGTCACTGAAAACTGTTTGTACAATAAAACACTCAACGCTCCTTTATTTATGCATCATTTTTTATTTGTCCGAACGGTTAGCTTGTATTTCACTTTAGTACATGTATATCATGAAATGGTTTTCACGGTTGACTATTAATAAATGTGAGTTAAACGGGTTGGATAGATGATCGCACGCCGGGAAAAATTTAACATAACTTGTATATCTTATAAGACTTCACAGCGTTTTCTCTGTTGTTGTTTTCGACACGCCACTATCACACAATTCAAGTACTTTGTCGTTTACACCGATTAATTATTTATTCGATACGGTGTACACGATTGGGTGATTAAACGCAACTCTCGGTTATTAGACCGCGACCGTACTCCACTGGTGTTACTTATTGTATCTTTACCGCCGTTCGATTAAAAACTCCACTTCGACTCAATGGTGCGCGTGTACACTTCAGAAGGCGAAACCTGACTCTTGTTCGTGTGTGTACACGACGAGGGATGAATTTCGACTCTACCAGCAACCTCCTCGAAACGTGTGTCGGTTGCGCGATTCAAAACTGACTCCCATTCGCCACCATCAGAAAGACATCGCAAAGAAAAGCCATAAAAAGGGGAGGAGCTACACGATCAACTCGAGGCAGTCAATCGTGATTGGATTGGGAAATATGGCATACATTTCGCATATATGTGTATGCGTCGCATACGATCGTCCGGTGAACGAGGATAGATGCGAGCGTCGTAATTGCATCTCCTGGTAATGATCATTAATCAAGGGATAGGTCTCTGCGATCCTATGTCAACAGAGACGCTATTTCCATGATCGGGTAATGGGTATGCACACATTGCATGGGTCTGCGGCTGTGTACAAAATTGATTGTGTAATGCTTGCCGGCAACAGACCCTTCTGGTGTGAAAAACAAACCGAAGATCTGCTCGCCCTAGGAGAGGCCATAAATCAACATTTGGTTGATGGACATGCAATTTCCCAGGTCCGCTGACGGTAGGCGGCCGTTAATAGGAAATTCCGGCATACCATAAACAATCCGGCAGATATGAATGCGATGTTTAGGTATTGCAAACGAATATAGGGTGCAGCCATTGCCAGTTGTTAAAAGTAAACACCTGATGGCCACATCCAATTCGTTGCTTGTTTGCGGTCCATGATCGGTGGAAACCGATAATGGAAAACCAGCTATTGCTGAAAATGCGGGAAATGTTTGCTTTGCGTCGGCCGAAACCTTGTCGACGGTGGCAAACTGGTGAGACTTGGTAGCCGCACGCTTAGGGGTGACATGGACAAACAAAAACGAGTACATTTGGAACTCTGTGTTGATTTTGTTTCCATGGCTTAACGTGGGTAGAATAAAGTAATAGGGACGTGATGCACTGGGTGCAATGCATGCCCGAGGGTGAACTTTTTATGCCACGGCTAGGTGATAATCCTTGCCGTGGACTTAATGTTTTCAGACATGATCTTGGAGAAAGGGGTTTGGGAAAAACCCCCCAAAGAAAGGTAAGCTGCCTATAAGGTATTTATGTCGGTTGTCCTTTGCGATAACCGAATTAATTCCAGCAAATAAGTTGGCGGTTAAGGCCGTAGCAAGGTTGTATTATCTTGCTGAAGATTCGACTTCCAGGTATGTCGCAATGCTGGGAATGGTGGGGATCGAGCGATGCATGGCTCTTCGGGCCCTGAAAAGCCCCACAGTATCATTGCACTGAATTCAGTTTATTTACGCTGCACAAAACAATCTGATGGATTCCACTAATTCAGTTCATCTCCGCTGAATGCGACAATTTAATAGAGCTTTGGGTTTTGTTTTATTTTAGAGTATACTTGTAGGCTGAATGCGAGAATTTAATCATATTGTGTAACTGCAACGTCACCAAAAAACTCAATCTTTTGTTTATATTACTTGTGTGTGAATGGATGAATGCGAGAATTTAATCATATTGTGTAACTGCAACGTCATCAAAAAAGTAAATGTTTACGTGTCACTTTCGATTGAAAACAAAAAAATTGTATACCACCACCATGTTGTATGGACGTTTAAAACATCCATTGAAATTGGAGGCAAAATCATCTTCAACAACAACAACATTCGTTTTTTTGTGCGTCTTATCATGCTTTCCAGCATATAACATGCGCAAGTATCCAGTGTATCCTGGCTGATATCTAAACACATTCGGCATGCAGTACGTTGTCGTTCCTTTCCGTTTGTGGTGGTGGTATACAATTCGTTGGATTGGATTATTTTTGAATAACATCTTGTTATCTCCTCTAAATGTTCGTCCAATAAGTTTTCCTTGTGCTCTATTAAAAATTGTTTGATGGGCTTCAAAAACTCCAAACAATCTATATTTTGCATGTCTTATATATCTTTTTTTTTTGTATTTGGGGGAAAAAACCAAAGCTGCGTAATCAGTTAGGCAATCACATTTATTCTAGTGAGCCGAACTGTATTCCAAACAGGGCGGTTCCAAACAGGGCAGTTCCGAACAGGGTAGTTGAAAACGGGGCTGACTTTTATCGATACTTAAGGGCGAGATTAAATTGCAGGTGTTGCCTATTCAATCAATGATAGTGACGCAATAATTTCTAACTACCCATGCTCCATGTAATATAACGAAATTCTCTCCGGAATTCCGCTGATCTATCATGTAAGTAGATCATCCGTAGACGGGCGATTGTGCTACGGCCGGGAAGTAACGCGCACCGAAGAAGAGCTCCTGCGCTTCAGTAGGGCTATCTCCCACAGAGACCGGGACGATAGTATTAAACAGCGTCAACAGTTCTGGTGGTTGAATGGCATATAAAGACCTGGATACCAAAGTCGGTATAGAATCACACTATCATCAGCTAGCTTACATAGACTTAGCTTTTCTAGAATTAGGGTAGTATAAGATTTAAGTTAAGTTAGGTTAAGTGCTTTTACATAAAATAAAAAATTAAAAAAAAAAAAACAATAGGTAAGTTAAGTAAGTTAAATTTTAAGAAAAAAAAAAAACAAAAAAAATGGACACAAAGTTTTTCAAATTTTCTTTGTCTTTCAAATAATTATAAGTACTGCCACAAACTTCAGTCGCCGAGAGGCAAATTATACAAATGTTTAGTAATGTTTAGCTTAGAGCGTCTGCGAAGGACCAGTAAGTTATTATATAAGATAATTAAGCTAGAATTTAATCATTTTTTGTCTAGCCTTTAATTTAGAAATTAAGAATATAAAAAGAAAAATAAAAAATGTTTTTAAAAATAAAAAAATAAAAAAAAAATAACGAAATTCTCGCATTCATTCATTCACGAATACACACACACAAACACAAACACACACACACACACACTTTTAATGGACCCACACACGGGAGCGAGGGTGTGGTTTAGTACGCAGGCGTGCGACTTGGAACCGTCGTTCCAGTTACAAGAATCGTGCATGCTAGTAGCACGGGCTGCTAGTATCTATGAAGATTCCACATCCCTTGGCGCATCAAAAAAAAACACACACACACACACACCTTTAATGGTCCCACATACGGAGTGCGGACGTTTACGAACGTGTTTGTTTTCAATCGAAAGTGGCATACGTAAAAATTTACTTTTTTTATTGCGTTACAGTTACATAATATGATGAAATTCTCACACACAATTAATATAAGCAAAGCATTTCGACTTTAAAAATTGAGTTATTTTGATGACGTTACAGTTACACAATATGATGAAATTCTCACATTCACTCATTCATTCATTAATACAATTAAAAATTGAGTTTTTTTGACGACGTTGCAGTTACATAATATGACGGAATTCTAACAAACACAATTAATATAAACAAATGATTTCGACTTTAAAAATTGAGTTTGCAGTTACAAAATATGATTAAATCCTCGCATTCATCCATTCACACACAAGTAATATAAACAAAAGATTGAGTTTTTAATGACGTTGCAGTTACACAATATGATTAAATTCCCGTATTCAGCCTACAAGTACACTCTAAAATAAAACACAACCCAAAGCTCTATTAAATGCTCGCATTCAGCCTACAAGTATACTCTAAAAATAAAACACAACCCAAGGCTCTCAAGAGAGCTTTCAAGATAGCGTCACTCACTGATGACGTCAGTGCCGCAGAACCGGCAAAAAAGTGAGCCAGAAGCCTCCATAACACACCTACTGACGTGCACATTAACGAAAGCCTTCAAACGCTAATAGCGATATCGTTTTTTATCAAAAAACGTGTCTTGGGTGATTTAAACACTTCAAGAACGATGTTTCTGTTATATTTTTCCACACCACCCCGTTAACACACATTTGAAAATAAACACTTTTTGTTTTTTATAATTAACACTAAGCTTTATTAATAAACCATATTACTTGGTCGAATAGGAATTATTTCCAAAAAGGCACACTTCTTTATGTTTTGTATTATTATAAAATTTTAATTTAATTCACCTGTGGTTGCACAAACTATAATATTATTTTATATCTAGAAATAATAAGCACACACCGGAACGCACCAGAAGTTGGTTAAACACGAAGCAATACTCTCAGTTAAGACACTCAACTGATAGCAACTAGAAACTCAGTCGTTATATTAAAATAACCCGGCACACGATTTTTCAACCTCAGCACCTTACTTGCTTGTTGCCAACCCTTAACCAACAATTCTTGAACGCACCGTCCAGGTCGTAATTCCAAACACAACTCTAGTCTCGCCGTCTCGGTCGAGATTCAAAAAACCAACTCCTCAAACGAAGACCTGTTTTTTCTTCATCCTGAAGATCGAAGGATATCTCATTTCTTTCTTTATCTTTCCCGGCTTGTGATCAAAAGCGGAAACACAAAGGGAAAAATCAACAGAGGATCGTGCGAATGCACATTTATAATCCTCTATGTTGATGGGCGCTAAACGAATGTGTAATTCGTTTTATGGTGCCTGTTGTTTGTTCTAGCCGACTCGGCAAGGATCCCTTTTGTCAGAATACGATAGGGAATACAAATAGAGCATTGTGCTAATAAGCATTTCTGATTCTCTATATTGTTTATTGTAGCCGAATGGGCAAGGATCTTTTCCGTGGGGAATCGATACAAAGGCGAATATTATCCTTTTGTTTGTTTTAACTTAATTTTGTTAAAACGAAAACTGGCGTTGGTTGTTTTAATTGTTTTAGATAACCATTTTTCTGAGATCTCGTAAAATTGCTGGCGCGCAATTTTTTATGATACTCAGTGGTTTTGTTTGAAAGGCGGCATCTGGTCCGAACATTTGCCTTTTAGGAGTATTGTGTGGTGAACCCTTGGTTCACTAATTATATTTTCAAGTTTTTTTTATGTGAGCAAATTGAACGTTTAGTTCAATTTAGTTGGAGTTTAACTGATTAGCGCAAATTGAACGTTTAGTTCGATTTGCTTGCTATCCATTTATGTGGGGCCATATGTTGCCTGGGCTAATGTTTTTTATTTAGATGTGTCACATCCTTTAAGTGGATGTTTTTGGCGTGTATCGCCGTTAGTGGTGGAGACTAGCTCCAAAGGAATAAGTATTATGGGGTGGGTGGTTGTGACCGTAACATTTCTGACATCGACGACCGATAATGCGGTGGAAGTGAGAAGGTTTTCGAAGATGCAGAATTGGAGGCATTTTTTGACCCATGTCATACTCAAAACGAATTCGCACAACTTGTGTGTGTTACGCCTCGCTTTACACCCCCTCACTCCCTATATTTTATTAATTTGATTCCTCATCCTTGCATCCAATACTCATATGATCAGTCCAATACTAGCCTTTTCCACAAGCAATACAATGCATACAATTAAAATTCGCATTCATTCAGAAGCAAAGCCTTCTCCACTGACAATTAATTCATATCGCATACGTTGCGATAATTACCCATTCATGCCCACCTTCCAAAGCCAATTATCATAAAGTAATCATACACTTGACCCACTCCCCAAAGCCACTGCATTCTGCTTCGTATTACAAAAATCAAGCAAACACCTGTCCACGGACCTACACAGTTTCATTTTACAAATACATTTGTTTTCAAGTGTGATACACGATATATGATCACAAGCGGCGTTGTCAAAGGCCACCGACTACGAAATAATCGAGCGTCGATAAAGTGCTGAGTTCGGCGAAGTAGCGAACACAGCAGTGAGGCGCAATTAATCGCATGATACGATTGGTACACGCGGGCAATGTCTTATAATTGGTTCTCCGCATGGAATTACTCAATTCTTTGTCGCTGCATTTTTTTTTCTCTTTGCAGAGCAATTAAATGATTATTGAATATTACGAATGGCTTATGACAAGCGAATAACCTCTGAATAGGTTACACGTTCTAGGTGTGGAAAATGCATCAGCTGCATTAACTCACCAATAATTGGGTATAAAAAGGGTAGTGCAAATGAGCTGCAGTGCGGTGTAGTGTAATAAACAAGAAGACTGCGGCCCTTGCATTTGTACACCGGGTCTTCTTGTTTTTAAATAAACAAAATAATAAAATTGTAAAACTAATGTATTAAGGGATGGATATTTCCGCTTTTAAAAACTACAAACAAATAAAGTGATAACTTAAAAAATAAAAAGTCTAGTTTCAACTCTGAATCTCAACACCACGAAGTCAGCCAGTTAACCAGGAGACCCACCGTATTACATTGTAAGTAACTCCAAAATTTCATAATAACAAAAATAAATGTTAGCATCTGGGGTTACGCTCAGGTGTTACATTTTGGCCGCCAACGTGGGGCCCAATAAAATATAAATAATTTAACTAACAAAAGATAATATAACTAATATAACCCAATAAATCTTCTGATAACCAAAATATTAAGTGTTAATACCGGAGTCTCACACTCTCTGGTGTTACATGTGAATGAATGAAAATCCGCTTCAAAACGCTTCAAAACCATGAGAATAATTCAGAAACTAGGAAATTGAGTGCTGCACGAATTTAAGGCAACATGTGTCGAACGATGTTTGTTTGTTTGCTGTTTGAAAGGTAAATATGGGAGATGATTCCGCATCATATTGTGACTGGGACCAGCAAATGGGTTCATTCCAATAGACCCCAGAGCAAAAATCTTACAAAATACCCGAGCACGTTGAACGACTAAACTGAATATTCATAGTTTGAAAATCGTGCTCTATTTGGTACATCCAGCTCGGTGTAATGTACCATGACGTGTTAAAATCGATTGAAACAATCAACGCCGATCGGTATCGAAAGCAATCGATGCATTTGAGCTGAGCATTGAAAGGCTAACGACTGCAATACAACGAAACACACGATAAAGTGATTTTGTAGCACGGACAATGCTTAACTTCATATTGCAAAGTGATCAAAATATACTTGAAAACACTGAAATGGGAAGTATTACTTCACCTATCGTATTCTCATACATTGGTTCCTCTGACTATGACTTGATTCAATCAGTGGTACTCTGGGGATGATTCCATTCACCCCCATAGTTTACCCCTTCAGACTGTGGTTCTTATGAAGAATAAAAAAATGCCGTCTAAGGTCAAAAGCGAACATAGAGGAATAGCTGCGTATATTTCGTACACTCGCTGTTACAGTGTCTCCAATGGGCCTCATTGAGTCTACTTCTAACGATGACCGTCTCAGTGATGTCTTGTTAATCACTAATGAAGATATCTAAAATTAGTAAATCACTTTCCTATTACAATATAAATGACCAAACAATTTCTATTTCAGTCAAAGAAGGTGCCAATCTCATTCCCATGGATCCAAACGGATTAAGTGACCCATACGTGAAGGTCAAACTGATTCCAGATGAACACGAAAAATCGAAAAAGAAGACGCGTACCATCAAAGCATGTTTGAATCCAGTTTGGCATGAAACCATCACATAGTAAGGCATCTAATTGCGTCACCCTCCTCTTAAACTGACTATTTTTATATTTCTATTTCTATATTTCTACTAAACAGCGAATTAAAACCCGAGGACAAAGACCGGCGAGTACTAATAGAAGTATGGGATTGGGACAGGACATCACGAAATGATTTTATGGGCTCGTTATCCTTTGGAATATCAGAAGTCATCAAGGTATTCATATATAAAGGGTCATCCAAAAAAGCGCCTACATCCGAATATGATAACACAGTGTAATGTTTAAAAGTAATGTTGTTAAATGACGTACACCTCTTTGCTTTAGAAGAAAACAGACTTTTTAACCATATGGCGTACATCATTTGTAAAATCCTCACGTATAAATATAATAACATACAGTGTTACCATCCAGGCAGTACCTTTAGATATAGACCCAAATTTAGCTCAATCATCAATATTAATAACATTATACATTCATTTAGAATCCAGCTGATGGATGGTTCAAATTACTTACGCAGGAAGAAGGTGAATTCTATAACGTTCCCTGTGCTGACGCCTCACAAGATATGATTAAACTGAAAAGTCAAATGAGGGTAATTAAGTGATAAACCATTAAACTCGAGAGTTTTTTGAACATTTACAAAAAGCAAACACATATTTGGTTCCTTCTAGAAAGCGTCACAAAAGAAACCGCTCGTTATGCGAAGCGATACAAATTCTTCACAGAATGCTTCGAAACGAGATATGATACGAGCATCGGATTTCAACTTCATCAAAGTCCTAGGAAAAGGGTCTTTTGGCAAAGTCAGTTGTCTAGGAAAGATATAAATTTCATGTTCTTTATCTTGATTCGATTTCATATCCAGGTTCTGCTGGCGGAACGTAAAGGTACAGAAGAGCTGTATGCGATCAAAATCTTAAAAAAGGATGTCATCATTCAAGATGATGATGTTGAATGTACAATGATTGAAAAAAGAGTCCTAGCTCTGGGAGATAAACCACCATTTCTAGTTCAATTACATTCATGCTTCCAGACAATGGTGAGTATTAGAGTGAACCCAAACAGAATTGATTGGGCTATACCTAAAGGGAATAATTTTATCTGTGAACAGGATCGGTTGTTCTTTGTTATGGAATATGTGAACGGTGGAGATTTGATGTTCCAGATACAGCAGTTTGGGAAATTCAAGGAACCTGTTGCTGTGTAAGTTATTTGAGCGCATAAAATGTGTTTTTAAAAGTTGAGTTGGTAATTATTTTATGAAATTGTTGGAAAAGAGTGTGCACACTAATTATACATCATCATCATCATCATCATCGGCACTACAACCGGGATCCGGTCTTGGCCTTATTTAGCAATTCCTGAGGCTTGTTAAATTTTCGATAATGATTTGTTTTTTTTCCCGAGCAAGGTCATTAGTCTTGCGCCAGAGGCTCCCCGACGGGGAATCGAACCCCGGTCTCCCGCGTGACAGGCGGGTATACTAACCACTATACTATCGAGGAACCCAAAAAATTATACATCATCTGTCCATTTTTTTTACTTGTTTTCAAATTGCGAAATATTTTTTGTATTTATTGAAAATGTTATTGGTCAAATATATTGTCAAGCAGTCTGTTTGGCATAATGCGTTCTTGTAAAGCAGTATGTTTGGCATAATGCGTTCTTTGACAAGGAATGGTTATAAAACAATACGGATGTATTGGCTCTCGACAACGAAATGTGAAATCAATAAATATTCTGTTTTAATAGTTACACCTCCTATAATAACTAACTATAGTGTTTTGCGACGAAGTGAAGAACGTGATTCGAAGCCACCCTATGAAAAGGTTGGAGCCAAATCATCAGCACATCACACCACGGCCTTGTGTACATGAGGATATAGATTACTACGTTTAATGCTTCGCAATATGGCTCTGATGATGTTGTTCCTCGATTCCCTTTTGTAGTATGTTCTTCACTGAAGTTGCGTGTTCGTGTGTATTTAGTGAAAACGCCACATTACTCTTCACACATTTTTGACCATTCCCTATGTATATTTAAAATGTCCAGAAGTAAAAAACTTTAAAAATGGCTAACAACGATAATTCTTGTAGGTTTTTTAAAATGTTTGTTATTTATGATGGCGATCCGAAGTTTTCTAAAATCGGGAGAAAAAAATTATGTTTCTTCTTACAATGTAACTCGATCTCTGTGCTTTTTACGTTTACTTATAATTTGTTGTTAACTGATCTTTTTTTTTTTTTTTTTTTATTAGACTTCTCTCGGCTATAGCGCTGACGTGTCGCCCCAAGATGCGACCAAATAACCGTTGCAGTACTTCTTGAACAGTTGCAGATTGTAACGCTCCGGAAACACTTGCGCGGGAAGGGAGTTCCCCAGCTTCCCCGCTGTGTAATGGGATGAGTTCTGATGCAGGGATATTCACGCCGTCGGAAGATGAACCCCAAATTGGTGGGATCTATCGGAATGTCTTGTAGAGCGCATATAAACGGAATTGCGCGGAATAATACCAGAATTCTCCGAAGAACAGTACATGTGATAATATCTGCAAAACAGACAGAGGTCACCTACGAGCCTTCGATGTGATAGCGACTGTAGTCCCGACGTCAACGCCGTGTCCTCGATCAGGCGGATCGCTCATCTCTCTATGCTCTTAAGTAGGTCGAGGGTATGTTTAGAAGCAGAGCTCCAAGCATGAGGGCGATATTCGACCGCGGGCCTAACAGGAGAAGAAATTGAACCGAAGTAAAATATTTCTTAGCTTTTAAAAGAAAACTCAGTTTTCCTGAGGGGGATCTGGCGATGTTCGCCACGTATTTATGCCGCGATACATTCCCACAGACCGTGACGCCGAGTAATTTGAAGCTTTCCCCAGATTAGAGGGCCTGGCCATCCATCATCAACTGTGGAACCGATGATCCACATTTCTTTACGAATGTTGTATATTGTGTCTTCATTGTATTGAAATCAACGACATCGGCCTTTCTCCACTGCAGGATGTTTTCCAGATACAGATTCGATCTAGCTACATCTCAGCTGGTGTGACGTTGATGCGGTAATCGGCCGGTCACTCGGAAAAGAGGAAACAAGCGCACTATTATCCGCAAAACTGAACACCTTGTTATCCGTTGTCTCCAACCAATCATTTATGTGAAGCAAAAACAAGGTTGAAGCCAAAAGAGAACCTTGAAGCACCCCCGATCGATAGATTTTCTAGGAAGCTCTTCATCCAGTCGCAAAGCTGCTGCGAAAGCCCGTATGTTCGAAGCTTTATCAGCAATGCCCCGTGGCAGACGCGGTCAAAGGCTTTGGAGATATCCAATGCGACCGCCCTTGATTCACCATGCCGCTCAATCGCAGATGTACATTTATCAGTTATAGGGGTCAAAAGGTCTCCCGTGGAACGTCCGCCACGGAATCCGTATTGGCGACCATTCAGAAGTCCACTGCATTCAAAATACTTAATTAACTCGTCATTGATGTGAGTAGGGCGTTAGAATATACTCACAGCTAGGCCGGATTGTCGTATGAGGCGACTAAGGCCCTAGTGATAGGTGGGGTCCCAGCCACCTGTCGCCCAGTGAAATACCACCCCAATAAGCTATAGGCTAAAGAATTCCGGAGGTAAACTAGTTTCCCAACCGGATCACCGGGGGAGACTATGTCAGGGGGAACATCATGCAGATATCATGATAACTAATGGAACCGGGCTCGCTCTCGAGGCTCGGCCCACGCTCGACTGGTGACGGCATTTTGTAACATCAGTGGCATCTGTTTCACCAATACGAATGTAAACGCCGCCCACCAATATTTGCAAACAACGAAACCTGATATCCTTGCCCTAACTGAGACCCAGGTTGATTCGTCAACTGATTCGACATATCTTCGTTGCTCAGGATACGACTTACATTCGAGATTCCGTTTTACGGACGGAGTCTGCGTCTTCGCGGGATCCAATCTAGCTTACCAGAGGATAGAGGCGGTGGAACCCAATAACATGGACATGATATGGTTGAGGGTCGTGTTGAGGAATTCTGTTAAAATTCTTTTGTTGTCTCTACGGCTGCCCGAATGACGATCAATCAGCGACATTTTTCGAACATCTATCACGTACCGTCGGCTGGATACAGATCAACCAGCCGGCTTCTGAAATTATGGTCCTTGGCGATTTTAATGTATACAATTCTGGCTGGGAGGATAGCGGAGATGTTCGATGTTAATCGCAATTTGACTCAACTTGTGGAGAAACCGACGCGAGTCCCGGATACCCGCAGTGATTGTGCGAACACCATGGATCTGCTTTTGACACCCGAGCCGAGCATTTACACCGTGGAGGTTACTGCGCCACTGGGAAACTCTGATCACTGCTTGGTATCGTTCGCGCAACCGCTTCCATTTCAAACGAATAACCGACCTAAGTAACTTCGCCATGTAGGGGGTATAGGGCTGCCAACTGGGACGATTTGAGAGATTTCTTCGCATCCTTTTCGAAGTCGGAGGTGTGCTTTGGAGACTCCGATGTTAACACCTGCGCGCATTCGACACAAATTCGGATCACTGTTTGATATTATTTGCTCAAGCCACTTACATCTCAAACGAATAAGCAACCTAAGCAACCTCGCCAAGTATGAAGATACGGCGCTGCTAATTGGTACGATTTGTGAGATTTCTTCACATCCTTTCCGTAGTCAGAGGTCTACTTTGAAGACTCCGATGTTAGCGCTGCGCGGTAACAGTCACGGAAATTATTCAGCTTGGGATGGAGATTTACATTCCGCATTCCATTAAACGAAATTCATCCGATAAACCTTGGTTTGATGAAAAATGCGAGCAGATTAAAGCGTCAAAAATAAAGCTTTTAAACAATGGCACTCTAATCCCGTGGACATCAACAGAATGAATTTTATCAAAATTAGAGACGCGTGCAATCAGGCGATGGATAACGCAAAGAAAATCCACAATGAAAAAATGAGCAACAAACAGCTTGAGCACCCAACTGGTTCGCGTTGTTTCTTTTTTTTTTTTTTTTTTTTTATTAGACTTCTCTCGGGAGAGGCGAACCTATAGCGTCGAGTGGGCGCCCCGAGATGCCATCAAATAACTGCTGCAGTTCTTTTTGAACAGTTGCAGGTTGTAACGCTCCGGGAACACTCGCGTGGGAAGGGAGTTCCACAGCTTTCCCGCTCTGTAACGGAACGAGTTCTGATACAGGGATGTTCGCGCTGTCGGGAGATGAACCAGAAACGGGTGCGATCCGTCGGATTGTCTTGTGGAGCGCATATAGACCGAATTGCGTGGAACAATGCCAAGAATCTCCGAAGAACAGCACCCGTGATAATATCTGTAGAACAGACAGAGGTCGGCCACGCGCCTTCGATGTGATAGCGACTGTAGTCCCGACGTCAGCGCCGAGTCCCCGATCAGGCGGATCGCTCGTCTTTGTACGCTCTCAAGTAGGTCGAGAGTATGTTTAGGAGCCGAGCTCCAAACATGAGAGCAATATTCGAGCGCGGGTCTAATTTGAGATTTATATAGGAGAAGAAGTTGGGCCGGAGTAAAATATTTCTTGGCTCTAAAAAGATAACTCAGTTTTCCTGAGGCTGATCTGGCGATACCCGATACGTGTTTATGCCATGATACATTCCCACAGACCGTGACGCCGAGCAATCTCAAACTTTCCCCAGCCTCGAGGGCCCGGCCATTCATCATCAGCTGTGGAACCGATGATCCACTTTTCTTTGTGAATGTTGTATACTGGGTCTTCGTTGCGTTGAAGTCGACAAGATTGGCCTTTCCCCACTGCACGACTTTATCTAGATCCTGGTTCAGAGAGTCAATCTGTCTACATCTCAGCTGGTGCGACGTTGATGCACCAATCGGCCGATCACTCGAAAAGGAGGAAACAAGCGTACTATCATCCGCAAAACTGAACACTTTGTTATCCGTTGCCTCCAACAAATCATTTATGTGAAGCAAGAACAAGGTTGGAGCCAAAATAGAACCCTGGGGCACCCCCGAATTAACAGGATACAGATCCGAACACTCGCCGTCCACAACAACCCGGATCGATCGATTCTCGAGGAAGCTCCTCGTCCAGTCGCAAAGCTGTTGGGAAAGTCCATATGAACGAAGTTTGCTCAGCAATGCCCCGTGCCAGACGCGGTCAAAAGCCTTGGAGATATCTAATGCGACCGCCCTTGACTCACCATGCCGTTCAATCGCAGATGTCCATATATCGGTTATAAGTGTCAAAAGGTCTCCTGTGGACCGCCTGCCACGGAATCCGTATTGACGGTCATTCAGAAGACCGTTGCACTCCAAATACTTAACCAACTCTGTATTGATGACTTTTTCCATTACCTTAGATAAAATAGACAGTAATGCTATCGGACGGTAATTTTGTGGGAGACACTTTTTTCCCGTCTTTGGGATTGGCTGAACTCGAGCGATTTTCCAGCAGGCAGGAAAGGTCCTCCGTGCATAAGATAAGCGGAAGAGTCGGCCAAGAACCGGCGTTAGTTCTGGAGCACAGTTCTTAAGGACTATTGCTGGTATTCCGTCCGGGCCGGTTGCCTTCCTACAATCCAGTTCACGTAGAATGCGCTGAATAGTGCGCGGACGAAATCTCACATCCCGCATGGAAGACTGTACCGGCGAGATCACGGGTGGCTGCAAGAGGCCGGGATCGAGGTTTGAATTCGCGGAAAATAAATTCGCGAACACATTAGCTTTATCCTTTGGATTCGTGACTAACGTCCCGCTGTCTGTCACCAACGGAGGGAAAGAGGAGGAAGCAAAGTTACTGCTGACAGCCTTTGCCATTGACCAGAAGGAGCGCGAACCAGTTGGGCACCGAAGGAGCTTATCGATCACCCTGTCGTTGTGAGCCTTCTTCGCGGTATCAATCGCCTGGTTGCACACGTTTCTGATTCTAACAAAATTCGTTCTGTTAACATCGGTGGGATTGGAGCGCCATTGCTTAAAAGCTCTATTTTTTGCCGCTGTAATCAGCTCGCATTTTTTGTCAAACCAAGGTTTATCAGACGAACTTCGTTTGATGGAATGTGGAATATACATCTCCATCCCCAGAAGAATAATCTCTGACACCGACTCCGCGCAAGCGTTAACATCGGAGTTTCCGAAGCACATCTCGGACCATGGAAAGGATGCGAAGAAATCTCGCATATCGTCCCAGTTAGCGGCCCCATACTTCCATACATGGCGAAGCTGCCTAGGCCGGTTATTCGCTTGGTATGCAAGTGCTTGCGCGACAGATACCAAGCAGTGATCTGAGTTTCCCAGTGGCGCAGAAACCTCTACGGTATAAATACTCGGTTCGGATGTCGAAAACAGATCCAGGGTGTTCGCATAATCGCCCCGGGCATCCGGTATTCGCGTTGGCTCCCCCACGAGTTGAGTCAAGTTGTGGCTTACAGCAAACATCTCCGCCAGCCACCCAGCCTCGTCGGTTCTGTTAGAATGTAACAACCAGTCGGAATTGTGCACATTAAAATCGCCAAGGACAATAATTTCAGAAGCTGGGTGGTTGATCTGTATCCAGTCGACGGTATATGAAAGATGTTCGAAAAATGTCGCCGGTCGATCGTCATTCGGGGAGCGGTAAAGTCAACAAAGAAATTTAACGGAATTCCCCAACACGACCCTCAACCATATGATGTCCATATTATTGGGCTCCAACGCCTCCATCCTCTGGCAAGCCAGATTAGACCGCGCGAAGTCGCAGACACCACCCTTAAAGCGGAATCTCGAATGTAAGTCGTATCCTGAGCAACGAAGATATCAAACCAAAGGCTGTCAGCAATAACTTCGCTTCCTTCTCTTTTCCTCCGTTATAAACGGGTAGCGGAGCACTAGTTACGAATTCAAAAGTTACAGCTAATGTGTTTGCGAATTTGTTTTCCGCGAATTCAACCCTCGATGCCAATCCTTTAAAGAGTATTTTAAAAGTCGTTGCACGAGCTACATCGATCGCTCGTCAACAAAAAATATTAAAAGTATGTTCGAGTACACACATGTGCCTGCGTGTGTCCTCCTCGCAGAGCATATAACAGTGAAGTTCGGACGTGTCTGTCGGCGCAGTATACACATTTAATAACAAAAAAAGGTGTGTGTATTGGAGAGTGCGCGATAAACATATATTTAAAGGTTCGATCGCTTATGTTATCACACAAACCATTACTACTATTTATTGGCCTATAGGAACCCGTAAGTTCTTAACCTCACCGACTCGGCTGCGCCATCGTTCCCTGTTCTGTGCAATCCCCTTCCATGCTTGACCATCTGATCCGATCTCCTTAAACTCAAACGTAACATTGTCCTCCCATCTCTGTCGCGGATTCTTTCCCGTTGGTCTACCGTCAAGAATTCAACACACGGTCCTATTGTTGCCCATTGCGCTACATGTCCGGCCCATCTTAAACTTCGCGACCTGATTGCTCTCACTATTGTAGATTTGCGGTATAAGTCTTCCAATTCGTAGTTGTGGAGTTTCCTCTATTGTCCTGCCTCTTCGTCATATTTACCGCCAGAGATACTCCTTTAAACCTTTTTCTCGAATACGCGGAATTTGTTATCTTCCCTTTTTGTGAGAGCCCAATGTTTCGCATCTGTATAGAACAATCAGCATGATTATGGCTCTATAAACACGGCAGTTTGCTGACTGTGTGCCAACTAGCGTTGTCGAAGTGTAGTATTTTGTTAATTTCCTTCGACATTTCGTTACTGGCCATCAGTATTGTTCCCAGCAATTAAAATTCTTTAACTTTTTCAAATATCTTGCCTCTGATGTTTATATGTGTTCTCTCAGGTCCACCTGCTCGCGCCGTAATCATGTATTTTGTTTTGTCTTCATTTATTTCTAGGCCCACCTCTTTTGCCACTTCCATGATGATTTCACTGTTTTTACTTACAGTTTCTATATTATCGCCCAGTACGGCGATGTCATCCACATATGCGAGCCCTTGCTTGACACCGTTCGGGGATGATCCGGCTATATTGTCGTCTTGTACCTTTCTTATAATATACTCGAGCATAAGGTTGAAAAGACATGGTGAGTGGCCATCGCCCTGTTTTGGTCCGTCCCGGATTTCAAATGGTTCTGAGAGGTGGTTTTCTAATCTAACTCGCCCTTTATTTTCGTTAATGCAGATTGGAATGAGGGCGGCATATTGTTTCGGTATTCTCAGCTTAACTAAAATATGGTAGAGTCTTTGTCTTGCGACTGAGTCGTAGGCTTTTTTGAAGTCAACGAACAGTTGGTGAACCGTCTCTGCGTACCCCCCTTATTTTCCAGCAATTCCCTTAGTGGTCGCTCGTTAACCCGTCCCTACGGAATCCGCATTGGTAGTCTCCCAGTATCCATTCTGCGTACGGTGTGATTCTCGCCACCATGACATTTGTTAATATTTTGTATGTGGTTGGGAGCAATGATATTCTTCTGTAATTTTCGCAGTCAGATCTATCACCTTTTTTGAAAATGGGGACGAATATTTAGGTTTTCCATTCTTCCAGAGTGACTTCCCTATCCCATATTGTTTTGATG
Source organism: Microdon myrmicae (assembly GCA_963931805.1). NCBI lineage: Eukaryota > Metazoa > Arthropoda > Insecta > Diptera > Syrphidae > Microdon > Microdon myrmicae. Next base: position 207,157,649 of record OZ007497.1, read on the forward strand.
AGTTGGTGGTTCTTTCGAGCGGTTGCCTCTCCTCCATGCTTCATAAGCTCTGTCGGTATGCAGTCGACTCCGGGAGTCGTGTTGTTTTTCAGTCGATTTATTGCGTCTACAACTTCTTTGAAAGAGGGCTCTGGGGTCTGAAGCTCGGTTGTATGTACGCCTGGCGCGTTTATTTGTGGTTGATGGGTGTGCACATTGAGCAGGTTTTCAAAGTACTTCTTCCATCTTGTCACGATATTGTTTGTTTCTGTGGGCAGACAGCCGTTTACGTCTCGAATTATGTTGGCTCTCCCTCGGTAGCCATTTCTAATTGAATTTATGCCGCCATACATACCTCTGATGTTCTTTGCTCTGGCATTTTCTATGATTCTTTCGATCCGAGTCTTCTCCCATTCTCGTTTTTTGCGTTTGAAGAGTCTAGTTGTTTCTTTCCCAATTGTCGCGTATCTTACTGCGTTGACTTCATCATATCTTTCTAAGTGGATCGTTCTGAGGTGTTTACGTTCTTCGATCTTTGCCCTGCACTCATCGTCAAACCAAGGTTTGGACTTAGTTGTTTTCTTAAATCCTAATACCTTTTGGGCTGTTTGTTTGATTGTGTCTCTGATCGATACCCATTTAGTGCCCACATTATTGGTTTCCTCTTCCTCACTACTCCCATTCTCTAGGATGCTAAATCTATTCGTTAGTTCCTCTTGATATTCAGCCCTTTTGCGTAGGTCTTTTAGTTTATCAATGTCGAACTTTTTGCTTGTCTCCCGTGACTGCCCATGTGGGATTGCTGCGAGGCGACTTCTGATTTTGCCAATCACTAGAAGATGATCGGAGTCGCAATCTGCTCCTCTATATGCTCTTACGTCAAGGATATTCGAGTGGTGTCTTTTGTCTATGAGGAAGTGGTCTATTTGGTTACGCGTTACGCCGTCGGGTGATATCCATGTGGCTTTATGAATTTCCTTGTGCTTGAACATCGTGCTTTTTACTAACAGATCTTTTGACGCTGCGAATGTGATAATTCGAATTCCATTATCATTTGAAACGTCGTGTAGGCTTTCTTTACCTATAGTTGGTTGGAAGATATCTTCCTTTCCAATTTTCGCATTGAGGTCCCCGAGGAGGATTTTAACATCGAATGATGAGATCCCATGAAATACATCCTCTAGGGTCTCGTAGAACGTGTCCTTCGTTTCTTCGTCCGCAGATTCTGTTGGGGCGTGTACGTTTATAAATACATAATTGTACCATCGGCCCTGTATTTTTAGCACAGACATTCGGTCATTAATGAATTGCACATCTTTTACATGGGGCGTAATCTTCTTGCTTATGATGAAGCCAGTTCCGAGGTTATGTGTATCGGTACCTCCACACACCAGTGTAAACCCGTTGGTTTCGATTACTTGATGTGGGAGTCGAACTTCCTGGAGCGCGACGATGTCCATTTTATATTGTTTCGCGTTTTCTACGACCGTCTGTATCGCGCCTGGTTTATATAACGTTCGAACATTCCACGTCCCGACGCGTATATCCCGCTTTTTCCGTTTTTCCCTACGTCTTCTTTTTGCCGAGTCGGTGTTTTCCTGATGATTTGTTCCCATATGGTAATGTCGACTCATCACACCTACGCCTACCGGGTTTATCGTGGGATTGTTTTGTGTATATTAGTCATTCATTTTTGTTCCCACGAATCTTGGGGTTTCAAATAGTCCGCCACATTTAGAGCCCCTCTTTGGTATGGTAAAGTCTGCTTACTGCTCTGATTCAACCCGGTGTTAGAGAGACGCCGTTATAATACAGTCGGTATACCCCTGGCTACACAGCATCCAATGGGCATGGTGACGCGTAACATCCTGGATTAAGGGTGGCAGATCTTTGTGTGTTACTCCTCGCTAGCCTATCTGACATGGGTGGCCCTACTGGAAACGTAAGCTTCCGTCAACATAGCCTGAGTGATTCATTGTAGTTTAAGCCCCTGCACGACGTCAAGGTTTCTACCAAGTGGGGGATTCAATCCTTAATGAGGTTGATCAATTTTGGCTACGCTTCCCAATCCGGATGGGTCAGACCAACTCCTTTCCATAGGGAATTATTCCGTTGTATGCAAAATTGCAAATGGAGAACAATCTGATTCAATTCCAGACACCAATGCCATATTAAGTCTATCATAAATACGTTACACGTTTTTTAATATTACTTTGTATTAGAAAATTAACCAGAAAACTTCATATTTACTATGAATATCATAACTCTGCATCAAAAGCAAAACATAACCACTTCATAACTTTTGCACTTTTTGTTCCTTTGTTCGCTCGTGTTTTTGTTATTGATCGCTCGCCGATAATCCACTTACTTTTTTTTTCGTCAAACGTTATAGTCGTGCCTCTTCTCTCTAGGGCTTTTTCTGGTGTTTTCGATCAAGAGCAGTACTGTGGCGGTCCTGCGAACCGCACAAACCACTGTGGGGTTAAATACCTTTCGACTAGCCAAAGGGGACATACTTACAGTGTGCTTATCCCCACGTGCCCACAGACACGTGCGCCCAACTTACCATTCCGCCCAGCTAAATGGTACATGCATACGGGCGTTCTCGACCCCACGTATCCACAGACACATGGGCTCAATTTCTCGACCGACTCCTCATGCCTGCACGGCTATCGAAGGACACTACCCAGAAAAGAAATTATTTGACGACCCATTAGCTGGGCAAACACAAGTGGCCGGCGCGGCAGCCAATCAATAAACAAATGTATGAATTATCGAAAGGACTATTGTGGGAACATAGGTTAAACACTAAACCAAACAACCGACACTGTTCCTACAAGGAAATAAAAACCATGTAAACATCGCAGTCGAAGATAATGACTCCGGCCAAGGAAATCACCAGGGCCATAAACCACACGCGGATAATGTACACAAAGCGATACGACAGGCGTGTAAAAATCCTTACGATCCTCGGCATATCTCCGGCCACACGGCCATCAACGTTCGCGGCTGTGTGTGTGGGTGCATCCACACAGTATTCCTACGAACAATACGAAATCGTAGGAGAAGTGGAGGTGCGATTTCCTGGAAAAGAGAAATCCCTTGGTAAAGAGAGGACACCAAGGCATAAGAGAACGGAAGAGAAAGGAAGAACAACCGGGTGAGTTTTCCATCCCTTGAAGAAAGTTTATAAGTTAGTCAAGTGATGACATCCGCTGTGAAGGATTCCCGGCTGTAAACGAAGAGTGTGTCGCCGCGAATCCTTTCTTTTTATTTAATAATAAAGAATGGCATATCGCCAGATTAAAAAAAAAGTGACTTTTATTCCCAAGCAGTGTTCGGCGGAACACCTGCATCGATATATAAAAATAGGCCAAAGTACTGTTGTACTGTTCTCTTAAATTCACCTCAGTGTTTCTTGTGGCACAGCTCAATGTAATCGAATTTGAGCTCAGCGGTTGTGACACAAGCTAACACCTCGAGTGTAGAGCCTGGAGGGTTATTTTTAACACAGTGTTATACGGAGACCTTCATCAACACAACAATATTCCTCTTTTCTCTTTGTTTAGGTTTAGGGGAGCAGACTTGCCACCATCGCCTCGCGGGGGAAAAGAATTGCAAACAGATACAACGGCACATCGCGCTGGTGGCACACCGCAGGATCGCCGTTGGGGCGTAAAGGGAAGGCGTTCTTAAATATTTTGGGTGCCGTTAGTTTTCTTTTTCTTTCAGGTATCTTTAACCAGCTGATGCTGGGAGTTTTTAAATGCAGTCCACTATAGCGTCAAGGTTTTACGGACCCGTCGACAGCCAGCCGTCCGTCTTTAGCCTTAAAGCTACAAGAATTGGTCTATTTGATTCGGTCCAAGTGGAAACCAAAATACCGAAAGTTTTCTAAAAGTATTTATTTATTAGTAAAACTATTAAATCGAAATATTTGTTTCTTATTATTTTTTCTATTTATGTCGGAAGCTATGCGAGGAACCGAATAACTTTTCGAATTTCGCTTCAATTTATACTTGCCCTTCACGTGTGTGTTGCCGATTGCTTTGACCACACGTCTCCACTGTTTTATTTTGTTTTACTATTTTTAATGTGTCAACAATATGTTGCTTATTAGATGCATCGCCATCATCTACTACCGAAAGCAAGTCCCAAAATCATTCCTTTAATTTAAGGTGAGGTTTAAAATCACACCTAAGGTTAATGAAAATATCATGCCTGTAATAAGCTAAATAGATAAAGTACCTCACGATGACAGTCTCGAAAAGGTGGAGGTATCCCTTTTCACAGCGTGACTTGCTCTAAATAAAAGTATTCCCTTGTGTACCCTGAGAGTCGTTTGAAGTGACTTGCGTCATTTCCAAACTCCTTAATAAGTTCGTCACATTAGGAATGTTCTCTCCCCTCCATTATTCTTCTTGTTAAGTCCGGCCATTCGTATTTTCTTACTGTTTTTTTTTCTGTTTTTCGAAAAACAAAACAAAGAAAATGTTCCAATTTAAAACCTTGAAATTTTCTTACAGATTTTATGCTGCCGAGATAGCCGCAGGACTTTTCTTCTTACATTCCAAAGGGATCCTGTACCGTGATCTAAAATTGGACAATGTTCTTTTAGATGCAGATGGACATGTTAAAATCGCTGACTTTGGTATGTGTAAAGAAGGAATTGCATTTGATAAGACCACAAAAACCTTCTGTGGCACACCGGATTACATCGCACCCGAGGTAAAACATCAACTAACGATTTCGTAGATGTTTTGAATTTTCAATTCTGACTTTTCATCTTTTTTCCATTATCCTTTTGTTTTCTTATTTTTGACATAACTACATCTTAGATTATCTTGTACCAACCTTATGGAAAATCAGTAGACTGGTGGGCGTATGGTGTTCTGCTTTATGAGATGCTCGTGGGACAGCCTCCGTTTGATGGTGAAGACGAAGAAGAATTGTTTGCAGCTATCACAGACCATAATGTATCGTATCCGAAGAGCTTGAGCAAAGAAGCTAAGGAAGCATGCAAAGGGGTGAGCTCAGTAACATTGAATAGCATATTTTTCCCTGTTAAATAGATTTTATATTCGCGCGGGGGCAGATCAACTGGCATTAAACATCCATTGTTGTAGGGTAATGAACGTAAGCGAAGTGATTTAGTTGTCTCCGGGGATGATTTATGGCTTCCCCTATTGTGGCGGAATAAATTGATGATGGTTGGATTTATTTTACTGAAGTGACATTAAGCAAATCCCTACTAATACCGCAATCTCAAGGACTAGATATAAGAGTCCCATGAATATTGTCACTTTAACGATTTGTTGATGTCCTTCGGTCATTTTGTTTGTTTAGAGCAGTTACTTGAAAATGTGTCTTCGTTATTGTCTCATCTTCAGTGTTAATAGGTTCGCCGCTTTAAATTAATACGGCTCATTGGAATAATGAACCTCACTCAACATACAAATGTTCTACCAAATGCACCATCCTTCATAATTGTAACATACTGGGTTATCCATTTCGTGGTTGGAAAAATATAGCTCTGTAGTTTTGGCAGATGTTGTGGCGGTTCCGCCAGATCTCACGGCTCGCCTTCCTGAAAAAACCCCCATAACCACAACCCGGGTCTGCACCAGCTTTCGCTAATGCAATTCGCATTAGCATCTTAAATGCTTCACGCATCAAACAGACCCAATTATTATAACCCAAAAGTCCCTGCAAAAGAATTCCTACCTTTTCAAGCATTCCTTCGCTTACAAATCCCCTGTAAGAGTTCTTAATTTCCTCATCATAAATTTCCTGAAAAGAAAAACCCTCGGTTCACATATCATGTAACCATTCCAGCCAGGGATAATTAGCATTGCGTCGCCTATTCCCAGCTTCATTCATGTATACGATAAACTTCCTTATGTATACATTTAGCTGGCGACGTTTTTCTTCCAGCAATAAAATTCTCTGACTCGCACAATGTGCAAACCAAAGCAAATACGCATCTCGCGTCTTAAACCTATTAGCACCATGTGCATCGACATTGCGGCTATCGTAACAGCTGCAATGCATACCATAGACAATTCACATCGTTTAAGTATCCGAATCACATTTTCTATTTAATGAGCGGCTGCTATTTATCTAGCCGACCCTCATTACCGAACTATGCATTAGGTCATATTTCCCTTGTCCTTTGATTCGCCGAATCTTGTCCCATACGAACTAGATACATAAACAAATACAAAGCCATTAGCATCCGACGAGATGCGATTCGTTTGTTTCAACAAACACACATCTCCTGGATGCCCATTATGCCCCGTCCTTGAGTTTCAGGTTTATTCCTATGGCCTTGTTTATGAAAAATAAACCAAGTGATCTTCACTCACACATACCATCATGACCACGATGTGCGAGTGAGCTCTGAACGAGCAAAATATCGAAGAGGCCATTTCCATCTGCCGACCACGTTGGTCGCGCGAGCTCCCGTCGCGTGCCGAGGAAGCGATAATACCCGGAGTCGTTTAAAGATCGATGTAATGTGAAATAATAAGTTCTAAGTGAAATAAATTAAAAGTTATTTAAGAACAACTTGCGTTTTAATTGTTAATCGGTGGAACTTTGTTTCGGTGACGATGGTGGTTAGGAAGGAATCCAGCGCCGTACGCCGGCGCACTCAACACCTAACCCCACAATGTTAAACTTATCTGCACCCACATGAGATTTATTCAATTTAGGGTTTGCTATTTTATAATATCATCATCATCGGCACTACCACCGGGAACTAGTCTTGGCCTTATTTAGCAAGTCCTGAGGCTTGTTAAATTTTCCTTAATGATTTGTTTTTTCCGGGCAAGGTCATTAAGTCTTGCGCCAGAGGCTCCCAGGCGGGGAATCGAACCCCGGTCTCCCGCGTGACATGCGGGTATACTAACCACTATACTATCGAGGAGCCATTTTATAATATGGATCATTTAAATACCGAACTAGATGTTAGAATTGTTACAGTTTCTTTTTATAAAAACGGCGATCCTACTACAGTTACGTTTTACGAGCAGATCATGGTGTGTATAATGATGCTTCTGAGGCCGCATTTTCTACCATGGTCAAAAATTTGAAATAATGTAAATCATTAGAGGCATTATGCGGTGGAAAATATCTCTCCTATCGGTGCTAGTATGACTGAAGAGACAAATTTATCGACTCATCGGCAATCGCGGACTATGGACTTGTTCCCTGACACATTATGGGATACTTTCAGTTGGACTGGCATTGGGAGCCCATCGACCGTTAAATGCGCTGTACGTGCCACGATTGTACATTCGCACATTTAATCGATTCTTCAATGATGAGACTTATTTCTCGCTCGACGAATAAGAGAATAAGCAAAATTGCCGTATTTGAAGGCCTGAGAACCGACAAGCAATTATAGAGAAACCATCACATCCCCAAAAAGTGGTTGATGTGTTGTGTTATGATCTAGTGGTGTATTTGACATGCACTTTACCGAAAATGAAGAAGGAATGATCCTTTCTGTTTGATATTCTGTGTTAGCCAGCAGACGCACTATTTGATCATTTGGTTTCTTCACTTTGCATTGGATCCAATTACCATAAATTTACTGAACATCCCTCAGAATTTCATTTAATATTCACAGGATGATATCACTCTACATATTCGTGTGAGTGGACAATTATTATTATTTTTATTTATTGGTCTATCATCATTATCATCATCATCGGCACTACAACCGGGATCCGGTCTTGGCTTTATTTAGCAAGTCTCGAGGCTTGTTAAATTTTCCATAATAATTTATTTTGACGGGCAAGATTATTTATTGGTCTATATGGAACCGTAATTTCATTACCTCCCTACCTCGGCAACGCTACGGTTCCCTGGTCTGTGGACTTTCCCTCCACGCTTCGTTACCTGACCCAATTTTTTGTTTATTAGTGGATAAGGCCACCAAAAATGTTTGTTTAACGTAACGGGTTCGTATATCAGATGATTATTATAACGGCATATTTACCTCAAGCTTATTTCCTTATGGGTGGTACAGTTTCTTTCGTGCAGGACATTTCGCTGGAACAGAATTTTATAGAAGTAGTGCAAAAAGATGTCAAGCCGGATGACTTCTAAATCTGCTGCCATCAATTGGCTACATACATCATGCGCCTGTAGTTTTATTTTTTTTTTCTTGTCAAGTTCTTGAGTAGATAAAAACCTACATTTCCCTGGACAAAACGTGTAGGAAAGTCATAAAAAATTACCAAAAAAAGGATTGAGTTGTGCACGCGGTCACGTTGTGGATATTTAAGTGGTCTTGTACTAGATCAGGAAAAAACTATTTTTCAGTTTTTGTGTGACAGATCAGCTTGTTACTTGTGACAATACTGTTAAATGTGATATGTTGTGGGGCAAATGTCAATGAAATTTTGAGATAAAAAATTCTCTAATCCCACAATGTTAGTGTAATAAAGAGGATATCATTTATGGCGAAGGTCCTATTCCCAGAACACGATTCACTCGCTTTCATTCTGAAAATGTGAGTATGAAAGATATTCAGCGCTCTGATCAACCTTTCATCAAAGAGGTCGATGAAATGATGGATAATGTTTTTAAAAAAAAAGTACGTGCGTGTAGTCATGGCGGTCGGTAAGAAGCTGAACTAGTTTTTATTTGGCTGATGGCAAAAGAATTGAATGGACCGAACTTATATCCGCGAATGTCCGGCAGTTTTTCTCCACATACCACCACATGAAATGATTAACTTACTACATGATAATTTATTTAGAATATCATTAAAATACCAAATTTAAAAGGTACCGGTTTCCGTTACACGCGACAAGCACCTGTTGAGTCGTCGAAAGAGCAATCTCATTTTATAGATGAAATACAGCTAAAACCGACGCCATCAAAATTTCTCAAGAATTCTAAAAAATGTTCCTTCAAGAAATGTACTCTGCTATAAAACTTTGATTTGATCCAAGGGTAATAACCTTGTCCGTAAAAATAAATTATTATGCAAAATTTAACAAGCCTCGACACTTTAACAAGTCGAGACTGATTGAGGAGAGGGAGATGTAACCTCACAAAGACGAAAGGAATAGTGACATTAAGGACTTAGCCCAAATGATAGTAAGGTTTTCTCAAGAGACAAAGTTATCTACTTCGAGACGCGATCGAGTTTCCCTGCTTCAACGGTTCCAGTGAATAATTGCTGGCTTTTCGGAATACTTTGATGATATGGCGTCCGCCTTCACTAACGTACACAGCATGGAACGCTTGGTGATCAAAGCAAAATGCGATTCTGCTAAGATGCTCATTTAATAGGCGAGAGTTAGCTTTGCGGAAGTTGTAGAAAAAGTGGACGTGGAGCGGTGGAGTTTGGGATAAGCTGTCACGATTGAGGGATACGAGAAGCGAGGGTGCTAATTGTCGATGGTTGAGAGGACATATGGACTAAGGGCAACTGAGGAATTATAGGGGTCCATTGTAAACACAAGGGCAAGTTGCCTGTTCATATGATTTGGCACATTACATATTTGACGGAGGCTGGAATCGGTGAGACCGTCTGCAAAGAGTCATTCTTCGGTACTAGTGGGGTTTGAGATGTAGAAGGATTGATCATCTGACACCCTCCATTGGAAATGGGGGAGGTGAAAATCGCCAATAACAACGATATCGTCTAGGGAGGAGCTTAACTCCGTTAGTTGATCAACCGGTGCTATTGCTAGTTCGCACGACACGATCGGTTGCGAAGTTTGAGTGTTGGTCAATTTTTATTGCGGCATAGTCTAGATTGGGAGTAGAAGAGATGACAATAAGAGATGAGACGAGCTTATTTTGGATGGCAATCAGCACACCACAGCAAGGTGAATCCGGACATATACCATCGGCATCACGAAAAACGTTAAAAGTGGAAGGAAATAGTTCTTGGCTATGAATACTGGGGACAAGGTTGGTCTCGGTTAGGGCGTATATAGCGTTTGCGACGATAGTGAAGAACGTGTGATTCAAACTGACGTTATGACGGTTAGAATCACTAAAAATTGAACCAATGCTCAACACATCAGGCTACTGCCGCGTGTACAAATTCGTTTTCTAAACTCAAGTACATTTAACTGATGTAGAATTGCTATATTATTGCTTGGTATACGGCTGATGCTTTTTCTTATTCGGTTATCTTCCGGTGTTCTTCGCCATTTGCTTGTGTATTGTGTGTGTATTTGTTCGAAACGCCACACTAGTCGCCCCTCAGTAATTTTGTTACGATCAACTTCGTGTGCGAACGACGGAGAGAGGAACGAGCGGGCGAAGGGACGTCGAAGCAGGCGAGTGAACCGGTGTTCTGTGCAGAAGTCGGGATCGTAGTAGTAAAGTCCCGTTTTACTATGGGAGAGTGTGGTGCTGTGTGTACAAGGATCAGAATCACTGAAAATTGAATCAATGCTCAACACATCAGACTACTGGCCGTGTGTACAAATTCTTTTTCTGAACCCAAGTACATTCAACTGATGTGGAATGGGTATGTTATTGCTTGGTATACGGCTGAGCTGTTTCTTATTCGATAATCTTTCGGTGTTCTTCACTATTAGCTTGTGTATTATGTGTGTATCTGTTAGAAATGCCACACGTATATGTCGAAAAGGGGGGTATATCCATTTAGCTGAATCGATTGCGTTTTAGAGCGGAGACCTCTGACATTTTGATAGTAGATGGGCAGGGGGAGAGTGTTTAGAGACTCGGGGGGGGGGCTGTTGATTGGGGTCAAAAAGACTTGCCCTTATTGGAAAAGATCATTTTCTTGTGAATATATTGACGAAAGGTCGAGAGATCTTTCGCCACTTTTTGTGGGAGGATATTGAAATTGTTGTGGAATTTCATAAACAGGTTGCAAAGGCTAAGAAAGTCGGTAGGTAGACCTTCCTGCTAAATGGAAACCGCGACTTTGGTTTTCGTTTTACCTTCATAGCAGAGCGAATCAAATTTGTCATGGAGGTACGAAAGATAGAGGCGGAAATTTTCGTAGCTCAATTTGTTTCTAAGTTTAGATAGGGCGTAACGACATTGAAATGAATTGATGGATTCTTGTGTGATTTTAACGTTTGCCGGTAAGAGGGGTCAATAATTGGTCGGGTGGAAGGAGGTGTAGGGCACGGGCGAAATGTGGGTGTGGAATGGTATGGTGCGAAATTCGCTCTTAAGTTAGTCGGCGGACGAGTGGTAGGTTTTTTTTTGGAGGGTTGGGGGGGGGGGGGGGGGGTATACTTCGCACCAGTTTTGAGCTCGAAAAGGGGGAAGAGACTACAGATAGGTGGAGAATGTGGTGTAGAGCGAGCAGTTATGGTGTAATTAAGAGGGAATTTATTACGGGCAGGGGAGGAGGATAATCTAGAGTGACGGGTGGTGAAGATATAATAGATATGAGGTATCTGGTTGATTGGAATAAACGAGTTTATTAATACGGACGCGCCATTCTGCACAGGTCCATAATGTGTCAAAATGGAGGATCGGAGTGGTGAGGACGGGAGCCGTCATAGAAGTGGAAGGAGTGGCGCGGGGAATTGGAGGGGGGGGTGAACGCGCTAAAGTAGGGGGGGGCAGGGATGGGACCACATTGTGTAGTTCGTCATATAAAGACGTCCGCAGCGCAGAGAGGGGTGGCGGTTGGTTACCTTTGATTGCATGCATAAGATAGCACTTTCAAGCGGGCAAGGAGGGACCGGGAAGACGCAAGCCCGCTTACGACATTATCAAGTTTGTGTAAGACAAGCTCGAGGTTCGGATGGGGTGAATTGATCTTGTGTAGTGGGGTGCGATAAAGCGAGCTCATCACTAAAGCTGTTGATCTTGGAGAGAATATTTCCTGAGAATATTTGGGGTTGTTTTGCCGGACGGGCGATCGTTTGGATGTCGGTTGTAAGTATTTGTCAAAAGTTAAGTGGAAGGTTTACTCCTGAGTGAGTGAGTTGAGAGATTCGTTGACCAAATAAATAACCTGATTGACGATCGTCTTGTTATTATTATATATCATTATACAGTGCCGCCACCTAGGCATCACCGATATAGGCGCTTTTTCGACGAGATTTACACTAAGGGTGGTTGGTGGTTGGTGGTTGCAAACAATGTACAATATTTGAATAAATGACTGTTGTTAAATTCTTAAACTGTTCTTTTTAACTAAAAAATACCAAATTATTTCTCCCCATCCTTATATTCTTACAGATTCACCTTTTATGTTTTTATTTACAGTTCCTAACAAAGCAACCAAATAAACGATTAGGATGCGGTGCAACCGGAGAAGAAGACGTTCGCTTACATCCCTTTTTCCGCCGTATCGATTGGGATAAAATCGAAAATCGCGAGGTTCAGCCACCGTTTAAGCCAAAAATAGTAATTAATGATTTTCTCCTTAACAATTTTTCACTACATAATATCTTCTACTTTTTAAAAATGTAGAAACATCGCAAAGATGTGTCGAATTTTGACAAACAGTTCACATCAGAGAAAACAGACTTAACGCCAACCGATAAAGTATTCATGATGAACCTTGATCAAACGGAATTTGTTGGATTCTCATATCTAAATCCGGAATATGTTGCAGCTGTGTAAGTCACATTAAGGAAGAACTTAACATGTTCGGCCGTCTTCATCGGATAAAGGAAAAAATACGTATTTAATTTTATTAATGATTTTTTAGTTTGGAGTTGGGTTTTCGATTTACTTCCAAATTGTAATGAATAACTATTTGCATTGTTTTGAATTTTTTTTTAAATTTCTTCGGATATGTTTTTCATAAGTTTAAAAATTTATAAAGGTAGATCATTTTTGTAACTACCTAAATTTTTTTTAATGGGTCCCGACCCTAAAATTGTTGGACGATGTGTTACAAGTTGTTAAATATTTGTATCAAGTCAAACGTTTAAACCCTCTCTAGTTATTAATTGTTTATTTAGTTATTGTTATTTTCATTAAGTTCGCAGTTCGATTATTGAAATGTATGTTATAAAAACTCAAGCTTAACATCATTTACGATTTGTTCATCGCGAAGCTTGTTATGCAGTGTCGGGCATTCCGGAACTGCCGTTCGGGTATCTGCAATCAATCCGCTCGCACTGTGCTCTGACATTCAGGGGTACTCCGAAATTCCCTTTTGTGCGCGCGTTTGTGTCAAAAAATATACTTGACGTAAATTCAATGAGTGTGAACGCTTCATTGCTTCAATATAGGGTAGGGTTTTTCGAACTGCGTTTGATTTGAAATTTGAATTACCTATAAAAAAAAGAATAAATGGTATTAGTGTTATTTCTTTTAAGTACTCAAATTTTACTTTATTTCGTGTATAATATAATTAATTATGAAAAATATTGTGAGCCACCATTAATACCAGCTTAGATACATGTCCTTTTAATTAAGTTTTGTTTTTTTTTAACCAAGCACATCCCTTCCGTAATAGCGATGAGTAACATTACCATTTAGTCCTTGCAACGCCTTCGGATTTTTATCACACAACATACTCAAAATAACCTGATCAGATCAAATCTGGAATCAAACAATCACTGTACACGTATATATAAAAGCGTTGTTTTTGAAGCATCTCTGTGGTTTTGGCTTCCCATATTTGCCATATATGCTTTTTCTGGTTGTAGAAAATATTAAACACATCTTTTAAATAATTTTTGAAAATGTGGAACATTGAGATGAAATGAGATAACGACATAAAACACATTGTTATGACATTAAATATTATGTAGTATACTAGTGCTAAATTCCAGATAACAACAGCATCATACTTGTGTCCCTTGATATTGTAATTTTCCGTAGGATGTGGACATCATAAATGAAAAATAAATTTTAAAAATCATTGTGGGAAATGGCGTGGATTGCAATTCGGCCATAGCTCCTAGAAACGCGTCATACGCAGATGAAACAAATTTTTATATTATAAATTTAAGTTGCATATCGGTGTCAGATCCGTTGTAGTTCAGAAATATCGTATTTTACTTTTTTTATTAACAATACTAACCTTTTTTGAATAGTCTGCTAATGTCTCGACAGGCAGTAAAATTTTGTTTACAAGAATAATATATAATAGTCGAAACCTCTAACAGCGCATAAAGACGCAAATACTTTTTCAGCAGCGCAATGATTTTGCGTTTTTAGGCTATGTAAATTTTGACTAATGTGATGTGTGTAACACAAAGATATATTTATAGACAAAATTATGCGTCCGTATAAGCGGATATTGTCCGTAAAAAAAAATCTGTAGAATAAGTTCTGAGTTCAGATAAAGATAACTGGCACTTTAAGGGGGTATTCTGGTCTAGACGCACGAATTTAACGCAAGTGCTGTAAAAAAAAAAAAAGCAATCAATATTTTTACTATTCATTTTTTTATAGGATGTTTGTTAATATTTCAAGAATACAGTAAAAAAAAATTAAAGTAAAAAATCAAAAGTCAAAAAGTTAGCAGCTGATGAAGTGGGTGATTTCAAAAAGTTGGCACGCGACCATACCCACGATTCAACCCCCCTAGCAATCTGAAAAAAAAAAGATTATTAATATACAGAAATGCCTCTATCGTTGGCACAAAAAAAGTAGAAAAAACTTTTTTTTTAACAAAATGGCGACTGCTTGAAAAAAAAATTATTTTCGTACCACTTTTTTTTAGATTTTCGAATTTTTTAAAAATAGTTGACATTGAAATTTGAGGATGAGGATAGTTCATGCAATAGAAAAGCCTATAAAGAAGGCATATACTAAATTTGAAGTAAATCGGTTCAGTAGAACTTGAAAAATCGTGGGTATTGTTTTAAACACGGCAGTTTCGAGAAAAACGCGTTTAAGAATTTCAGGGCATAGCAGGTTCAAGTGACATAATATTGCTAAAGCAGCTGTAACCTCGCCAATTATTGGAATTTTTAAATTTCCTTTGGACAGCATGTTCTTAAAAGTATAAATTATAAGATAATATAAAAGGAAAAAATTCGTTTTTTTCAAAATTCTAGACCAGAATACCCCCTTAAACAAATTTTCAATATACGAGCCAGTTTAATTGACCTATCTAGAACTAAATATTTTTGTCTTTATCACCTGTTGCGCAAACTTTCCTATCGAATAATTTTCTGCTAAATATCAACATGACCACAATTTATCCCGTCTGTACTATTTGAAGTCGATTCTCCCTTACTGCTCAGGCGTTAGATTTTCTGAATTTCTGAAATCTAAACGTTCCATTCCGTGGATAAAATTGTTAAAATAAATAATTCATTTTCACTCTCTTTTGTGTGTTATAATAGAATTTATATTCCATTCTAAATTAAGTGTATTTAGGTAAGGTATATAGCACAGTGAACGGATACCAGTACGAGAATATTCCGATCAGTGCTTAGTTGTTGGTTCTTAAATTTCCTAAGTTTTTTCATGAAACTCAGCTAAAGACTACAATTTCAATTTATATACATTAGATGTTATTTTCTTCGCCCCTATGGTGTAAGAACATTGAATCATGTGAGCGATTGTAGGTTGTTACACGCCAAACCTGCCACCCCCAAATACTTACCTATTGGGGCCACACCCCACGATTATCCGATTCAGGTGTCGCGGACTTCCCCGTGTTTGTTAATTTGTTTCTAATCAACACACCAAACAGTGTTTGCGTGTACAAAGTTGAACTAGCACTGATGTGACGGTTGGGTAATGAACTTAATTTTTATTCTTATAGACCAGTAAAGAAAACTGAATTTAATTGCAATCCGTTTTAGCGCCAGGTCCTCTATAATGCCATTGGTTTTCCATGTTGTTTTCTATTCTAATAATTTCTCTTCTTTCTCTGTCTTTTTTTGGTGTCAGTGCACATCGTGGATACTCAATTCAAAAGTTTTCAATATGTATTCCAAAACTGTGCTCCAAAAACATCCATTCGGCCAAGTGTGGTGCCACTTTGAGTCAGCTGCCTTTGTTTATCGTTATTTACCCCGCTTTTTAGTTTAAAAAATATATATTTATTTAATAATTAATTTACAAGTTTTACTTAGGACTAAATGCTAAATCCGATTTTATAAAATTGTTTTTATACATTATTTAGCACGGTGCATTATTTTAATTGCCAGGTAAAAGAGGCGTATGATTGTAGGTTCAATGCAGTTATTTATGGAATTTTTAAAATCAAACAACGATCATGGTAAATAAAATCAACCAATGAAAAGTATACTTCTCAAACATAGGGTAAATTATCCTATTATAAATATTAAAACTAACTTACAGCAAACACAAATAACATTTTAATAATTATTGTACTGAACTATAATAATGCAATAAAGGCGCTGAACAATTTAATATTGCAGTAAACGCGAGTTATGTTTCTGCGAGTGTTTTTTCTCGGCACTAGAGCATTCCCAATTATAAAGGAAACAAGTCTATAATAGTTCCTTTTTTTTTTTCTTTATTTTGCAATCTCCCTCTTTTCTTCATTTATTTTATTTATTTTTACACTTAGTCTTAACTCTATTTAACAAAACTTCTCTTCAATTATAGTTCACAGAGGTTTTTAGTAGTTACATATATTTAGTGTTTTTCTTATTCTTAACACTTTCTCATTCACTTATTACTATTACTATTACTATTGTTTAGGCACTTTTTTCCACTCCCTATCAATAACAATTCCCCGGCGCAAGACTAATGACCCTGCCCGGAAAAAAAAAACAAATCATTATGGAAAATTTAACAAGCCTCAGGACTTGCTAAATAAGGCCAATACCGGTTCCCGGTTGTAGTGCCGATGATAGTGATGATCAATAACAATTATAATTCACAGAGGTTTTTAGCAGCTACATATATTTACAGTTTGTTTTATTCTTAACACTTTCTCATTCAATTAGCAGTATTACTATTATTTAGGCATTACTTTTCCACTCCCTATCAACAACAATTATAGTTCACAGATGTTTATAGCAGCTACATATATTTAATGTTTGTTTTACTGTTCATACTTATTCCCTTCAACCATTACGTTTACTATTATTTAGGCACTTCTTTTCAATATCTTATCAATAACACATATTTTAAACTAAACCGCATTACCAAGCTTTGCACCTAATCGACATTTCTTTGGACCGCTCACCAAACACCTTTTCAACAAACCTCCAAAATCTTATCTATTCTCGATTCACAACCATTCATGCACCAGACTTCCTGACTAACGACAGACTGCCGCTAACTTGTACCTAATCAAAACTCGTCACTTCGGGGTCAACACCTCCCGATGACGATAATGCAATTACATTTCGCAGTGACCTAATTTCCGTATTTTACCTTCAATTCGCAATTACTTTGTACTGCGGCGTCAGCCGATATTCCTTCATCGATTTCCAGCACAGTTCAATATCCGCAATTGCGAATCGACCCAATTATTTCTTTAGTGTTTCGTATGCAATTAATTGTTTTTCCCTGATTTGTTAATCGTTCCGAAATATGCAATTAATTGCTTTTGCATTATTGGACAATTGTTTTGGAATATGCAATTAATTGCTTTATGTGGTTCACCGATTGCGATGAAATGTGCAATTAATTGCATTATCGTTCTGGGTGTTATTTGAGTTTATAATCGGATAGCGTTTTTGTGTTTGAGTGTATCAATGACCTCTTGTACATCATCTTTGTCTATGATGTCACTGACACACTTAACACGCGCTGAACAATTTAATAATGCAATAAACGCAATAGTGCAATAATCCCATTGAGATTGATGTGTGTTTTGATCAAGCAAACTTAAATGGTTAAACAGTGAACCTATTATTTATTTCCATAGAATTGTGGCATCTTAAGGAGCCCAGAATTAATTTCAAAAGGTTACTTGTTCGTGTTTGCATACTGTATTTCATTGCACATTTTTCTTCACATAATGGTGATACTCTATCCGGATATAATATTAATATATTAGAAACTATGTAATACTAATATCCCACACCGATACAATGATGATGCCTTATCCGAATATAATATTGTACCAATAACTGTATCCCGAATATAATATTGAAACGCTGTTCCCACGTAATGCTGATATTCGGTCCCAATATAATACGGATACTTTCTCCCACTATAATACGAGTAACTCGTAATACCTCTCTCGTTTCAATATACTCCACCTCGATATAATCATCGTCTCCTATTCTAATACAATAGTAATAGCTCCGTCCCAATATAATACTCAAACATTGTCTATACATAATAATGAGACCCCGTCCCAATTTAAAATTGATACCTTGCCCGGGTATTCTGATGCTTTGGAATATTCGCCAAGGACAACCTCAAGGAAATATAAATATGGGTATCGGTATACGCGTTGTAAATACTTTCTATGAACTTATTATTATTTATTGGCCTGTAGGAACCCGGAAGTTCATGACCTCACCGACTCGGCTTCGCCATCGTTCCCTGTCCTGGGCACTCTCCTTCCACGCTTGACCATTCGATCCGTTCTCCTCAAAGTCACACCTAACATTGTCCGCCCATCTCCGTCGCGGCCGTCCTACCGGTCTCTTTCCCGTTGGTCTACCGTCAAGAATTCTATGCACGGTCCTATCGTTGCCCATTCGTGCCAAGTGTTCGGCCCATCTTAATCTTCGCGACTTGATTACTCTCACTATTGTAGGTTTGCGATATAGCTCTTCCAATTCGTGATTATGGAGTTTCCTCCATTGTCCTGCCTCCTCGTCATATTTACCTTCAAAGATGCCCCTCAAAACTTTATTCTCGAATACGCGGAATTTGTTTTCTCCCCGTTTTGTGAGAGCCCATGTTTCGCATCCATATAGAACAATCGGCATGATTATGGTTCTATAGACACGGAGCTTTATGTTACGTGATATCAGTCTGGATTTCAGCAGTTTACCGACTGCATGCCAACTAGCGTTGCCGGAGTGTAGTCTCTTGTTAATTTCCTTTGACATTTCGTTACTGGCCGTCAGTATCGTTCCCAGATATTTAAATTCTTCCACTTTTTCAAATATCTTACCTCTGACGATTATATGTGTTCTCTGAGGTCCACCTGCTCTCGCCGTAATCATGTATTTTCTTTTGTCTTCATTTATTTCTAGGCCCTCTCTTCTGCCGCTTGCATGATGATTTCACAGTTTTTACTAACAGTTTCTAGATTATCGCCCAAAACGGCGATGTCGTCCGCATATGCGAGCACTTGTGTGACCCCGTTCAGGGATGATCCGGCCATATTGTCGTCTTGTACCGTTCTGATGACATACTCGAGTACAAGGTTAAAGAGACACGGTAATAGACCATCTCCCGGCTTTAGTCCGTCCCGGATTTCAAATGGTTCTGAGAGGTGGTGCAAATTTGAATGAGGCGGCATATTTTTTTGGGACTCCCAGCTCAACTAGAATATGGTAGAGTCTCTGCCTTGCCACTGAGTCGTAGGCTTTTTTGAAGTCAACGAACAGTTGGTGAACCGTTTCTCAGTATTCCCACTTCTTTTCCAGCAGTTGTCTTATGGTGAACATTTGGTCGCTTGTTGACCGGTTCCTACGGAATCCACATTGGTAGTCTCCCAGTATCTCTTCTGCGTACGGTGTGATTCTCGCCAGAATGACATTTGTTAATATTTTGTATGCGGTTGGGAGCAATGATATTCCTCTGTAGTTTTCGCAGTCAGATCTCTTACCTTTTTTTCTCCCAGCGTTTGAAGAGCCTCATTGTCTCTCTCCGAATTGTCGCGTATCTTTCTGCGTTGACTTCATCATATCGTTCTAAGTGGATCACTCTGAGGCGTTTACGTTCTTCGATCTTCGCCCTGCACTCATCGTCAAACTAAGGTTTGGACTTAATTTTTTCTTAAATCCTAATACCTTTTGGGCTGTTAGTTTGATTTCTATGAACTATGATTATAAAACAAGAACAGATTTTATATCTTGATTATAAAATAAGAACAAATCTTTTATCTTGATTATAAAACAAGAAGAAATGTTATTATCTTGAACTTTGATTATAAATCAATAACTAATTTTATTATCTTTAACTTTTTTTCCTTTAAAAATGTTTGTCTTTACTTCTGTGTGACCTTTCTAAAATGTGTGACCAAGAATTTTATTGATGATTTAGAAATGATTCAACGAAAGAATTTTTACTCGCCAAGTGAACTTCAAAGAAAAATTTAAGTTAAGTGCTTCAAAGTGCTTCAAAGTGTTTCAAAGTCAAAATTTTACCTCCACAAAACCTTGTTGTTTGTTTTCATTGTTATACCATTTTTATTTTTTAATTTCATCTTCATTTCTAAATTATGTGCAGAGTAAAAAAATGCTTACATTTTAGCTCATATATCTTAGTTCTTAACACACTGGTCCTATATCATCATCATCATCGGCACTACAACCGGGATCAGGTCTTGGCCTTATTTAGCAAGTCTCTCCAACGTTATCCGGTACTAATTAAATTGTCCATAATAATTTGTTTTTCCGGACAAGGACGGTCTAAACTAAACGTAACATGACCTCAGTCATGAACTTTTACCTTTCTATTTTACTATAAGTACTTATTAACCTGGGGGAACTCGGAAGCTCGGGATCTCACTGACCCGGCTACGCCATCGTCCCCTGTTCTTTACACTCTCTTTCCACGCATGGCCCTCTGATCCGATCTCTTGAAGGTCCCGCCTTACATTGTCTCATCTTCATCACAGTCTTCACATTGATCTCTTTTCCGTTGGTCTTCCGTCAAGAATGCTACGTACGGTTCTGTCGTTGCCAATTCTCGATACATGTCTGACCCATCTTAATCTTCACGACCGGATTACTCTCACTATTGTAGGTTTGGGGTATAGGTCTTCCAATTGGCGGTTGTGAACATTTCTCCATTGTCCTACATCTTCATTATCATTGTAATTTGTCTACGTTTAGTTTAAAGTATTTTATGTGACTAATTTTGTACCGCATACGTATTGTTCAAGAACACCCGATTCCTCCATTTGTTGCTTCTCTTAACCATAACTCTTGTGAGGGTTCTCTATACCACGTGGAGAACCAACCCACAATTTCATACATTATTTCGACCGCTTTCAGCGCGTCATTTCTACCCTTATTTCCCTTATAAGCTATTCCACCTGTAAAACATATTTCAATAACGGACGCCCAGCTGAATTCATTATTCTATGCAAGTAATGCGTAATTGAATTCAGCTACCTTTTCGCCATACGCCAACTCCATTTCGCTAACCCATGAGATTTCCAGCGGAAATCGCTTCATGTCGGTTAGCAACGGCATAGTCTGATCAAACGACGCGGTTGCATAATCATGCAACCGTTTGGGAAATTATCAAAGCATTTAATTTAGTTCCCATGATCAGACTTCCCTAGCCAAGTCGGCGTCCTATTCACTTTCCCAGGTCATCTATTCGCTTGGGATCAATGATCTCTTCTTACAGGTGAATAGCCACAAAACGTTTTCCTCTCCTTTCCGTTTCTATCTTCCCCGGGTTCAATGCACTCTGAGATCACCACCGTCATCGCACTAGGGAAGTAGGTTATCCTCAGAGCTGCATTGATCATTGCACATTGTGTTTCTGTTCTCCCATTCTCCCTTGTTCGTCGACTATCCAATAACCGAAGTGTTCACCACACCTCGACGGCGGGGAACATGAGAGAGCGGAAACGTAAAGACGATCTCGATTGGTTGTCCGTTATGCAAATGTAAAACCCAAATTTCATCCCTAATTGGGATCAGTCAATTACAAACACTCGTGGAGAGAAGTCGCTATTCAATAATCATCGCGGTCAGTCACGCCGCTGCTTAAGGCAATCTTCATCCCTCGCGAGTCAGTCGATAATCAACCAAAGGAGCGTACGGACACATCGTTTTGGTTTGCTCAGGAATTGGACGTCATTTTAAATCTTGCGCGTAAAGTTTTACATTTGCCATGAAAAGTCGGTCTCATTATCTCCAAGAAAACAGTTAAATTTTATTAATTTATTGGTGCATGTGGAACCATTGTATTATAAATAAAAGAACATCTTGAAAGTGTAATTCCAAAATCAATTGTGAACCATAAAAAAAACTATTAAAATTTAAATCAAAATAAAATTGATTTCAATCGGTACCAGTTGGTGTTTCTGTGTTTTGTTTTCCTCTCGGTACCGCAGTTGTTAGTGGGAAGGAAGTGAACCGCGCGCCCGTGTCTGGCGCAAATACTTCTTACACCCCACACTCTCTCTCCTGTCCGGCCTCTTCATCATATTTACATCCAAAGATGCTCCTTAAAACTTTATTCTCGAATACGCGGTATCTGCTCTCTTCTCGTTTTGTAAGCGCCCATGTCTCGCATCCGTAAAGAACAATCGGCATGATTATGGTTCTATAAATATGTAGCTTTATATTACGTAACAGCAGTTTCGATTTCAGAAGTTTGCTGACTGTGTACTAACTAGCCTTGCCGGAATGCAGTCGGTTGCTAATTATTTTTGACATTTCGTTACTACTGGCATTCAGTTTTGTTCCCAGATATTCAAACTCGTTAACATTTTCAAATATCTTTCCCCTGACGATTTATGCCCTTTCCCTGTGGTGCACCTGCTCTCGCTGTAA
The DNA here is from genome assembly GCA_963931805.1 of Microdon myrmicae. Lineage (NCBI taxonomy): Eukaryota > Metazoa > Arthropoda > Insecta > Diptera > Syrphidae > Microdon > Microdon myrmicae. Next base: position 207,180,193 of record OZ007497.1, read on the forward strand.
CCATATACTTTATTTTGTCTTCGTTTATTTGTAGACCTCTGGGGGTTCTTTAAAACATTCACAAAGAACCACCTATATCCTTAAATCAACCTACCTTTCATTCGCTTCTACCTGAAATCAAACCCTAGCATGTATACACCTCATTAGACTATCCAGTTCATAATATACGAACCACCATATTCCCTATCGCTCAGCTTGTCAGCAGTCATAATCACCAAATATACGCCAATCTTTCAGCGTGTTCTTGTTCCAACAATCTGTTGGTCCAAGAATACACGCTGACTAGCGTACTTGTTGACACAGGTGCAGCCGATAATTTGTCTACCATTGAATCGCACACGATTATGATTGCTATTCCAACAACCATACCAATGATCGTGTCCCTTCTACCAATTCCTAATCAAACATGGCCCCCATATCCATCAGGTTGCCAGCAGAGCAACCAATTTCTAACTATCAGCCAACAACCATGTCACATGTACCACCACATGAACCCTAACAATAGCCACCCTTGCCATTGCCTTGGCAAACAAATCTCCGGTCGACCTATCGTCACCGAAAACCCTATAGCCTTCAACGGTATGATCGTGAGCGATTGGGTAAACATCAAAATGGTCCCATGTCGCATTGGCTAAACTAAACAATGCGCATCCCAGAGACTAACCCCGAAATAGTGTTTCTGTTTATTTAAGACACTGAAACCTATTTCTTCCTTCGGCAAGCGTTATGATTTATTTACAATCACGATGCTAGCATCCCTAATGCTTGTTCCTTTGTTTGAACAAGTGCAAGATCGATCGATGTCCGCATTTCTAGCAAAGGGTACTGTACCTGACGACCACGGCATAGAAAATTCCATTACGATGGCCGCTAGCGGATGTGGAGTGAAACGGTCATCGAGGAGTCAGATCGTGTCCACCGAACAACGCACACGTCTCGGGGACGTTGCGCTTCGAGTATTTTTTTTTTATTATCCCTCGCCGAGTACACCCAAACCGAGGAGTCGAGATTCATCCACCGTCGCGTACCCTTGCACAAGAAATTTTCTTGAGACGTTATTTTCGAAAGTCCTCATTCATTATTAATTGAAATCGATTCGCGAAATTTGGCTTTGGCTATCAAACCCAAAATTAAGTGCTATTGGAAACGTAGTTTAAGTGAAATAGAATATTAAAACAATCTTAAATAAAAAAGATAATTATACGACAAAACAGCTCAGTGCGTTTTTTTATTTGTCTCTTTTCTTGGTGTTTGGTTTTGCGTGGGCATCTACAGAGTGATATTGGTGCTGTTTCTGTTGAATCAGCGTCCGTGTTGACGCACTAGCAGAAACAGTCACAGACCCACCTTTCCTTCCGGTTGCATGACAATTTCAGTGTTACTACTTACAGTTTATAGATTATCGCCCTAGATGGCCATGTTGCACATGCGAGCATTTGTGTGACTCCTTTCAAGGATAATCCGGGCTTGTTGCCGTCTTGTACCTTCCTAATGACATACTCGAGCACAAGGTTAAAAAGACAGTGAGAAGCCATCTCTCTGTGTCAATCCGTCATCATCATCATCGGCACTACAACCGGGATCCGGTCTCGGCCTTATTTAGCAAGTCTCTCCACCGTTCCCGATTTCGGGCCGATGTCCGAGGTTTGATAAATTTGCCATAATAGTTTGTTTTTCTGGGCAAAGTTATTAGCCTTGTGTCAATCCGTCGCAGATTTCAAATGGTTCTGACAGGTGTTTTTTTTTTTTTTAATCCAACTCTTCCTTTATTCTCGTTCATGCAGATTTGAATGAATGCGGCATATCTTTTCGGGATTCCCAGCTCAACTACAATATTGTACAATCTTTGCCTTGGGAACGAGTCTTAGGCTTTTTTGAAGTCAATGAAAAGTTGACGTATCGTCTCTCCGTATTCCCACTTCTTTTCCAACAATTGCCAAACTGTGAACATTTGGTCGCTCGTTGGCCGGTTCCTGTGGAATCTCCCAGTATTTCTTCTCCATAATAGTGTAATTCCCGCCAGTATGACATTTGTTAGTATTTTGTATGTGATTGGATGTAATGATAATTCTCGCAGTCCGATGTGTCGCCATTTTTAAAAATAGAGACGACTATTGAGGATTTCTATTCTTCCGGAGTGACTTCCTTATCCCATATTGTTTTGATTAATTGGTGAACCATCCAAACGGTTACTTCCCCTCCATTCTACATATTCTCTGCCGGTATTCCATCGAGTCCGGAGCCTTGTTGTTTTTTAATTGATTTATTGCTTCTGCTCCTTCGTTGAAGGGGGAATCTGGGATCTGTGGCTCGGCTGTATGTCATCATAATCATCATCATCGGCACTATAACCGGGATCCGGTCTTGGCCTTATCTAGCAAGTCTCTCCACCGGTATCCGGTCCCTATCCCAGACTTGTTAAATTGTCCATAATAAATTATTTTCCGGTCAAGGTTATTAGCCTTGCGCCAACTTTTCTCAGGATGATGGCTGTATGTACCTCTGGTGAATTTATTTGTGGTTGCCTGCTGCGCACATTAAAGTACTGCTTCCACCTTGTCACGATATTATGTATTTGTGACCCATCTGCGTCTCGAATTATTTTGGCTCTCCCTCGGTACCCGTTCCTAATCGATTTTATGCCAGCATACATTCCTCCAATATTCTTTGCTCTGACATTTTTTAAAATTTGTTCGATTCGATCCATCTCCCAATCGCTTTTTTGCGTTTGAAAAGTCTCGTTGCCTCTTTCCCAAATGTCGCGTATCTTTCTGCTATCAGTCTGAGGCGGTTACGTTTTCAATCTTCGCCCGGCACTCATCGGCAAACCAAGATCTGAACTTAATTGCTTTCTTAATTCTAATAACTTTTGGGATATTTTGTTGATTACGTCACTGGTGGATGCACATTATTGGTTTCCTCTTCTCACTACCCATTCTCCAGGATGCTAAAGCTGTTTGTCAGTTCGCCTTGATATTCAACCCTTTTGTAGACGCCTTTTCGTTTATCAATGTCGAGTTTTTGCTCATTTCCCGTGGCTGGCCATGTCAGTTTGCTGCGACCCGACTCCTAATTATGTTATAGCGTTTGGGATGATAGTGAAGAACGTGTGATTCGAACTGACGCTATTGACAGTTAGAATCACCAAAAATTGAACCAATGTGTAACACATCAGGCTACTGGCCGTGTTTAGAATTCGATTTTTAAACTCAAGTACATTCAACTGATGTGGAATTGTTATGTTATCGCTATGGTATACGGCTCTGATGCATTTTCTTATTCGATTTTCGTTCGGTGTTCTTCACTATTTGCTTGTGTATTGTGTGTGTAACTGTTAGAAACGCCACACTACTCCCTCCTCAGTAACTTTGTTACGATCAGCTTCGTGTGCGAACGACGGAGCGAACGAGAGAACGTCGGAGCAGGCGAGTGTGCCGGTGCTCTATGCGGTGCACTCTCTATAAAATGGTTCTCAATCTGCTCCTCTGTACGATCGTACATTAATGATGTTCGAACGGAGTCTTTTGTCTATGAGGTGGTCTATTTGATCACGCGTTGCGCTGTCGGGTGATACACAAGTGACCTTATGAACTCGCTTCTGCTTGAACTACCAGATATTTTGACGCTGCGAACGTGATAATTCGAATTCCATTATCATTTGAAACGTCGTGTAGGCATTCTTACCTATAGTTAGTTGGAAGATATCATCCTTTCCAATTTTCGCATTGAGGTCCCCGAGAAGGATTTTACCATCGAATTATGAGATCCCATCAAATACTTCCTCTAGTCTCCCATAGAACATGTCCTTCGTTTCTTCTTCGGTAGATTCCGTTGGAGCATATTTTTAGCCTCGGCATTCGGTCATTAATAAAATTCACACTTTTACATGGGGCGTAATCTTATTACTTATAATGAAACCGGTTCCGAGATTGTGTGTATCGGTACCACCACACGCAAGTATGAAACCATTGGTTTGGATTATTTGTTGTAGAAGTCGGAACTTCTGATGCGCGACGATGACCATTTTATATTGTTTCGCCTTATCTATGATCGTTTGTATTGCGCCTGGTTTATATAACGCTTGGACATTCCACGTGCCAACGCGTATATCCCGCTTTTTCCCCTTTTCCCTGTGTCTTCTTTTTGCCGAACCGGTGTTTTCTTGATGATTTGTTCCCTTATGGTAGTGTCGACTCATCACACCCACGCTTACCAGGTTTTTCGGGCGTTTGTTATGTACATCATTTTTATTGATTTTTGTTCTCACGAGTTTTATATTACATATTATTTCATTTCTAAATCATTATTGTTGAATATTGGAACAAAAAGAAAATAATTCTGGAATTTATTTATACTTAAATTTAATTTACTTTCTAACTTACTTACTCTTTTTAAATCTATATATAGATAATAAACCTTAAACTGAAACTTAATTTACCCTGAATCTAGAAAAGATAAGTCTGTATAAGTTCCATCATCATCACCGGGAACCGGTCTTGGCCTTATTTAGCAAGTCCTGAGGCTTGTTAAATTTTCCATGATAATTTGTTTTTCCGGAGAAGGTCATTAGTCTTGTGCCAGAGGCTCCCCGACGGGGAGTCGAAGCCCGATCTCCCGGGTGACAGGGGGGGTACTAACCACTATACTATCGAGGAGCCCTGTATAAGTTTGCCGCCACAATACCCTGCCTCGATATAATGGTGGTTTTCTATCCCAGTATAATACTAACATTCTGTCTCGATATAATACCCATACATTATCCTCATATAATGCTGATAATTCGCCCCAATATAAAACTAATAATCTGTTCCCTCATAATACTGATATAACATCCCCATATGATGCTGATACATCATCATCATCGGCACTACAACCGGGATCCGATCTTGACCTTATTTAACAAATCGCTCCACCGGTCCCGATTTCGAGCCGATGTCATCCAGTTTGGCATTCCCAGGCTCTGGGCGTCCTGGTCTACGTCATCCCTCCATCGCAGACAAGGTCTGCCGCGCTGTCTCACTCCATACGTCTTGCCACAAAGGACTTTCCGGACATGCTCCTCTTCGGTCATTCGAGCTGGGTGTCCCGCCCACCGGAGTCTACCGAGCTTGATTTTTTTTACAATATTAGCTTCAAGGTAGATCGCGTACAACTCATGGTTGTACCGTCTCCGGTATCGTCCTCCCTCACATATGGGACCAAAAATTCTTCTTAAGATCTTCCTTTCAAACGCGGCTAAGAGCTCAGAGTGCCTTTTATTCGGCACCCAGGTCTCGTATCCATACATGAGTACTGGTAACACCATGGTCTTGTACAGTAGTAGCTTGGATGTTCTGGATAAATTTCTGGATTTAAAGAGCCTTGATAGGCCATAGTAAGCTTTGTTGGTTTTGATCAGCCGTTCGCGTATTTCTTCTTCCATATTGTTATCGGCTGATACTATTGACCCAACGTAGTTAAAGGAATGCACTACTTCAAATACGTGCTCCATTAGTTTCGTTCGTGTATTACCCTAATAGTTTGACCAACGTTAGGTCTTCTGTTCGCAGACGCTTCCACCATGTACTTAGTTTTCCCCTCATTAATGTGCAGTCCCAGTTTTTGTGCCGTCTGCTCGATCTGGGTGAAAGAGTCCTGTACAGCCGAATCGGATCTACCGATGATGTCGATGTCATCTGCGTAGGCAACCATCTGGCTGGACTTGGTGAGAATAGTCCCTCTTGTTGTAATGCCAGAGTCACGGATTGCTTTCTCCAACTCCCGGTTGAAGAGGAGGCGGTTCAAGCCGTCCCTTGTCGGACTCCATTAAAGATGTTTATTGGTTTGAAAAGCAATCGCTATTTTTACTTGACTAGTTACGTTGCTCATGGTCAACCTACAAAGTCGTATCAATTTGTTTGAAATGCCGAACTCTCTCATGGCATTATATAGTTCTACCCTGGCTATGCTATCGTAGGCGGCCTTAAAGTCTATAAATAGATGATATGATGGAATCTTAAATTCCAGACATCTTTCCATCGCCTGCCTAATGGTGAATAACTGTTCAATCGCTGATTTGCCTGGAATGAAGCCACATTGATATTGACCAATGATGGCTTTAGGGTATGGGGCTATCCGATCTTGTAGGATAGTGGAGAGTATCTTATAGGCGGTACTCAGCTATGTTATACCCCTATAGTTGCTGCACAGTGTGATATCTCCCTTCTTATGTAAGGGGAAAATTATACCACGACGCCAATCGTCCGGCATAGCCTCTTGCTCCCACATGCGTACCACGATCTCATGAATTGCGTGATGTAACGTTGTCTAACGTTCTTCAGAATCACATGGCAATTTTCAGACAGATTGCGTGATAGAACGTTGTCCCCCCTTTTTTGATCAGCTCAGCTGGTATGCCATCAGCTCCGGGGGCTTTATTTGATTTGAGCTGTCTTATGTCTTTTAATGTTTCCTCAATGCTTGGTGACAGCAGCTTTGCTGTTAATTTTGCATTGGTGGAGTCTCCAATTCTTCTGTGAGCTGACCATTTAGCAATTCATTGAAGTGCACTTCCCATCGTTCCAGAATGCCTTCAGGATCGGTGATCAGATTACCCTCTTATCCTTGCAGTAAGTGCAGCGTGGTGTGTACTGCGTCATACTGCGGATTATTTGGTAGAACTTCTGCGACTGGTGCGGACCTCGCTCTCTACTTTTCTCTATTTCACAGACAAGTTTTTTTTCCCAGGCACTTTTCTTTTGTCTGTGAAGCCTTTTTTCAGATCTTCTGAGCTCTTTGTATTTCTCCTCGCGCACCCGCGTCCTATGAGACTGATGCATTGCCCGGTATGCAGCATTCTTACGTTCAGTCGCTAGTTTGCACTCATCATCAAACCAGTAGCTTCGATCTCTACGACTACTACCTAAGATGGACTTGGCAGTACTAATGACAGTATTCTTAAGGTGTGTCCATTTCTCTTCTACGCCCGGCATTCTGGACCCAGGACTTACTCTCCCTCCGTCGAGTTCTTCGAGGGCGAGTCTTAACGCATGACCAAAGGTGTTACTGGTATTCTTATTGCGTAAGGCAGCCGTGTTGATTCGTGGATGCAATACGTCTCCGTAAGGCAACCCGCGCTCGGAAAACTGTACCAACAAGATAGTGATCCGAGTCGACGTTGGCACCTCGGTACGTTCGTACCGTCATCAGGCTCGAGCAGTGGCGGCGATCTAGCAACACGTGGTCAATTTGGTTCCGAGTGGCTCCATCAGGTGATACCCAGGTGGTTTTGTGGATATCTTTACGCGGAAACCTGGTACTCGCAACGACCAAGTTTTTTGATGCTGCCAGTTCGATGACCCGTAGTCCATTGTCATTAGTGTTCTCATACAAACTATGGGAACCTGCGTAATGCCTGAAAACCGGACCCCGACCTATTTTGGCATTCAACTCACCAAGACCGATTTTCCCGTAGTATTCTTCCTTTTCGTCGTCTGGGGACTCCTGTGTAGGTCCGTGGACGTTTATGAGGTGTATGTTCTTTAACTTGCCTCACACGCGAAGAGTGCATAGCCTTTCATTTATTGCATTAAAGCCGATAATGGCAGGCTTCAGTTTTTGGCTGACTAGAAAGCCTACCCCGAGCACATGGTGTTTTGCATGACAGCTGCAATAAATGTCATACTCATTTCTTTGAATAACACTCCTCCCCGTCCATCTTATTTTTTTCTAATGCTATTATGTCAGCCTTATATTCGGGCAGGGCATCGGCTAGCTGCTGTGCAGCTCGAGCTCTGTATACTGAGCGGAGAAAATTCTTAAATCGTTTAGCCATTTTCGTTTCCGTGGGTCGTCGTCCTGTATCCGGTCCATATCCGAGGATTGTTAAATTTTCCATAATATTTTGTGTTTCCGGACAAGATTATTAGCGTTGCGTCAACCTTTTTCGGGATGTCGCTGCATGCATTGGTTCACTACTCGGCGGGTGCCAAAGTAGCTATCAGCGGTGTCACGCGGAGACTGCAGGTCAACTTGGATTGAACAGGGACAAGGATCGTCCTGGCTTACACCGGGTTGAAAGCAATCAGACACTTTGCCCTGTATGTTCGTTCCGATTCCCTCCCCGGAAGGAAGAATGTATTACAGCAATAATCAACGTTGTTAAGCTTGTTAAATTGTCCATAATAATTTGTTTTTACGGCCAAGGTTATTAGCCTTGCGCCAACCTTTCTCAGGTTGTCGCTACATGCATTGGTGCACTATTTGTCGGGTGCCAAAGTAGCTATCCAGGAGTGTCACGTGGAGACTGCATGTCAACTTGGATTGAACAGGGACAAGGATCGTCCTGGCCTTCGCCGGGTTGAAAGCAATAAGAGACTTTGCCCTGTGTCTTCGCTTCCACCCCCCTCGGGGCGCCATTCATCCTATACAAAAACTGGATACATAATGGCAATACTGCTAGAGATAATGGAAATGAATATGTTTCTATCATACACATTCTGTCTTTACTTACCCGATACCATCCTTCTCGCTCTCCAATCTTTATTCCTGACCCTTCCTCCTCGTTAATATTTTCTCTTCATCGCTACCAAGTACGTTCACTTTCCTCTTGACATCGCTTCTCTTTTTGCTCTTGCCATACGCTTTTCCTTTTTTCTTCTTTTCTTTTCTTTGTTTTTTAATTTTAATTTTTTTTTTATTTTTGTTTATTCATCAATCCTATTTTGGTTTTTTTTTCCTAAATGGAATTTTTTTAAAGATGATGTTACTTACAAAACATACTCTAAAAGTTGTGTAACAAAAGTAATTTCCCTTGACGCGTTACAAAAAGCCTCAATTCTTCTGTTCCCAGAATTTGGCTAAAATTTGTTATTCAATACAATGAAATTAGTTTCTAGAGTAAATGAATTTTTATAAATAATAGTAGAATGATAAATTAGAATAAAATTCAAACGGTCGCCTTTCTTAATACCTTTTGCATCCAACATTAGCCAAATGCTTAGTTATCAATAACTTTAGTTTAAAAGCTTTCATCTTTCTTCAATTTTCAAATTTATTTTTAGAATAAAATTCGCCCTTTCTTATTATTTTATTGTAAATTTTCTACGTGAAAAAAACTGCGTTGTTTTTATTTTTAGATAACACTTCTGATATATCAAAAACCATTGTCAACGTCACCATCTACAATTGATTTTTACTCTTGCTTTTTGTATATCGATTGTAAGAATTTTGATACTTCAAATGGTATAACAATTCTTATAAGAACATCCTCTATGTTTTACAATTTATTCGTTCAGAAATTCTGATTTTTTAGATTATGAATACTTATTATAGTATTGTAGCGAGATTAGGGTTCGCTGGATTAATTATTCACACAAAATAAGCCGTGAAATCAATTTTCTATTAAATCTTTATTTTTCTGCTCTTGACAACCGTTCTTTCACTATTCGCTCCTCTGTCAAAAGTGACACTTCTGTCACTGGATACATCGTTTTTCCTCTCGCCTCTTTTTGCTCATAGTCTCCAGTTTTCCAGTACTTTCCAGAATATTCCAGTACTTTGTTTTGGAGGCTTGCCAGCTTATCACACTACCCTCCGCCTAGATTAGTTCGTCCCGAACTAAGTTCACTGGTCCTCTGTGTTAACCAAAGTTGCCAGTCGATGTACCACCTTCACCTTGGCGTTCGGCGGTGGAAGTTCTTGACCTTCTTCCAAATTTTCTACTGCTCTAGCCTGCTGCCATTCTTCCTTTTCCTGACGACGGAATTCCTCTTGCATTTTAGGGATCTCATGCGAATAGTATAAGAGAAAATGCATGTGCACACCCTTAAGCTCCTCTGGAGTTTGCACATCACGTAAGCGGTCTAGATCTTCATCTTTACTTACACGCATATCATCTGGTATTCGAGCATCTGTCGATTTCATAACCGTATCCAACTGGTAGTTCCGCATCTTTTTAAATAACTGGAGCAGTTTGTTCTTTGGAGCTGACAGTAAACACCAGCGTGCGTCGTAGTAATAGACTTTCCATAGATCGTCGCACGTTAATTCTGGTTTCACGTGTTCTTCTCCATAGAACCTCTAGCCGTTGATTATGCCTACAATCTAGGGCTTGTTTGATCTGGCTTCTCTCCTCTGCTATCCTGGTTCCGGTCCTCCACATGTCGATCTGACATCGTCGCCACACACTTTCACAGACTTATTTCTTCAATTAATCCCACTTCTGGCACCAATTGTATCGAGCTTAGGGTTCGCTGGATTAATTATTCACACAAAATAAGCCGTGAAATCAATTTTCTATTAAATCTTTATTATTCTGCTCTTGACAACCGTTCTTTCACTTTTCGCTCATCTGTCAAAAGTGACACTTCTGTCAATGGAGACATCGTTTTTCCTCTCGCTTTTTTGCTCATAGTCTCCAGTTTTCCAGTACTTTCCAGAATATTCCAGTACTTTGTTTTGGAGTCTTGCCAGCTCGTCACAGTATGCTACACCTTTAAGTGGCAGAGTAATCTGATTTAATGGTAGAAATGTCTTTCTCTTACAGTGTAGAAGTATACTAGAATACTTGTCCCACAATTCTCAACAGTTTACAACAATTGATTCACACGTTATTGGAATTTCATTCCGTGTAGTATTCTACATCACTTCTTTAAATGTCAAAAATCTTCAATGTTTTACGTTGAATATACGTTGGAATTTCACTTCCTCAAATCTTGTTTTCTTAGTGTAGTACCTTATAATGCACTACATAATACAAGAACGTCTACAACGTTCAAATATTTTATTGTCATATTAAAACATTAAAAATTCCGTTCCCTAGTTGTAGTAAACATTATGATAGACAGAACTCCTTTTTTGCAAACATAACCGTGTTATATATATATACACATATATATATATATATATATATAAGTATATATATATATAAATATATATATATATATATGTATATATATATAGATATATGTGTATATATATGTATTATATACTCATATATATATCTATGTGTATATATGAGTATATAATATATATATATATATATATATATGTATATATAGATATATGTATATATATATGTTTTATATATGTATTATATATATATATGTATATATAGATATATGTATATATATATGTATTATATACTCATATATATATCTATGTGTATATATGAGTATATAATATATATATATATATATATATATATATATATATATATATATATATAAATATACATATATATATTATATATAAATAATTATTTATATGTATATATATATATTTATTTATATACATATATATACATATACATATATATATTTATTTATATATATGAGTAGAATAAGGAATTAGTAGAAATTCCTAGTCTCATAGTCTTTAATTTAACTTGCATTTTTATAAAATAATTTCCGGTTCAACTTAGCTTTTCATATTTCCCACAAATGTAATTCAAAAATCTTTATTTTCCGTACCTTAAACTTTCAAATTGACCTTATTTTTCCGCAATTACTACGAATTGTGACCAAATTAACTCGTTCGACTTTATTAGTGATCCATTCAACACTAATCCTTGGAACCTGTCGTGGTCTTTCACGAAATCCCTTCATAGCCTGGGTTTTCAGCCCATGATTTGTATTCTTTCTATTTACCAAAAAAAATAATCATTCTAATTAAATTATTACATATTTAAGAATATTCAAACAACTCAAATCCTTGTGCAACTACTTTAAATGTTCATGGGTTTTGGTAGAGTATATCAGACACGAAAATGCGTAAAAGCACATTACAAAAAAGCAAAGGAACACACGTTCGAAAATAAAACCCTACAACATTTAAAGTTAAAAACAACTACATTGTAAATACAAAACTCATAATGAATGTTTTGATGGTAATGTCTGCCCCACATTACATTATCAAACGCTACCTTGAATTTAAGATTATTAAAATCAGAAAGAAAAAAGAGGAGTAATAAAGAAAATGTTAACAACTTTAACAGTTAAAAAGTACTAACATAATTTATTAACTGAAACGATTTATTTAAAATATTTTTAAGTGCAATAACAAATGTATTTTGAAAGAGTCTAAATGTACCATATAAAAATTATTGCAGCGACGATGAACTTTCAATGCGTCGAACTGTTCTAGAAATTAAAAAAAAGAAAAATTATATATAGAAATACATATGATCAAATCGCTTCTAAAACTTAAATCAAATTAAAACAAAAATTGTTAAAACAGAAAACAAACAGAGTTTTAAATTCATATATGACAATTTATATTATAGTAATTAAAATATATTAATATAGATTCTAACAACATTCTTTTTAACATGAATATCAAAAACAAAAAATTATAAAAGTAAAATTCTTACAAAAATAAACTTGAAGACAATCTAAATTAAAATAGTATTAAACAAACAAAAAAGATAGAATTCTTATATAGTTTAGTGAATATCTACAACAAAGTAAACATTTTATATATAAGATTAGCACAAAATAAGCAAACATCAATAATAACAACAACAACAGAGAATAATATGTACAAAATAATTTGTTGTTTTTTTTTCTTCACCATTCCAGTAATAAAAATTATACAATTTATATAGCATTAAGATGTAATTTTATTATAAGCGAATATTACCGTAATATGTCTAACATCGTATATATTAACGGAAATATATATTTATAAAAAAAAAAAAAAAAAAAAAAAAAAAAATGGGTACAATTTTTTGGAAAGCTAAAATTTGTCGCTCGAGAAAATACGTATTAATTTTTTTTTAAATTAACGTTAATCATTTGTTAACATATTTATCTGGTAATAAGATTAGACCAGTTGAAAGTTAGAGGGATAATGAAGAGTATACATTGAGGAAAATTTAGAAAGAGTCAAAAGAAACATAGGAATAGATTCTCAAGTTTATAAAGGATTGAACAAATGAGTGTCAGGTTGGATATAAATTATATACATCTATGTACTCGTATGAAAGCAGGAAATATATGTAATTTTGAAACTTCCATTATCCTTGAAATATGGTATGGTGTCATCGAAAATAATGGTACTATTCGCAATTTGCATGTGCAGATAATATTTTAAAAATCATAGCTACCAAAGAGAATACATTCATTTAAATAATTAAATAATTACGTCGTTCGTTAAATAATTACGTCAAAGTTCAACACGATGTAAGTATAAAAAAATACATCCTTGCTAAACATTTATGACAAAAAAACTGCATGTCACAGGAAGATGCAGTGAGTGTAAAAAAAAAACATATTGAAAAATACTTACGGGTGGGCATAGACTCAACAAAGCAGGAACATAAACTGCTACAGTCATCCTTCAATCCATAATCCATAAAACTCTATTATTGTAGGAAGATTCTGTGGCGGTTCCGCCAAACCCCACCTACTTACCTGAAGAACCCCCATCCATACAACTCAATCTGTATAAGTAATGCAATCGTTCTCTAAGAGTTCTTTCTTACCTTATCATAAATTCCCTGTAATAAAATTCATCGGTTCATACGACCGCATATCAGGGAATCTTACCCTTGAGTTGGCTAATCCCAGCCTCAATATGTGTACATAAACATGATCTATGCACACATCGGCTGTCGACCCTTTTAGCCAGCGATAAATAGTTCCTTAATGTGCATATGCACCATAAATAGAAACCATTCGGCACCCATTGTTTTCAATTGAAGCGCAATGCCGGACGGCTTGTTTTTACAGCTGTAGCAAGCCGACCAGCGATTCGTTGTTCAATAGACAAACAATCTTCAATTTCTTTCCCTGCCGCAACTAATTACACGACATATACATATGTAAGCAAGGGATTCCTTTTGGCCACCGACCTAAGATACGATATACAATTCTCATTGTATAAAGTATCACATCCTATTAGGACCTTTTTTTTCCTAACGTCTATCATAGCGACGTTGCTGTGGCATATACAGCCACACAAAATTTGATTAATGGAATATAAAATTTTGTTACCTGGGTTTTTCCTTTGGGCCAACAATTTAGCATATTCAGCCGCAGCTTCCTTGGATGCCACTTGACGTTTCTTCCTCAATGCAAGACGTCTTCGTTTCCTTTGAAGCACAATTGGGGTTACCAATCGTTGGATTTTTGGAGCCTTCGATATAGCTGCGACTGGCCAGTCCGATCTTTAAACACTTGCGCTTTTACTTTTATATTAAATAACAAAAACTTTACTTTCACGAACACTTTTTAGTGTTTTATAATTTTTATTTCGAGTCCAACATTTTATCTTTTTTACAATTATTATTATTATTAATTTTACGTCTCCAAAAAAAGAACAAAAAAAAGGGAACACTTTTCTCTTCTTGCTTTTCTTCCACTTGTCGAAAAAAACTGCACTTCATCTAATCGCACTCAAAAACAGTACCGAGCAGGCAAAAACAAAAGAAACGGAATTGCAAAAACTTGCCGCTTCTCTCTCTCTCTCTCCATCATCCACCCCGAAAATCGAACTCGAACTTGTACACGATCCACACTCGAACTGGGGTGTGTCCGCACACCTACATGTGGATCGTGCACTTACTCCACCACCTTACCATCACATATATATATTATATATAAATAATTATTTATATGTATATATATATATTAAAATTAAATTATATTAAAACAATTAAATTATGGGGGCGGTGGAAGCCGCACGTAACATTGCACAGCATAGACATAGATCATGAATCTCCTTTGTCTTTGCCGCCTGCCTGTTTTGTTGTTCGACTGCCTCCGAACCCGTGTAAATAACATCGATCTGTTCGATAGCGCAAGTTATAGTTTGTGGATAACCGTCGGAACTCCGTGGCCATAACACCAAGAAAAGCTCGAATCAAAACTCTTTTACATCAATCAAAGAGATTTCCCTTTGTTCTTTTAATTTAAAACACGGAGTCTTTATTTACACACCAACTTGTCTTTATTCGTTAATCTTTATTCCATTTTCGACTTATTTCAAATAGTATTCTAGTATTTCGCTTACCTTGCTTCTACTTTACATTAATTAGTATTTACTCGTTAATTGTTATTCCACTTTCAACTTATTTCCAATGGTATCCTAGTATTCTGCTTAAATTGTTTTTTGCTTTACATCGATTAGTCTTCACTTGTTCATCTTTATTCCACTTACAACTTATTTCACATAGTATTCTGGAATTGTGTTTAATTTGCTTATGCTTTACATCAATTAGTCTTCACTTGATCATCTTTACTCCACTTACAACTTATTTCAAATAGTATTCTGGAATTTAGTTTAATTTACTTATCCTTTTCATCAACTAGTCTTCACTTGATCATCTTTATTCCACTTACAACTTATTTCAAGATAGTATTCAAGTACTTCGCTTAATTTACTCTTACTTCACATCAACTAGTATTTATATGTTACTCTTTATTCCGCTTTCGCTATCGTAATTCCACTCCACTTCTATGACCAACAACCGACTTCCCTGTCTTCACGACCAACCACCGACTAGCTGCTAATTACTTCCTAAGCCTTTCACAACACTTCGGGGTCAATACCTCCCGATGACGATACCGCAATTACATTTTAATTGGCCTGATTTTCGTTTGTTGGCCTCAGTTCGCAACCACGGTGTTTCGCTGAACCGGTCAATATTTCCCCATTGGTTTGAACTCGGTTCACCTTATACGGCTGTGAACTGACCCAATTAATTGCATTTCTGTTGATTGGGTTGGAACATGCAGTTTAAACGTTTCTGCAATTTAATTGTTCCGGAATATGCAGTTAATACCTTTTGCGTTATTGGGCAATTGCTCTCTGCATATGCAATCAATTGCTTTTGTGTTAATTGGTTTAAAATATGCAATTAATAGTTTTATCGCCCCGGGGGTCATTCGAGTTTAAAATCGGATGGCGTTTTTAGGCTTAGGGGTGTCAATGATCTCTTGTACATTATCTTTGACTATGATGTCACTGACACACCTAACACGCACATACACCACTGCACTGAAATAGTGCATTTCTGTGGCGGCCACAGCCCTAAGAGAAAAGTTTTTCTCTCTCTTCCCTTTTCTTAACCCTAACCTAGGATGGAATTCATGTCAGAGTTCTATCCTCGGTGAGTCGTATTTTAACATTCAGACACGCTGGTCGGTTTTTTCTTCTGCTCCCCGTGGCGCCACGGGGACGCATCAGTCCCAGAGTCCTTTATTCTATGTGCCGAACCAGATTGTCCTCTTTTTTGTGATTCATAACTAGAGACTCGTAAAGTTAAACACCCTTACCGGAGTCAAGTTTCATTTCCCGTGTAGTGCGCATATCACGAACCTGGTTTTGGCGCTGATGGTCTACATCTGTTAAATTTAACTTCAAATTAACGCGACTATTGCTACTAACCAATTCGGTAACTTCAAATAGTGTTAAAATAAAATTGAAAATAAAAGGAACTTTATAACGTAACTTCCAGTGTTTCATTCCCTCCTGTGATTGGTGTATGCTGCTTCCCTCGGCGAGCATTCGTTTGTTTTTGATGCAACGTTTAGTCGGGTGTTAGTGGAACGAAGTAGAACTCTCGCGCATGCTGGCGTCGCGACTTCGTACCCCAAAATTCTATGATGTAATTAATACAAAAAGAGCCTCGAATACTGTTATGATACAAACAACAAGCAATGTCTTTAAAGCACTCATACGGCCAAAACTTCTTAACCAAGACCAAAAAGGTTCCAAACCAAGCCCAAAACTTTCTTAAATTAGTTATACATTCCATAATTTTTTACGATTCTACAGAAATAACAGGTCGGCTGAAAAGTTCGTAGGTTAACATAGTAAAACACATTTTCTTAGGAAAATTCGATTTCATTATTCAACATAGTTGCCTGTCCAAATATTCATACACAATCTTTTGATACCTGCAAAGTCTCTTGTGAGCTTTTTTTATGTTTTCGTCCGTTACATCCTCTTTCAAGTGCGCACTGCATGTATCGTCTTCTTCATTTCACCCCGTTTAAATTTATCAAACCATATCTCAACGGTTGATTTTCCTGATGCAGAATCCGAATAATGTTTATCAAGCCGAGCTTTGGCTTCAACTATTATTATTATTTATTATTTACTATTTATCGGCGCAAGGCTAATAACCTTGCCCGTAAAAATAAATTATTATGGAAAATTTAACAAGCCTCGACACTTGCCGATGTGCCGATGATGATGATGATGATGATGATGATGATGATGATTATTTACTATTTACGGGCCTGTAGGAACCCGAAAGTTCATAACCTCACCGACTCGGCTCCGCCATTGTTCCCTGTGCTGTGCGCTCTCCTTCCACGTTCGATTATCCGATCCGATCTCCTCGAGGTCCAATCTAACATTGTCCTCCCATCTCCGTCGAGGCCGTCCTGTCGGTCTCTTTCCCGTTGGCTTACCGTCAAAAATTCTATGCACGGTCCTATCGTTGCCCATTCGCGCCACGTGTCCGGCCTATCTTAATATTCGCGACTTGATTACTTCACTATTGTAGGTTTGCGGTATAGCCTTTCCAATTCGTGGTTGTGGAGTTTCCTCCATTGTCCTGCCTCCTCGTCATATTTGCCGCCAAAGGTACCCATTAGAACTTTATTCTCGAATACGCGGAATTTGTTTTCTTCCCGATTTGTGAGAAACCATGTTTCGCATCCGTATAGAACAATCGGTTCTGATTATGGTTCTATAGACACGGAGCTTTATATTACGTGATATCAGTTTGGATTTCAGCAGTTTACTGACTGCGTTACAACTAGCGTTGCCAGAGTGTAGTCTTTTGTTAATTTCCTTCTACATTTTGTTACTGGCCGTCAGTATTGTTCCCATGTATTTAAATTCTTTGACATTTTCAAATATCTTGCCCCTGATGTTTAGGTGTGTTCGTCTGAGGTCCGCCTGCTCTCCCCATAATCATGTATTTTGTTTTGTCTTCATTTATTTCTAGGCCCACCTCTTCTACCGCTTGCATGATGTTTTCACTGTTTTTACTTACAGTTTCTAGATTATCGCCCAAAACGGCGATGTCATCCACATATGTGAACACTTGTGTGACCCCGTTCAGAGGTAACCCGGCCATATTGTCATCTTGTACCTTTCTGATGACATACTCGAGGACAAGGTTAAAGAGACATGGTGAGGGGCCATCGCCCTGTTTTAATCCAAATGGTTCTGAGAGGCGGTTTTCTATTCTAACTCGCCCTTTGTTTTCGTTCATGCAGATTTGAATGAGCGTGGTATATTTTTTCCAGCTCAACTACAATATGGTAGAGTCTTTGCTTTGCCACTGAGTCGTAGGCTTTTTTGTAGTCCACGAACAGTTGGTGAACCGTCTCTCCGTATTCCCACTTCTTTTCCAGTAGTTGCCTTATTGTGAACATTTGGTCGCTTGTTGACCGGTTCCTACGGAATCCGCATTGGTAGTCTCCCAATATTTCTTCTGCGTACGGTGTGATTCTTTCCAGTATGATATTTGTGAGTATTTTGTATAGGGTTGGGAGCAATGATATTCCTCTCTAATTTTCGCAGTCAGATCTGTCACCTTTTTTGAAAATGGGGACGACTATTGGGGTTTTTCATTTTTCCGGAATGACTTCCTTATCCCATATTGTTTTAATCAGTTGGTGGATCTTTCGAGCGGTTGCCTCTCCTCCACACTTCACAAGCTCTGTCAGTATGCAGTCCACTCCTGGAACCAATTGTCCGACAGCTGTCAAATTTATACACGTACCGTTCGAAGAATAATACTAACTAAAAATCATATGGATTTAATTCTAGTAATGACCATCTATGTGTCAGCATACGAACGATTCAGGCGATCTGATAAATGGTACGTCAGTACTACCTCACATATATCATAATCTCCTTATCCAACCATTCATGCAGTGAGGTGGGTTATTGGAACAATAACTACCATAGAACGAGACAACTTCACCCAAAGTTAATTTTTTACAAACTCAAAAGAAAACGCAATTATGGAATCGCCACGTCAACCTCTGGGAAACTGAGTTATCTTTTTAGAACCAAGAAATATTTTACTCCGGCCCAACTTCTTCTTCTGTATAAATCCCAAATTAGACCCGCGCTCGAATATTGCGCTCATGTTTGTAGCTCTGCTCCTAAGCATACCCTCGACCTACTTGAGAGCATACAAAGACGAGCGATCTGCCTGATCGGGGACTCAGCGCAGACGTCGGGACTACAGTCGCTATCACATCGAAGGCGTGTAGCTGACCTCTGTCTGTTTTCCAGATATTATCACGGGTACTGTTCTTCGGAGATTCGGGGTATTGTTCCGCGCAATTCGGTTTATATGCACTACAAGACAATCTGACAGATTGCACCATTTTGCGGTTCATCTCCCGACGGCGCGAACATCCCTGCATCAGAACTCGTTCCGTTGCAGAGCGCGAAAGCTGTGGAACTCCCTTTTTTATATCCACATTTATTTAACAATTCAATTACATATTTTACTTAAGACTAAATATTAACTTCTATTTTACAAATGTAACACCAGAGTGTGACCTCTGATATTATCATTTAATATTTTGTTATCTGAGAGTGTTTGTAAAGGCTGTTAATAGTTTCCGTTTATTATGGTCCCTGTTTGGGCGCCAAAATGCAACACCTGAGCGTAACCCCACATGCTAACATTTATTAATTAGTTATCGGAGAGTGGTTGTCTGTTATTATTCTCTTTTATTATTGCCCCACGTTGGGCGCCAAAATGTAACACCTGTTTGTGTTAAGTTGATCCTTTGGCAGTCTGTAAGGGGGTTTGTTCTCCAGATGGCTGGCTTCCCTTTGTTGTGTTGGATAAAAAGACTTCTTCTTTCTAGGTAACTTTAAGTTTATTTGTATTTGACTATCAACTGGGAATAACCATCCCTTGTTTATTTAACACTTTTACAATAGCAAGAGTGATTTACTTTATTTAAAAACAAGAAGACCCGCTGTTCTTATGCAAGGCCGCAGTCTTCCTGTTTGGTTATTACACTATACTGCACTGCAAAAGTCCCATCTGCAAACACTCTTTCTATACCGAAGTTATTGGTGAGGAAATGCAGACGATGCATTTTCCTCAACCAGAATGTGTGACCTACTTTGCCTGGCCCGAGTCATTCGTATTTCCCAATAATCATTCTTATTTGGTTGCCCCAGTTAAATCCCATGCATTTACTTAATTGGGGTTTGCATGTGACTCAACACAATGGCCCAAATACAATCCATTTTTCTATCGAACTGCATTCGTTGTATTTTCGCAGATCTCAGCAATTTAATTGTTAATTGCTTGTGGGACACCTGTGTATGGATATGAGGCCGAGGAAGCAATTTGTAACGTGAGTCCGTGTGACAGAATGCCCTGGTGCCCGGCGTAAAGTGTGTTTGTAGACATTTGGCGTATAGCCTTGGGGAACGATAATATGTCATACGAGACGGCATGTTCATTTGCTGTGGTTGGGTTGCTTTTGTGTATTATGTGAATACGAATTGGTGATACCCGAGATACGTGCAGCTTTGGAGAACGAGCACGCGTCATAGGTGGGCATTTAATAAGTGTTGGAATAAGAGTCGCAACCTGTGCGATAGGAGTATTGATTGCATGTGGGAAGAAACGTTAATTGACTGGTTGAGTATTAATTGCCGGCGGCAGTAAATTGGTCGTGTATATGTATGGATGTTTGAGAGAAGGGTTGTGTAGCGAGGTGTAACACAATTATCATTCTTTCATTAACTTACTGGCTCTTCGCAAGCACTCTAAATTATACATTATCATTTTTCTTATGCCTTTCGGCGTACAATAACTGCTTTTATAACATGTCACAATAATTGATGTTTTCTTTTTGAAACGTATTCTATTTTTTTCTATATCATGTATTATTTATAATTGTTTTTTTTTTAATTACATATATAGGGGGTTGACAAGCAAAAAAAAAATGAAACAAAACGAACAAACATAAACAAGAAATACAAGTAAAAATAAAAAAATTAAAAATTAAAATTAAATTAAAAACAAAAATAAAAAAAATTAAAATAATTGCGAATTCCTCCTAGGAAAGCGGAGCGCCTGAGAGGCATACTATGTTTGGGGACGTATAGTCCTTTCTTCATCACTGATCCACCACCAGTTGGGATGGGATCGACCCTTTATCGACTTATCTCTTTCATCGATCTTCACACTAAAACGCACACGATCTGGAAAATTAGAGATATCGCTATCAAAGAGAATTCGTTTTCCCTGACACCACGGAAAGCCTGGTAAATAATAGAAATGCCATGTTTGCCTTGAATAAGTCCTTTTTTATCCAAGAAAGGGACCGCTACTGGGGGAATGAAGGCATTCTGCAGACTATTCTCCACATGCAGATCATTGGGATAGAAGGCTCCCGAAGTGAGCTCATTTTCACTGCCCTTTGCCCCTGTTGTGTGATCACGAATAGACTTACGAATGAAATTATCTATTCTGTTTAGTCCTGATTTAGCATACAGGACTTTATTGGGATAGTATTTCTTATATTGCGACTCTGGGGTTATATACATTCCGGGGCAGGAAGGCAAACACTGCCTCTCGAACACCCGAACTTCTCCATGTAAAATGGGGATATGTTGTACCATATCGGGCAGCCATACACCAATATTGGTCGGATGAATGCCGAGTAGAAAATTATTTTCACCTTGGGGTCCAGAAGACTACTACGGAAGAGACTCCGTGTCATTGCATATGCGTTTTTAGCTGCTGTAAGAGCAGCTGCTGTATGCTCATCAAAGTAAAGTTACTGATCAAGCCAGATTCCAAGATATCTGACTACGGTTTTTCCTTGTAGAGGAAGATTATTATTTCCGGCAATGGCAAATGTTTTGTATCCCTTGATACACTAGACAGGGGCGTTCTGAAAAGGATAGTCTCTGTTTTTTGAAAATTTATTTTTAATTTCCAGTCGTCGCAAAAACGTTTGATTTCGTTGAAATCATTTTGCAGAAGTCTGTTGATGACATCAATCTTTTCTCCAGATCTATACACCACAATGTCGTCAGCATACGCAATTGCATGGTTGAGAGATCACTAGTGAAAACGTTAAATAAAATGGGAGAATTCACTGCTCCCTGTTGTAAGCCGTTTTTGATGTGGAAGATATTGTTAGAGATTATATTTCCACATTTGACCACAAATTGTTTACCCATTACCATGTCGTAGATAATGTATAATAAATATTCGGGCATACCTACATTTGACAACTTATATACCAGCCCTTCTAGCCATACGGTGTCGAAAGCCTGTTCAAAGTCAACCAAACAGGCCCCTGTGCATTGTCGCTTCGCCTTGTTCCACTGTATGTCGGAATCAAGTTTTGTCGCAGCATGCACTGTGTCATGTGGCGATCGAAAACCAAACTGGTTGCTAGGAATAATACCATCTTCCTCACACCAGTTAGTCAATGCTTTATTTATAATTTGCTCGAATACCTTGCTGATGTTCGGAAGCAAACTAATCGAGCGAAGATTGTCTGGATTGCTCCTGTCCTCGCCCTTTTTGGGGATGGGATGGACTACTACAGATTTCCATTGGGTTGGATAATATTTAGAGCGTTATTGAACAAAATAGTGCAAACCTTCACTACTTCAAGAGATAAATGCTTTAGAACAATGTTTGGAATACTATCTATTCCAGAAGATTTTTTGTTCCTAATGGATCTAAGAATGGCCGTCAGTTCATCCTTATGTACAAATATGCTAGTGTTTAGATTTCTAAGTGTGGAATCCGCTCTATTATTTTCACTAAACATAGTGAAATAAGAGACGCCAATTGTTAAGTTCATTGCGTAGCGAAATATGTTTTTGGAGAGCCATATTTTCCAGGTCAAGGTTAGAATGACCCGATTCGTTCAATCAACACACTGCTTCGAAACAAGCACCAATTGAGTTCGCCTTTTTTTGCGGATCCCTCGACTATTATGAACTCTTCGTTTGAGTTGATGTGTTCCGGGGTAAGTCCTGCGTTCATCAACGTTCGACAATTCTCGGGAGTCCGCGGAACTCGCAGACATGGGATGTCATTATAATCTTTCCTTCGAAAGACTTTATTTATTTGAGGGAACATATTCGGTCCACTAGCTTTGATGGCTTGAATTCTCTTGTTCCAGTCTTCATTAATTACTGATCTATAGTTGTCACGGATCAGTTTTTGAAGATTTTTAATTAGTGACTTAATTGTTTTTATTTCCTGGTTATTTCGATCGCTGAACTGTCTGTAGTGCAGTTTTAACTTAGTGAGCAGAAAACTCTTTCGCCTACACAGCTCGTCGATCGTTGCGGTTCTGTATCGGTTTGTATGGCTCTCGGAGTGAGACACTTTTGGGATAGAACGATTCATTGTATTAGTAGCAATGTTGTTCATCGTCGAAAGAAAATGATCAATTTCGTCATTATGAAGATTTCTGTCAGTTGGTGGATCTATGCCATTGAAGCGTAATTCTTTTTTTATTATCCGATCAAAGCGCGACCAGTGTGCTTTTCCGAAATTAAAAGAATGTATCTGTTTGCTCAAGTAGTGAGTGTTCGTTTGGGACATGTATTACAGCACCAAGTCCATAATGAACGCGATCGTACTGTGGAACTCCCTTCCCACGCGAGGGTTCCCGGAGCGTTACAACCTGCAACTGTTCAAAAAGAACTGCAACAGTTATTTGGTGGTATCTCGGGGCACCCACTCGCCGCTATACGTTCGCCTCTCCCGAGAGAAGTGTAATAAAAAAAAAGTGGAAGAACCAGCTTTTTCATTAGTCAAATATTTACTTCTACTTCTGCTCATTTTCGCTACCTAAATGTTTCCACGGCTCCTCGATAGTATAGTGGATAGTATACCCGCCTGTCAAGCGGGAGACCGCGGTTCCCCGTCGGGGAGCCTCTGGCGCAAGACTAATGACCTTGCCCGGAAAAAACAAATCATTATGGAAAATTTAACAAGCCTCAGGACTTGCTAAATAAGGCCAAGACCGGTTTCCGGTTGTAGTGGCGATTATGATGATGATGATGAAATGTTTCCACAGTCTCCAATCTTATGCTAGGTACGTTCAGTTCTTCCTGGCGTTTTAAGGTACTCGTATCACTCTGATCTCTCGATCTTTTGTGGTTGGATGAGTTCGTGATTCCAGGTGCCATTGCATCACAGGACGTGTGAGACGTACACATACCGTATCATATATAACTTTTTGCTTTAACCGCTGAAGTGGTAAGCAGATTGTGTCATGCGTTTGATTGTAGGCTCAACTTGCTTGTAGAATGTTGACACAGAACGGGTCCCAATGACCCTCTGTCCGGTAAAATATCACCCCATTAAGTTAAAGGCTCCGTGAAACGGTTGGGAGAAAATCCATGCCGGTCTTTTGGAGGCGGTCGACAGAGATTAGTATCTCGGAGTGTCGACCCGCCTCTATAAATTCAGCCTTCCTGAGAGACGTATACAGCAAGGCTCATTGTCTTCATTGGTCCTACCTTGAGATTTCTCCTTTTTGGTTTTTCTTTCAAGGTCTCGCAGGTTCTTTGTCTTTGGACTTGTCTTCCAATTGAAAGTCACTTTCTAAACCCTGGGGTTTCATAACCCAGCATTACCGTCATTTTCTTGAACACGAACAAATTAAATGCTGGTTTCTTAACTCCTTTCTTATTTTATCTAGTCTTTGATGTGTTCTCATCTTCTGACACTCTTTTGTCCGTGTTGTTGTGTGAGCGACGCGGCCGCACTCTGATGATTGTGAGTTGGACGGAAAGCCGGCCGAACGCTTCTGTTCCACCTTCTGCCAGTATACTGTGGTTGAAGAATTTTTCGTGGTACACCCGTAAAAATTCACCCAACGCACAGACACGACTGTTTCGAGCACTTTACATTTCCTTGGGTTTTTTGTCTTGTAAGTCGCACCGATAGGTCAACGAGTGTTATGGTTCCAAAATGTTAATCATAATTAAGAAAAATTATTACAATTTATGGGGAAACTCACAGCCATATTTTTTGATTTATTTTTTCTTGCTGTGGCTGTTCTGCCTCCTGGGGGCGTTGGATATTCAGCCACCAGTTGCGTAATTTGTTAATTTACAATTAAGTGTTTACTATCGACCACAGGCGAAAATGTTCTACTATATTTATTCATATATTAGTGAGAGCAATCAAGTCGCGAAGATTAGGATGGGCCGAACACGTGGCGCGAATGGGCATCGATAGGACCGTGCATCAAATTCTTGGCGGTAAACCAACCGGAAAGAGGCCGACAGGGCGGCCGCGACGGAGATGGGAGGACAATGTTAGGTTGGACCGCGAGGTGATCGGATCAGAGGGTCAAACGTGGGAGGAGAGCGCGCGGGGCAGGAAACCATGGCGGAGTCGAGTCTGTGAGGTCATGAACTTTCGGATTCCTACAGGCCAATAAATAATAGTAGTAGTAGTAGTATATTTATTCACTCGAATAAAATTATTTATTTAGTATCAACTACACCCGCAAATGTTCTATTATATTTGACTACAAGCGAAAATTATTTTTCCTTTAGTCTCGGACGCGAATTCATTCTTTCTTCATATTTTTCAATATTCTTCTTTTCATTTTATTTTCGGCGCCTCCTCTTTTGTTTCCCACTGTGGTTTTATATTATTTTCGGTCGCCTACTTGTTTTTATACTTTTAATTTGTTATCTCAGTGTAGTTATTTGCAGGAGAGGGAGAGGGGTTTTGGTATCTCACAAGAGCGTTGACGATGGATTACGTGGCGGGAACTCTCAGCTTTCCAGGGATGCCTCATTCAGTGTGCTCCGCGCGGTTGGATTTTTTCATCGGTATTACTCTCTCTTTTCAGTACCTATGTGATAAATCCCGCTAAGTTCATCAACCAAGCAACGCTACGAAATCAAATTTTACGCAAAACTCCAGAAATCTCTCGCCGAGTCCAACAAAATGATCGGGCAGGCTTAAGGGGACACTGTTCTATCCTATCCGGAAGTTGCGCGATTATTGAAGGTATGTAAGGACGCCCGGGAAGACGTGCATGATGAACACCGCTCTGGATGGCCACCAATGACCTCAACCGACGAAAATCTGGAGCGTGTGCGGACTTTGTTAAATTCTGAACATCGACTAAGTGTCCGATTGACTCCAGATACTTTCGATATCCTAAAACATTTGTCAATGACATGGCTATAATTTGAACATGAGAAAAGTCTGTGCAAAGTTGGTTCCAAAAGTGTTGACTGATGAACAGAAGGATCACCAAGTAATAATCGCATCTAAATTTCTGTAAAGCGGGTAAATTGAACCTGATTTTTTGGACCATATGGTGATCAAACGTGGGTTTTTTTATTATAGTACAACCCGGAGACCAAGCGTCAAAGTTCCAAGTCGTATTCCGCGGTGTGTCACAAACCCAACAAAACAAGAATGAGCAAACCGAGACTGAAAGCGATACTCATTTACTTTTTCGACGCCAAAGGTGTGGCCCACAAAGAGTTTGTGCCTCAAGGGCATACAGAAACCGCCACCTGTTACGTAGATGTACTTGAAATACTGAGAAATAGGGACGTCCCGATGAGAAAAGAAATCGCCACTATCTGAGAGCTGCACGTGCGCGAAACACAAGTTGACAATGCTCCCCCAGCCCCCTTACGGCCGAACCTGGTCCCGGCAGACTGTTTCCTTTTCCCCAAGTCAGAACATCATTGAAAAAGGTCTGTTTCGGATCCGTAGAAGAAACCCAAGCCACCGTGACAATGGTTCTTGTAGAGATCCCCGTTGACGTCTTCTAAGGAGCGCACCATCCATGGCAAAATAGGTGGAGGGGAGGGGGTAAGGGGACTACTTTGAAGAATGACAAACGTTTATAACAACATGTTTATTAAATGAACCTTTTTTTTGTTAGTTCCAATACTTTACGGGCGTATATTTCTTTACCTCGTATTTGGGGTTGTTCCAGTTGTCGGATATCGTAACTTCATCTCTTTTGACAGTCTATTTATATATTCACTGGAAGCCTTTTCGAGTATGGATGAATCCAAGAGTGAGGCCATGCGCCCATCATGTCCAAGTCGATTTTTCTGGTCCATATAGATCCACCGGTGTTACACCGTATAACACATACAGTGCTAAAAATTGTATGACACCTGTCACATACTTAAGTTAACTGAAGCGCGACACAACCTTTCTTATTTAAACCATGTCTTTGTTTTAAATTATAACAGCAAACACCAATCTCACAACGTTTTAAAACAAAGGTCCGATTGAGCAGAGCCACAAACATAAATAAACAAGCATACTATGTTATTTTTTATTGTTTTACAAATTTAATTCATTTAAGCATTTAATTGGTAAGGAATAATGTAATTACTACAATACAAACAAACACAACAGCTTTTGGGTTAACTTTATACGCAGAACCGCCTTTTTAAAATGACCATCCCGCCTGATGGATTAATCTTAACCATATTTTTAGTTTATTAAAAGTAAAACACGACCGTCTTTGTCGACAGTTAGATTATACTATCGGCTGTCATCTTTGTTGACGGGTAAATTTTGACTCTTTCTTTATTAATATTTGACTTGAACTCTCTTTTAAAATGACCACCTTAGTCGACGGTTTAATTCAGACTTCAAACATCAAAAATGTTTGACTCCCTGTCTTATTAATACTAGCAAGGCCCTCTTCAAAAATTTTAGAATCGGCTCACGGTTTGACTTGAACTTTCTTTTAAAATGATCATCTTAGTCGACGGTTTAATTCAGACTCTTTAATCATTTTTAACTCCCTGTTTTATTAATATAACTTAGCAATGCCGTCTTCAAAAATTACTGTTTCGGCTGATGATTTAACTCTATTTTAAAACGAACGTCTTAATCGACGGTGTGATTTTGATTCTTCTGTCTTTGTTTTATTAATATTATATAGAATGACATCTTTCAAAAGTAACTAGGTGATTTTGAGTTGAAATCTAATTTAAAACCACCATCTTGATCTACGACTTAATTTGGATTCTTTAAACACGTTTGGTGAGCGCTGTGATTGATGTTTGGCTTTTTATTTTATTAATATTGATTACCACGACCGCTTTCAAAAGTGACCGCTCGTCTGGCGGTTCGACTTAAACTGTTTTTGAAAATGATCATCTTAGTCAACAGTTTAATTCAGACTCTTTAAACATTTTTGACTCCCTGTTTTATTGATATAACTTAGCAATGCCTTTTCAAAAATGACTGTTTCGGTTGATGCTCTATTAAAACGAATGTCTTAAGCGGTGGTTTAATTTGTATTCTTCAAACGCATCCGATGGGGGCGGCGATTGGCTCTTTGTTTTATTAATATTAATTACCACGAGCGCTTTCAAAAGTGACCGCTCGTCTGACGGTTTGGTTTAATTCAGACTCTTTAATCATTTTTGACTGACTATTTGATTATCTATTAATGTACATTGATTATCTTTTAATGTACATTAGCAAGACCATCTTCAAAAATGATTGTTTCGGCAGATGGTTTAATTCTATTTAAAAACGAACGTCTTAATTGATATTTAAAAACGATATTTAAAAACGAACGTCTTAATCGATGTTTAATATGGATTCTTTAAAACGTCCGATGAGGACTGCGATTGATTTTTTGGCTCGATAGATAATTTTGAATTCTTTTACCCTTTATTTTGTGTCTAATGGCGATGACACTATGTTTGGTTCCTAACGAGATTATCAAAATTAAAATTACCGGACTGATTTTTGTCGCGACCCTTCATTGACCATTTATGATGATTCCCCAATTTCAAATTCCCGAATCCTTAATGGTTTCATTTCTTTGTTATCTAAATAATGCACCCTATCCTTCATTTCGTACTCTTTTCATTTGGGTTTTATTATCCAAGCAAACGGCCAACATCTGGCAGTCAGGCATATCTTTCGACGTCGAAGCGGGACTAATTACTTGGTCGTGTGAAATAAAACGCACGTGCATCCCGGGAAGCGTGTGAACGATCTCCGTGCACATTGTTTGGATTCAGGGAATGCTTTCTGCAAGTATTTTGATCATTTTGCAGTGCAGTTACTCACAAGAAATCTAACGAACCAGTCGCCTTCGTCGGTCTCGCATTATCTCTAACCGAACCTTACCGGAACCAGGTACTCTCGCGAATATATTCTCTGTACGCGTATAAAATAAATAAAGTGTAATAATTATGCAAAAATAGTGCGTGTTATTTTAATGTAAATTGTAAACTTTCACACTACCTATAATCCCTTAATTGGAATTATAAGCAATTGCTTACGACTCAATTCCACACCGAGTGATTTGAGCAATCAACACATTATTTACTTATATTATCGGAACACTCTTTAAAACGCATGCATCGCAGTGCATTTTTTGTTTACACAATCTTTGGAAAGAATGTTTACACAGCAATTTTTGACTGAACGCCGGCGCATGGTTATTACTTGGGATGTGTGTATCACGATCCTAAATAACTTGTGTTTACAGACATTTTGTATATCTAATTGGGATCGTTTCCACGTATTTTCTTATTCTATGGGTGCCATCATAAATGTTTTTTGCCTGATGTGGATATCTGGACTTTATGATTTCGATAAATGCATATGCATTGCAGGATTCAGACGTCTTCACAAGTTCACCCAAAAGAAAGAAAAATTGTTCTGAATAAACATGCATTAATTAACCTGGGGAAATTCACCTACCAATAGCTACGTACTTAGAGGTGGCAGTTTCTGTGTGTAGTACCAATACCAACTGCTGGCACGCCTCTCCTCTGCTGTCCCTAACGACGCGATGACAGCTTTTTATTATGGCTCCTTGTCATTGATTGATTTCTTCGCCATCTCCCATTTGCCACTAATAATAATATTCCCCATGGCCTACTCAACACACTGTCTTGTCTCGTCGGAGGTGTTTAACCTTTCTAACATATAAACCGTGGACAATCCTCTTCATTAATCTAGTTACTGTTTCGAGTGGAAAACTTTTCGTTTCTCAAGACACTTCTGTCAGGGTGAAGCTTCTACCATATGTCAGCATCCATTTCGTTTTCAAAAACGACTGACCAACATTACAAAAACAGACCACAATCCACACGAAGTAATCACTCTGTGCGGCACCAATGGCTTCTCCATAATCATTATCATCATCATCATCGGCACTACAACCGGGATCCAGTCTTGGCATTATTTAACAAATCTCTCTACCGGTCCCGATTTCGAGCCGCTGTCATCCAGTTTGCCACTCCCATGCTCGGGGCGTCCTGGTATCCATCGCAGACATGGTCTGCCGCGCTGTCTCCTTCCACACATCCTGTCACAAAGGATTTTCCGAGCAGGCTCCTCTTCGCTCATTCGAGCTAGGTGACTCGCCCACCGTAGTCTACCGAGCTTGATTTTTCTTACAACATTAGCTTCAAATTAGATTGCGTACAACTCATGGTTGTAGCGTCTCCGGAATCGTCCTCCCTCACATTCATGCCACAACAATTCTCCTTAAGACCCTCCTCTCGAATGCGGCCAAGAGTTCAGAGTGCCTTTTATTGAGCACCCAGGTCTCGGATCCATATATGAGTACTGGTAACACCATGGTCGTGTACAGTAGTAGCTTGGATGTTGTGGATAAATTTCGGGATTTCAAGAGCCTTGATAGACTATAGTAGGCTTTGTTAGATTTGATCAGCTGTTCGCGTATTTCTGCTACCATATTGTTATCGGCTGATACTATTGACCCGACGTAGTTAAAGGATTGCACTACTTCAAATTCGTGATCCACTACCCTGATAGTTTGTTCAACATTAGGTCTTTTTTTTTCCTCATTAATGTGCAGTCCCAGTTTTTGTGGCGCCTGCTCGATCTGGGTGAAGGAGACCTGTACAGCCGAATCGGATCTACCGTCGATGTCATCTGCGTCGGCATGTGTCTGGCTGGACTTGTAGACAATAGTCGCTCTTGATGTGACGCCAGAGTCACGGATTGCTTTCTCCAACGCTAGGTTGAAGAGGAGGCAATTCAGACCATCCCCTTGTCGGAGTCCATTAAATGTGTTTATTGGTTTGGACAGCAATCCCATTATTTTTACTTGACTAGTTACGTTGGTCATAGTCAACCTACAAAGTCGTATCAATTTGTTTGGAATGCCAAACTCTTTCATGCCGTTGTGGGGAAGGTAGTCGTGGCGCCTGCATGGGTGCGGGTTCTACCACTCTACTAAAAGTTCGACGAGCACCCAAAGAAAAACTGTTCACCCGAAAGAAAAACGAAACAAGACCTCACAACACAACGTCCACGAGGAGCAAGTAAGATGCACAAGCTTTCACTGCACAGTAAATGAAACACTCTCATTTATTAGTTCAAATAGTTCTTATTCGGATTTTATGATGTACATGTATTTATTTTTACAGATTTATATTTTGCGTGAAGTCACATTTAATAATTACTCGCACTTAATTCCAAAACACAGCGAATTTTTGATTGATACAATTTGCAAAAGAACGAAATTAATATTTTTGGTATAAACGACTATGAACTGAACTCGAAGTGTTAGTTTCCACACCGTACCGCCGCCGGTACGGCGGATGGCAGACGACCCGACCGCCATGCTGGTTGAATTGCGACTCAATGATACAACCCTCGTTTGGGGTGAGTTTGGTGGTGTGGTGAAAAGGAAATTAAATTTTCCTTTTGAGACCGACCAATCTCCGGCACATAGATCCTAACGAGGGTGTGTCCACTTACGCGCGGATCACTTTGTTTGCTCGTGACGCGAGCTCTTTGGTGTACGAACCGTGGGAGTGAAAATTCACATGAGAAGAGCATCTTTGGACGAAGTGTTTGCAGCTGTTTAAATATGGTGCGGGTGATTAGGCTTTTGGGATGATTACACAATGACGGTTGTGTTTACATCCACGTCACTTGTGTAATGCATCCATAGCAAGTCAAGGATCGAATTCCAGTGTGAAAATTTACACTGGCAAAGAATTCGGCTCTTGGCAGCTAGGCGAGAGTTGCGCTATGCTTTGTAGGTTGAATAAAAGCCGCCCTGGGTACGGATACACTATAAAAGTCTATCGCGCACGTGTGGGACAGCAAACGGAGGCAGACAGGGGTTCTGCTGATTGTTTCTATAATCTATTTCGGTTATCTAGTATGGCAACCGAAATGTTTTCTTTTTAGAACAATGCTGAGATGCTTAATGTTAGCGGTACTGGCGTACCGATTTCTTCCAGGAAAAATGATATAACGCATTAATTGCGTGAATGTCCTTGATGAGAAAATGCTTGAGGGTGTTGAATGAAAGAACTATGGGTTCGGTGGGAGAATGCTTGAGGGTGTTAATGCGCTTGCATAAGCGAAAAATGATAAGATCGCTAGAGCTTTAGGGCAGGAAGATTTGCAGGTAAGTGGAAAAGGTAGCAGTGCCGTTAGTAGAACCGCCACAGCGTTATATAGTTCTATCCAAGCTGTGCTGTCGTAGGTGGGCTTAGAGTCTATAAATAGATAATATAACGGAATCTTAAATTCCAGACATTTTTTCATCGCCTGCCTAAGGGTGAATATCTGATCAATCGCTGATTTGCCTGTGATGAAGCCATACTGATATTGACCAATGATAACTTTAGCGGATGAGGCTATCCGATCTTGTACGATAGGGGAGAGTATCTTATAGGCGGTACTTAGCAATGATGTATCCCTATAGTTGCTGGACACTGTAATAGCTCCCTTTTTATGTATGGGGCAAATGATTTCACGACGCCAATCTTCCGGTATCTCCTCTTGCTCCCATACGTGCATCACAATCTCATGAAATGTGTGATGTGACGTTGTCTAACGTTCTTCATAATCACATGCCAATTTTCAGACACCCAAATGCAGCAATTTTACTAAGTCGCATACCTAGCAAACGAGAAAGGATCCTCATCACTAAAGAAGACTTTGTTTGAAAACCCCTCTGATTGTACAAACATACAACCAGGATATGTAAGGGCGTTGGACGTCAATTCTGATGGGAACTGAACTCTATAAGATGAAGATACAGGTCTTAATGCGAAATACACTATAATATCTCATAAGTCACATCAAGGTTGAACACCAAGGATTCGACAAATTTGGATTTTGGAATTTTTTGACTCTATTGAAAATAGTACTACCAGCATAACGATTATGATTACCACAAGCCGCGCATAAAACCAGATACTCGGCCAACACAACAGAACTCACTTTTGTAAAAAAAAAAAAAAAAAAAGCGTTGAGAATTCGAACACGTTGTTCAGAACTTTAATGCTCAGTGTTACGAGTTAGAAAACCACAAGCACAATTCGAGTTTGACAACTGTCAAAATTATAGAGCTATAGTTTCTCAAAAATGAATTACATAACCCAGTACGAAAAAAAAACACTCACTCATACAAATGGCGACGAATTGAAAAACCAACTCAAATTTGAATACATTTTATGTCAAAAAGTTATATATATCATGTATTGTAGAGTCAATTCAATTTGTTCATCTACTGATCTACCACAGATTATGTGGACAGAATAAAAGTTGAACCCGCATATATACAAACCTCTGCTTTTTTAGACGTCCTAAAACACTAATTAGTTGTATGCGTAACTATACAATTAGAACGTTTTAGAGCCAAATATAATACCCAACCATTTAAAGGTTTGCTCTCAATTCTGTCATAAATTAACAGCGATTGACCCCATAACTCTGGTATTCGGCCTTGTCCAGCTAAAAAGTGATAATAAATATACAGTTCCATAATATCAAATATAGTGACTACAACTTGTTTCAGATTACGACATTAAGTAGTAATTGTTGTACTCTACATATACCTTCATTCCTACAGGATTCATAGATCTCCTTAAGTACAAATTCTTTAAAAGAAATTTGTAAGTACAATCATGACTTTCAAAAATACCTTCCAATCAAATTTTTATTGACTTTCCAAAAGTCTCCCCTTAATTTATCCATATTGTCTACTGAATTGCAAAGCAAAATATATTTTAAACCTTAAATTTTAAACCCCACCACTATTTAGTACTTTATAAGAAGTCATACTATTGCTAATTAATAAATTTTATTTAAGCATAAAAGTGACACCAAAAGCCAATTGAAACAAGGAGTTAAAAAAATATATATTTACCTTTGGTTTTCACATTGATAAATTTGTCAGTAGAACAAATAAGCGAATTTTTATAATAAACTAGAAACTCTATTTTAGTACTCTTATTTTTATAGTACTCGCCTTAGGTAAACCGTATTTTTTTTTTCATATATAACTAGTCCTTACACAAAGTGTGTTAAAAATATTGCGAAAAAATATATATATCGTATACTCTATTACTAACAAATTAAAAACGCTATCTTAGTAACATGATGATATTGTATATTTAAAAATACGTTAGACATAATTGATTATAAAAAATAAATATATATCAAATTAATATCGTAAAAAAAATCAAAGAAGAACTAATCAGTTTTTAAATCGCAAACATAAATGGCGACCTCCACATGCGTCATATGAATTTTTAAATTAATCAAAGATTTATTTCTCTCCATTGTTTTTTGAAACATCAAGATGATGCACTCATTTATTGGAACTAAAACATCTAAGAGAAGTTTGACATTCAATTTACTTAGAGATGTAAATATACAAATATATAAAATATACAAATTATTACAAATATTATATATTTAGATCTCAAAGTATATTATATTATTAATAAAAATATACAAGTAAGTAAATCTATTTAAACTAAATATAGATTTTTCGGATACATATATTATTAAATTGGTTAACGTAAAATTTACATAAAAATATTTATCTACTTATGTATGAGATCACGAAGATAATATTTTAAATATTTATAATAAAATAATAACATTTTACTATTAATTGTGAACAAAAAGAAAATTTATATTCTATATATAAAATAATACTCTGAATTTTATTAGATCGTAAATTATATCATACTCATAGGAACTCTATTTAAATAAATGCCTAACTCTAATATATTCATATATTGTATTTTGAAATAAAAACTAAATAAATATTCTCTCTTTCGAAATATGGGAATTTTTAATTTCATTTTTACGAGTGGTTTGGAAAAATCGGTGGAAAAGGGATCTCCCCAGATCTTCGCGATTAAAAGTTTCATTATAATTGTTAACAAATATTTTATAAGAATTTCGATGTAAATTTTATTTCATACAGAAGTCTCGCCATTAATAACTAAAGTATAAAGGGAGGCAGACGAATTTGCTGATTTGAATTGAAGCAAGTGTTACTCCGAGTACTGATGACGAACAATCAATTTCTAGGAAAACCCCACCTTGACACAGCGGATTAATTCCCAAGAATAGGTCGTATGAGAAATACAGAGTGAAAGAAAAAGAAAGGTTTCAATTAAAGAGAATCAAAAACGGACTGACTTTGTCTCTTTGTGTAAAGCATATAAAGAATGTATGGTAGACAATATGTAGCCAAATACCATTGTGGGGGTGGTACTGGGTTCGTGGTTGTTCGGCTGTGGTGTTGTTTGTTCGTTAAGCTTATGTTGTTTTCTTTTAGTCAAGTGCCAGCACGGGCACGGGTTTGTGGGGTAAAAGTGTGGCGATTCTCCCGAACGGCAGCACTCATCGTCCCACAATCTAGAAAAAAACCCCCAAACAGGGCATACAACAAAAAAAGAAACAAGTACCGTGGCAGTTCCATTGAACGCCACTACTTACCTTACAGGTACACAAGGTAACAGTCCCTGAAATTCTTTAAAAGCCTGTACTTACCTTTTGTACTGTACCTGCAAAATACAAGAAAACCCTGTGAAACATTAAGTCGCGCTGAAGTGAAATTACAGCGGCATCAAACGCTATATTCTTCAAGGCAATTTGGTTTATCAACCAACCAACAATATTGCCTGTGCAAATATCTACACGATATGCTTTAGCACGCCAGCTGCACACTAGCAGAAAAAGGTATTTTGCCGTAGCAAGCATGCCCACATCGAACGACCGATACATGAGGGCATCCGGCTGGCGCCCCAGCAATCGAATTCTCAAATGGAAAATTACCATCAGAGTTCGATTGCAAGCACATACAGCGAAATGTACACGATCAGCAATAATGCTTTACGTAGCCACTGATCGTGTAAACATTGCAACCCTTTTGCCATTGATATACTCGCACCTGCTGCGAACTTTTAAAGGGGACTTATGCAATGTTTGCATACTTGCGGACGCACACGATGAGCAGCAATATACCAAATATGGTTATCGCAGCGATGATGGGATTTTGGTATCCTATTGCTTCGACGAAATAATTTAATCTCGGTTCGGATTCCGGGAGGGCAGGTCGCGCCCTCACGTTAATTTACATCCCTCTTGGGCCGTCCCAAGGGATCGTTGAACTTTAAACACAGTCTGAAATAGTTTTCGAACGAGCCCGGCAGGAGTTTACAATTTCATATCTAACAAGTGTTCGATAAATTCTGAACGGAATAATTTGCGTTTATAATTTCATACGAGGGTTGCCTCTTATGTTTCGAGATATGGCAACCCTAGTGTTGCAATCCGGCAATTGACAGCTCTGTCGTAAAGTTGAACATTTTTGAGGTTATACGCACTCAGAACGTTTTGACATACGAGCGCTATTTGTATTGTTTACAGTAACTTAAAAGATTCATCGCGGCCCAAAAATGGAATTAAATCGTCAACATTTTCGTGCGATTATTTTTTATAACTTTCGGCGTGGATTAACTCAGCAACAGTGCATGGATGAACTTAATTCAATTTTTGGCGATGAAGCTCCATCTAGGACCAGTGTTTATCGATGGTGAATTCAATTGTGGTCGTAGTTCACTCCAAGATGAATTTCGTGAAGGTCGTCCAAAATCCGTTGTTGTTCCGAAAACCATTGATGCTGTGCGCGAACTGATATTGGAAGATTGTCATGTGACCTATCGTGAGATTGAGACAACCTTAGGCGTTAGTGGGACCAGCATACATTCAATATTGCATAAACATTTGACTGTCAAAAAAATTTGTTCGCATTGGATCTCACACAATTTGTCAGTCGCCCAAAAAAAGGCTCGTGTCAATTGGTCGAAAGAAATGCTCAAAAAATACGGTCGCGGTGCTTCGAAACACTTCTATGACATCGTGACAGGTGATGAATCGTGGATTTACGCGTATGAGCCCGAAAGTAAACAGCAGTCGACTGTCTGGGTGTTTCAAGATGAGCCAAATCAACAAAAGTTGTTCGCGCACGAAGCACTTCCAAGCAAATGGTCGCCTGTTTTTTCGGAAAAACTGGACATGTCGCAACCGTACCACTAGAACAACGCAGAACAGTCAATTCTGAGTGGTATACAACCATTTGTTTGCCAGTTGTCTTCCAAGAAACCAGGAAAACCAACCGCCGAAGACGGATCACTCTTCACCACGACAATGCGAGCTCTCACACATCGGCTGCGACAACTGCATTTTTGAGCACCCAAAACATCGATTTGATGGGTCATCCGCCGTATAGTCCTGACTTGGCACCGAATGACTTCTTTTTATTCCCGTACGTTAAAAACAAACTGAGAGGTCAACGTTTTTCGACACCTGAAGAAGCGGTTGCTGCATTCAGAATGCATGTGTTGGAGATACCTCAATCAGAGTGACAAAAGTGCCTCTACAATTGGTTCAAACGCATGCAAAAGAGTATAGATCTTCATGGGGAATATTTTGAAAAACAGTAAAGTGATTTTCGATGATCAATATTTGTTTTTGTTCTCTAATCCCGAAATATAAAAGGCAACCCTCGTATCTAACAAGTGTTCGATAAATTCTTAGTGAATAAGTACATCTTAATCAAGAATTTAAATATCTTCAATAAACACTTTGCATTTATAATTTCTTATCTAACGAGTGTTCGATAAATAATTAGTGGAATAAGTCACATCTTAATCAAAAACCTAAATATCTTCAATAAGCACTAGTTTGTACTCCTAAGTCTATATTTAATCATATATCGAATATTAACCACTAGAGACATAAGTGTATATTTAATCAAATACTTAATAGATCTTGAATAAACTCTGATTTGTATCACTAAGGAACTAAGTCGACCTTTTTATTTGGAGTCAGTGAATTTTGGTTTACTCATCGACGTATTAAAAAAAACTACAGAAGTAAAAGGATTGCCGTTGTTTGTTCTGAGGGTTGACGTAGGAGGATCAACCACTAGTTTTCCAGTGGCGCCAGTGATCATTGACTGTGGGACGTGAAATTTTAGTGAACCCGTGTCCTGGTGACACCTAACTAGAAGACACCTGGGTAGAAAAATAACCAGAAATAGCCACAAAAGTATGTATGCCGACGTACGACTTGGATTCACTAATACACCCCAACCATTGTTCCGCCGAATGCACGTGCACAAAAATCCAAACACCAAGGAAAGAGAAAAATAAAAACGCACTGGGTTGTTTTGTCGTATAGTTTTCTTTTTCTTAATTTTTGATCTATTACTTTACAATTCTCAAATTGCCATAGGCTTTTATAAGTAAGATGCGAATGTCATTAGGTTTGGTGAGCACAATATTAAAGACAATCTCTGTATACTAAAATAACACTTGGGGTGGACAACCAATGAATCCTGGATATTTGGCATCCACACATACACATATTACACTGGAGATTCGTAATATAACATTTATTGCACCATGTCTCTTTTTCTTTTCTTGAAAATGTCTATAGTCTAAGCTCACTAACCATTTATAAATTATCTACGTTACACACAGGACTGAATATGAATTACTGGATTAACCCGATATGGTGAGAGATTTGCACTCGCGTGTGTGGCTCGATAGTTAAAACTCGGTCGTTAGTGTATGCGTACACCGCGGGGCATAAATATAGACTCTGCACGCAACGTCTTCGTGTGCGTGGTCCGGTGGTTACGATCTGACTCCGGTGACGATTCTAGATATTGTTTCGCGCGGATATCACTATTCAAGATGCACACAAACAGGAAGAGGGCCTGTACATGGGGAAGACCAGTATTGCATGTACCGGGTGCAGACGAATAAGGAAAAACGACAACAAAAACTGACTAACGATATTTGAATTCAAATAGGTCAGCTGTGCAAATAGATGGTCCCTCGTATAGCGGCCGGAAAAGGTTGCTATGTTTGAACTAGCGATTCGTTGATGCTGAAATAGGTTTCTGAGTATTATGTCAACAGAAACGCTATTTCGGGGTCCAAACGCTAAGATACGCGTTTGTTTGCCTTGGTTAATGGTACGAGAGTTGTTTAAGGGAATGATACCGTGGGACCTGATCTGGTGATCGGAATGATTACACAATGACGGTTGTGTATTTATCCACTTCAATTGTGCATTGCACCCACAGCGAGTCGAGGGTCGAATTCCAGTGTGAATATTTACACTGGCAAAGAATTCGGGTCTTGGCAGTTAGGCGCGAGTTGCGCTATGCTTTGTATTAGTGAACAAAACATGGGACGTGAAATTTAGGAAAAACAAACTATGATCGTGTCCAATTCGGTGCTAGTTTATCGCTTATGCAACCTGTGGGGGACGATGTATGTGTGCCATGCACGGGCACTGTTCCACTTTCTTCCCCAACGTAGTCAAACGAAAACGGTTCAGCACAAAGGAAAAAAGACAAACAAAAAAATGGACTGGGCTGTAGTTTAATTGTTAATGTTTTTTTTATTTGGTTTAACTTAGATTTATTATACTTTATACAAATAGATGCAAGGTGGACGTGTCAAATTAATATCTCGTCTTTTCGCCAAATAAGTAATTGCAATCAGTCTATTTTGAAGGGCAACACGTTTCGCTGTCTCGATTGACTAACGAAACACTACATTCGTCTGACAACACTTCTCTTTTACTTCTGACTCGAGCGTGTGCACAAGCGTGCACACACTGCGGTAGTTGAATAACGACTGAATGGAATTAGGGATGAAGATGGGTAATTTAATTTTGCACACTGGACAACCAATAGAGATCATCATAACGCTTCTGCTCTTTCATGTGCCACGTCCAACGAGGTGTGGTGAACACTTCGGTTAATTCGATAGTCGACGAACGTGGGAAAATGAGAGAACAGAAACACAATGTACTATAATCTCGGGGTGGGATTGGTTGTGTGTGCATGAATCAATGCAGCTCTGAGGATAACCCACTGACCCAATTCGGTGAATATGGTGATCTCAGAGTGCATTGAACTGTAGGAAGACAGAACTGTGAAGGAGAGGAAATTTTAGCTGGTGCTATTCACCTGTGAAAAGAGATCATTGATCCTCGGCGGATAGAGTGTCTGGGGAAACTCGATAGGACGCTACACTGGCTAGGGAAATAGTACCGTGGGAAAAACGCTAAGGAATGCGGTAATTACCCAAGCCATTGGATGATGATGCAACCGCGTCGTTTGATTCGACTTGGTTGTTGCTAACCAATATGCATGCGATTTCCGGTGGAAATCTAATGGATAGGATAATGGAGTTGCTGTATGGCAGAAAGGTAGCTGAATTCAATTATGCATTATCTGCATAGAATAATGAATTCAGCTATGCGTCCATTTGGGAAATATGATATTTGAAGTGAATTAGCTTGAACGGTGGGATAGGGGTTGATGTGACGCGCTGTTCGATGGGCATGTGGCCGCCCATAGTAACCGATCGGTTCATGACAGATGCACCGAGATGGTTTAATTGATGCTATGTATTTGATGCCATGGCAAAATGGTAATCTTGCCGTGGACTTATGTTTCAGGATGGATTGTTGAAGCGAGCATTACAAAGCTCGTATACGGTAAGCTGCTTATGGATGATGCGGACGGGGAGTTGGATTAGGACGATGGGCGGTTCTTCGGGAATACTTAAAGAACCCCCACAGCTTCACTAAAAGCCCCACTGAGTTCTCACTTGGGACTACGATTGATCCCCAACACCCAACGGATACGGCACCAATAACAAACACATTGCTAGTCGGGTAAGAAGTTTTCTATTCAATTCTTTCGGGTCTAAACTATAAACATAAACTTTCATAAATATAAACTGGTAAAAAGGGGATTGATTTTGGGTTGAATTATATAACACGGAGCTGTCTTTTCGTTATGTTGTTATTAATACATATCTTAAATTTAAACGGGTGAAAAAGTGATTGATTTTGGTGGAATTATATCACACTGAACTGTCTTTCCATGATGTCGTTGTTAACACATATCTTAAATTTAAACGGGTGAAAAAGTGATTGATTTTGGTTGAAGTATATCACACCACATTTCATAAATAGGAACCCGAGGTAAAACGATTAATTTTTGCACTTCGGCAACACAGCGCGCGGGTGTAAATACCGACTTTGATTTGTATGAACCTCGCGACCACGCTTAACTCTCGTGGGGACCTGCGATCTGCTCCTTCGTTGACTTCCGAAATTCGACTCCTTAGGTGGTTATTATACGACTGACGAAAAATGACCCATCAGAGTCAGCCATCCGTTAAGGGTGGGCTTTCGTCTTTTGAGAGAAACGTGAAGTTTCTCTTGCAGCGACCAATCAGAGAGGATCTCTCTGAGTTGATCACGGCACGGACGCATGGTAGCTCGTGTTGCCGACTCGTGGCAAACGAAAACAAAACAAAAGGAAATGAGAAGAAGGGCATTATTTCTGTATGCCTGCAGCTGTGCAAATTGTTTACCCGTGGTTAGGGCGACTTGTGCCATCAGCAAATAGGATACTCGCACAACGATGATTGTGCGCAGTATCAATGCTGGTAGCCTATGTGGGATTCTTGTGTGCATGTTTACATGCTAAAGAATTTGTTTCTCGGCTACTGGACGCGAGATGCGCAGACAAGTTTTGTCGGTTGGACAAAACTTGGGGTAACTTTGAATAAGTCAAAGAAATGTACTGCGCTCGTGTGTGGCGGGGAAGGCAATTAACATGGGGCGCCGTTGATTCCCCGATGTATGTTGCCTGTTTGTAATTTATTTTAGGGAAAAATTGTTATGCAACATTTAAGCGAACGACTTTTCGTTTTCTGGTGATATGGATAATGCCCTATAGCGAAGCTGTAAATGCATGTACAGGGTTTTAGATTTCAAGAATTTGAAATGCTGCTTATGGCTTGTAAGGCTGAATTCTGCGACCCACTATCTGCGTAAAATGATGAATTCAGGTGATGCATCCCTTACATGATTTATGCCCTTTTGAAAGATAGCTTTTACGGGTGGTATAGGCCAACGAAAGGGATTGAGGTTAGCGTTATGCGCGGTCTGCGGGCGATATTGTGGTTGTAATTGTGGGTAGAATTGTGGGTGGCATACCCATGTGCAATAATTGTGGGCGAAATTGTGGTTAGGGTCGTGGGTTT
Organism: Microdon myrmicae; assembly: GCA_963931805.1. Lineage (NCBI taxonomy): Eukaryota > Metazoa > Arthropoda > Insecta > Diptera > Syrphidae > Microdon > Microdon myrmicae. The sequence continues at coordinate 207,222,574 of OZ007497.1, forward strand.
GTTCTCAGTATGATATAGAGAGCCCCCACAGCATATTTCAATTTATTAACGCTTTCACTTTGGTCTACATAGAGTTGTTAACTAACCACCGACGAGTCAGCACGTGCGCTTCTGCCTCAAGATTCGTACCATCGGATCAATTGTGTAATCCGTTTAGGGTATCTTAAGTAAACACAGGATGTTCGTCAATACGAATTCCGTGGCCGGCGGTCCACGGGAGACCTTTTGACACTTATAACCGATATATGGACATCTGCGATTGAACGGCATGGTGAGTCAAGGGCGGTCGCATTGGATATCTCCAAGGCTTTTGACGGCGTCTGGCACGAGGCATTGCTGAGCAAACTTCGTTCGTATGGACTTTCCCAACAGCTTTGCGGCTGGACGAGGAGCTTCCTCGAGAATCGATCGATCCGGGTTGTTGTGGATGGCGAGTGTTCGGATCTGTATCCTGTTAATTCGGGGGTGCCCCAAGGTTCTATTTTAGCTCCAACCTTGTTCTTGCTTCACATAAATGATTTGTTGGAGACAACGGATAACAAAGTGTTCAGTTTTGCGGATGATAGTACGCGAGTTTCCTCCTTTTCGAGTTTTCGGCCGATTGGTGCATCTGCGTCGCATCAGCTGAGACAGATTGACTCTCTGAATCAGGATCTAGATAAGGTACTGCAGTGGTGAAGGGCCAATCTAGACGAATTCAATGCAGCGAAGACACAATATACAACATTCACAAAGAAAAGTGGATCATCGGTTCCACAGCTGATGATGAATGGCCGGGCCCTCGAGGCTGGGAAAAGTTTGAGATTGCTCGGCGTCACGCTCTGTGAGAATGTATCATGTCATAAACACCTGTCGAGTATCGCCAGGTCAGCCTCAGGAAAACTGAGCTATCTTTTTAGAGCCAAGAAATATTTTACTCCGGGTCAACCTCTTCTCCTATATAAATCCCAAATTAGACCCGCGCTCGAATATTGGAGCTCGGCTCCTAAACATACCCTCGACCTACCGGGTACTGTTCTTCGGAGATTCTTGGTGTTGTTCCACGCAATTCGGCTTATATACGCTCCACAAGACAATCCGACGGATCGCACCCGTTTGTGATTCATCTCTCGACGGCGCGAACATCCCTGCATCAGAACTCGTTCCGCTACAGAGCGGGGAAGCTGTGGAACTCTCTTCCCACGCGAGTGTTCCCGGAGCGTTACAACCTGCAACTGTTCAAAAAGAACTGCAACAGTTATTTTATTGCATCTCGGGGCGCTCACTCGGCGCTATAGGTTCGCCTCTCCCGAGAGAAGTCTCATAAAAAAAAATAAAAAAAAAAACCCTTATTGCATTATCGGTTCGCGCGTCAAGTCTTCTGTGGGATCCGAAGTAAGCAAACGGATCACCACAAACGCGTCCGAGTGTAGTGCAGTAATATCTATGGGTTTCGCACCGTACTGTGAAAATTGTGAGAAAGTGTACAGTGCTGGAAAACTCATACCCTTTCATTTCCTCGTGTGTGTTTTTCCTCTTTTTCGCAGCTCTGTTGGGCCCCTCAGGTATTGATACTCTCGATTGATTTATATTCTTTGGAGGGTTTTGGTGTTTTGAGTGCCGTAATATTCGTCGCGAAAGAGATGTGACCTGGATTTCGGAACGGATCTAGTGGGGCACCTACTACAAGGCAATAACACCTTTACTGGTTGCTTTCGCTTATTTATCGCCGGCTCCAACTTGCATCCTTTTCTGAGGGGATATTGGTTTTCGGTGTCGCCATTTCAATGGAACGGGAATTTCACGTCGATCTTTGCAACATACATGGCCTAAGATGCAATTTCTCCTCTGTGTCTGCCCACGTCTGTAACCAGAAATGGGCAATCCTTGCACTTCGCGAGACTCTGATATTTCTGATTTTACTATACCCGGTTATAACTCAGTGCTTTGTTCTTTCCACATTATGGTCTAGCTACATACATGCGAAGTGATATTGTCTACCAGCTTCTTCCGCAATATGGGCTCTGCTCCAATCCACAATTTAATTTCTTGTGGCTAAAACTTCACGTTCGTAGGCATATCATATATTACTGCTTTCTATACAGAAGCCCAAACTTGGATAGAAACGCATCCATTAACGAATTTGATACTCTATCCAATTCCGTCGATAGGATCTTGACCCCATATTCGCACACTGAAATCGTTATTGCGGGTGATTTCAATGTGCATAGCTCTCAGCGGCTTCACTATTCCGGACACACAACACCTGATGGTCAGTATGTTCAGTTCTTTGCTGAGTTAAATAATTTAACTGAAATCGTCAGTGAGCCAACACAGGTACCAGGTATAGATGGTCATTCCCCCAACACATTGGGCCTGTTTTTCACCTCCCACCCGAACAAATACACAATTGAAGTTTCTTCGCTCTTGGGCACTTCAAACCAACTATTTTGTGTCAGCTAAATTTCCTGTAACCAACAGCAAACCTAACGAGAAAACTCCCAAAACAACAGTATGGCTCTATGAGAAAGCCAACTGGGAAGGTCTGGACGACTTTTTTGGGAACTTAAATTGGTCGTTATTTTTCCTCAATAACGGTATTGACTCTATAACGGACACAATGACAGACACGATTCCATTTGGTATGCGAACCGTGATTCCACACAGGGTAAAGAGTATCAAATCCAAGAGAAATGTGTGGTTCAATTCCGGCTGCAGAGAAGCCATTAAAGATAAAGAGTTGAGCTTCCAGTTGCATAAATCAAACAATACTGAGGAAAACCGGAAAAATTTAAGAGAGCTAGAAATGACTGCAATGCGGATATTCAACGGGCAAGGTTCTTGAATGACCAGAGAGTGAGACAAAAATAGCACACTCTCCCACAGGTAGTACAAACTTCTGGGCATTTGTGAAAAACATCCTAAACTCGGTCTCCTCATCCATTCCGTCGGTAATGGTGGATGACAGACCAGTCACCAGTGCAATAGAGAAATCAATTCTACTTGCTGCACATTTTGCAACCAACTCAACGCTGCCTGATACCACATTAGTTCTACTTTAACTTGAGCAGAAGCAGCACACCATGAGCCAGATTCGCTTCCGAACGCGTACTGCTGCCTGCGCAGTCAAGGAGCTAAACGCAAACAAATCCGCTGGTCCGGGTGGCATTCCACCAATCCTCTTGAATAAGTGTTCCTCTTCACTCTCTAAACCACTGCGGAAACTCTTCCATTTGTCTTATTCTACTGGCCGTTTTCCAAATAGATGGAAGCCAGCGAATTCCCTCTCTTCTTATCGACCCATATCACTAACTTCTATTCTAAAGGTAATGGAATTACTTATTAACCGTCAACTTTCGAAATATCTGGAATTAAATGACCGCCTCAATGGCCGCCAATTTGGCTTTCGTAGCAACAGGTCCACAGGAGATCTGATGGCGTACCTCACCGAAACGTGGAGCCATTCCATCCACTACTTCGGCGAAAGCAAGGTAGTCGAATTGGATATTTCAAAAGCCTTCGACAGAGTTTGCCGTCCAGCCCTTTTGTAAAAATTGTATTCCTATGGATTGGACAATTCCCTCATCCAAAGCATAACACACTATCTTTCTGGCCGTTCAATCCAAGTGGCTCCTGAGGGTGTCAAATCTGCCTCGCATTAAATTAATGCAGATGTTCTCCACTCTTTTCCTCATCTTTATAAATGATCTCTTGTCCATTACCCACAAACCAATCCACCGTTTGCTGATGATAGCACATTGAGTTTCTCATACGAACATTCCCAACCAAACTCTTCGAACGTCAGTATCAATCAGCAGGTTATGCTTAATACGAGTACACTGAATTCCGACCTCAACAAGATATATCGATGGGGATTATCTCACCAAGTAGAATTCAATGCCTTAAAAACTCAGTGCTGTCTCCTGTCGTCAAAGGTGATCCCCAAAGTGAATACACTGTCGATGAACACCACTTTCATCGACGAAGCGAAGGAACTATCAATCTTCGGCAGTCGAATTAATTCGACTCTTAATTGGAGCGACCACATTTTTGAAACTACCAAAAGTGCGGCCAAATGAATGGGGTTCCTTAAGAGATGCAAAGAATACTTTACTCCATCCAACCTGGCCACAATTTACAAGGCGTATATTCGTCCCAAAATGGAGTTCAACTCCCGCATTTGGTCAGGCTCATCCAAAACTGCACTGGAACACAAATAGTCAGTCTATAGCCGAACCACAGGAATGCAGAATACTTTACCTGATCATGTGCTTCCTCGCTACTGTAAAGTTCAGGCAACTAAGACCAATGTACATCGATACCTCATTTCCTTATCCACTTCCTCTTCTTCCGCTCGCACTGTGCTCATTTAAGAGTTTGTGCTAGCGTTTGTGTAAAAAAAAAAAAAAAGATTGTTGATATGGGTAATGATCTTCCTCTAATGAGGTCCTGTGGGGTAGGTGGTCGTGACGCCTGCATGGGAGAGAGTTCTACTGCCAACCCACTAGCGCGTTCACTGTCTTTAATTGAAGATTGTTCCGCCGCAGCACGTGAAATCAGTTTGCCAAGAGGAATAAGGAAACGATGGTTGGACTTCGTTTCCCATCGGACACAGCACAGAATAACACACAGGTGATATTGTTTATCAGGGTTAACACCCTATCGAGGAGCAGCACAGGAACAATAAAACGCACGATTTCGTTCATTATGATTTGTTTTATTTTGTGTAAAAAAAGATTTATATTCATTTTAGTACATGATACAAACTTTCACTGAAGGAATAGTTAGGCAAGTCAAAGGGAAAATTATTTATGTTTATATTAAAACACGGTACAAACTTTCAATTTCAACTTATGGTAACAACTCGACTTATAACACTCGATTATCGCACCGCACCGCGCGCGCGGTACGGTGAATGGCAAACGCGACCGACCTCTTTAGTGTTTGGAAAAATACTCAGCGATGTAAATTTGCTAGAAAAGGAACTTCGGCCAGCCGTGCATGCTCTCTTGATTAAGGGATGCATTTCCTATTACAAGAGAAACGTGAAGTCTCTTTGGGGTAAGTAACCGGATCTCATGGAGAAGATCATGGTAATATGCATGTATGTGTGCACATTGGTTTTGTCATGGTACAAGGCCATGAGAACAAGCTGAAAAATCAAAAGGGATAATGGGCGTCAGTGAGATGTGAGGTCGGCTAAGTAAACAAGCCGTATCTCATTGGGTGTTAATGGATTTCTGTTTACTCATGTCGCGAGGTCATGAGAAGCGGATCCAGAAGTATTGGAAGATAAAGAGATCATGTAGATCATTGTCTTTGATGTGCATTGCAGCTGTATTGCTAGACCGCCATGCATCGTGGACATGGTGCTAATTGGTTTTAGCGTATTCACTGATGATTGGTGTTTATGGCATCGCTGCAAGGGTAAGTACACAATTCCTATTTGCATTTGCTTATGCTATAGGATTTGGTTTATGCCTTAAGACGCAAGATGCGTAAATTTTCTTATGTCCCTTGGGTAAAGGGCGCCAGTCAATGTGTATGTAAAGGAATTTATTGTATACATGGTGAGGCTGGGAATAGGCAACGCAATGTTTATTATCCCTGGTTATGATGGTTACATTATATGTGAACCAAATTGTTTCGTTTTCAGGAATTCATCTAGAGAGAATGCATGTGGTAAGATTGGGATTTGCCTGGCAACCGAAGGTGCCGAATTGGGCTTGGCATTTATGATAAGTTTGGACAGAATTCTTGTAGGGAATTTTGAATGCGAATTAATGCATGAAGGTGTCATGATACATGAAGTGCCACCTAGCGTGAAAATTCTATTGTATCTGTCATGACACATGAAGTGCCACCTAGCGTGAACATTCCAGTGCACTCGGCAGTTCATGGCTTTCGCGTCAAGTTGATAGTTCGTTTGGAAGTTACCTTGAAATATAAAGTTTATTAAAAATTATAAAACTAAATAAAACTAAATACAAAGTATTGCGGATTCGCCCTTGAAACAACCGGCGAATTCGCAATTAAAAAACGGTGGCACCACTTGAACAAGATATGTGGCATCACCTTCAACATTGTCAGCAATCAGCTGACATTTGTGAATTTTCTGTTGGTTGTCACTTGACAACCATTTTTACGTTTATATTTCTCTTCATTATAAATCACTTGCCAAATCCAGTTCGTCTTTTTTGTAATCATTAAAAATCTAACCCATCAGACAAAATAAATACTATATTTATAATTGAGTTAAAGAGTCCCATCATTTCAATCACCGGGAAGTTCCAATTTGGTTGCAAAGGTAATCTTTTTCAGTTTGTTCAATTTATTTACAATTGATTCCAGCAGATATCAATTGTTCCGGACATCCTTCCCACGGAACCAGCATCACTACACGGCAAAAGAACGAATCGTTGTTCTTGATGCCATTTCGGACGATTTGCAGAAAGCAAATCAAACACAAAGACTTGTTATTTAATAAAACATAACATGGCGCAGTCGGTTAAAAAGTGTTAAAAAAGGAGGATGCTGTTGAAATGCCCAGATTCTCGGCACGTGGCGAAACCGACGACGACAGTACGCCGCCATTAGTAGATCTACGCAACGAGGAGAATCAAGTTGAGAATCCGTTAGAGATCCCTCAAGATCCTCCTCCTCCTATTGAAAACCAAGAACTCGACCAAGGGGTAAGCCCAGCGGGAAACCGGGCTCAAGAAGAAGACGTGGACGACTAAAACGCTGCGATGGAGTCGTCCATGCGGCCACCCGCCGCCCTCTCGTTTGAAGGTAACCTTAAAGAAAATTGGCGCAAATGGAGACAACGTTTCGAGCTCTACCTGAAGGCAACAGGACTCGATACGAAGCCCCCAGAACGACAAGTTGCACTTCTCCTTCATGTGACAGGAGAGGAAGCGTTGGACCGATTCGACACGTTTGGCTTGACGGGCGATGAGAAAAAAGTGCTACAAATTGTAATTGATGCTTTCGGAAACTTTTGCACGCCCAAAGCAAATGAAAGTGTGGATCGTCATATGATTGTAATAAAAATGTGTCCAAGAACGCGATTCCAAATGTAAGTCAACCGATTCCAAATGCAACTCATGTCAGCCCTGGACAAGTGAGTTCAGATTTTACAAACAAAACTGTAAGTTCAAGTTCAAATCAAGGTGTTCAAGCTAATCAAAATTATGTAACAAGATCTGGTAGTTTCAAAACAACCGTCGTATCTCAAAGATTATAAATTGTAAGTTCGAGTGTATTATTAGTTTTTAAGTCTGAAAATGTGCCGAAACTTTATTTCTGTGTTTCAAAATGTAAACCAAATATTATTATAAAAGGGAGATGTCATGATACATGAAGTGCCACCTAGCGTGAACATTCCAGGGCTCTCGGCAGTTCATGGCTTTCGCGTCAAGTTGATAGTTCGTTTGGAAGTTACCTTGAAATATAAAGTTTATTAAAAATTATAAAACTAAATAAAACTAAATACAAAGACTTGTTATTTAATAAAACATAACAGAAGGTAAGAATTCTCTTCCAGGAACTTTTAGATAAGTATATTAGATACTTGATGCGTGAATCATTTACAGGTGCTAATGCGATTGCCTTAGCGGAAAACTATGAAAGTTCGGTTGTAGTTATGGGGGATCTTCGGGTAAGTAGACAGTGGGGTTTGGCGGAACCGCCAAACATCCTCATGAGCGACCAAACCGATGAAATCAAAACCATTTCGATCCATGCAGCCGAAGTTCATGATAAGACCATACCCCGCTTCACAATGTAGTGATCCTAAATCACTACTCTCATCCAATCCCCATTATTATACCTAAAAAAACAATTATTTTACCCCTACCCATAATCCCAATCATCATCCCCAATTGATGCCTGGGCGCGACAAATTAAAGTAAATGTTAATATGTCGCACAATCATTCAGATCCCAATAATCCTAATATTATGTGTTACGAGAATCTCGATGCCGAGCGAAGAATGTGAGAAAGTGTACAGTGCTGGAAAACTCATACCCTTTCATTTCCTCGTGTGTTTTTCCTCTTTTTCGCAGCTCTGTTGGGCCCCTCAGGTATCGATACTCTCGATTGATTTATATTCTTTGGAGGGTTTTGGTGTTTTGAGTGCCGTAATATTCGTCGCGAAAGAGATGTGACCTGGATTTCGGAACGGATCTAGTGGGGCACCTACTACAAGGCAATAACACCTTTACTGGTTGCTTTCGCTTATTTATCGCCGGCTCCAACTTGCATCCTTTTCTGAAGGGATATTGGTTTTCGGTGTCGCCATTTCAATGGAACGGGAATTTCACGTCGATCTTTGCAACATCCATGGCCTAAGATGCAATTTCTCCTCTGTGTCTGCCCACGTCTGTAACCAGAAATGGGCAATCCTTGCACTTCGCGAGACTTTGATATTTCTGATTTTACTATACCCGGTTATAACTCAGTGCTTTGTTCTTTCCACATTATGGTCTAGCTACATACATGCGAAGTGATATTGTCTACCAGCTTCTTCCGCAATATGGGCTCTGCTCCAATCCACAATTTAATTTCTTGTGGCTAAAACTTCACGTTCGTAGGCATATCATATATTACTGCTTTCTATACAGAAGCCCAAACTTGGATAGAAACGCATCCATTAACGAATTTGATACTCTATCCAATTCCGTCGATAGGATCTTGACCCCATATTCGCACACTGAAATCGTTATTGCGGGTGATTTCAATGTGCATAGCTCTCAGCGGCTTCACTATTCCGGACACACAACACCTGATGGTCAGTATGTTCAGTTCTTTGCTGAGTTAAATAATTTAACTGAAATCGTCAGTGAGCCAACACAGGTACCAGGTATAGATGGTCATTCCCCCAACACATTGGGCCTGTTTTTCACCTCCCACCCGAACAAATACACAATTGAAGTTTCTTCGCTCTTGGGCACTTCAAACCAACTATTTTGTGTCAGCTAAATTTCCTGTAACCAACAGCAAACCTAACGAGAAAACTCCCAAAACAACAGTATGGCTCTATGAGAAAGCCAACTGGGAAGGTCTGGACGACTTTTTTGGGAACTTAAATTGGTCGTTATTTTTCCTCAATAACGGTATTGACTCTATAACGGACACAATGACAGACACGATTCCATTTGGTATGCGAACCGTGATTCCACACAGGGTAAAGAGTATCAAATCCAAGAGAAATGTGTGGTTCAATTCCGGCTGCAGAGAAGCCATTAAAGATAAAGAGTTGAGCTTCCAGTTGCATAAATCAAACAATACTGAGGAAAACCGGAAAAATTTAAGAGAGCTAGAAATGACTGCAATGCGGATATTCAACGGGCAAGGTTCTTGAATGACCAGAGAGTGAGACAAAAATAGCACACTCTCCCACAGGTAGTACAAACTTCTGGGCATTTGTGAAAAACATCCTAAACTCGGTCTCCTCATCCATTCCGTCGGTAATGGTGGATGACAGACCAGTCACCAGTGCAATAGAGAAATCAATTCTACTTGCTGCACATTTTGCAACCAACTCAACGCTGCCTGATACCACATTAGTTCTACTTTAACTTGAGCAGAAGCAGCACACCATGAGCCAGATTCGCTTCCGAACGCGTACTGCTGCCTGCGCAGTCAAGGAGCTAAACGCAAACAAATCCGCTGGTCCGGGTGGCATTCCACCAATCCTCTTGAATAAGTGTTCCTCTTCACTCTCTAAACCACTGCGGAAACTCTTCCATTTGTCTTATTCTACTGGCCGTTTTCCAAATAGATGGAAGCCAGCGAATTCCCTCTCTTCTTATCGACCCATATCACTAACTTCTATTCTAAAGGTAATGGAATTACTTATTAACCGTCAACTTTCGAAATATCTGGAATTAAATGACCGCCTCAATGGCCGCCAATTTGGCTTTCGTAGCAACAGGTCCACAGGAGATCTGATGGCGTACCTCACCGAAACGTGGAGCCATTCCATCCACTACTTCGGCGAAAGCAAGGTAGTCGAATTGGATATTTCAAAAGCCTTCGACAGAGTTTGCCGTCCAGCCCTTTTGTAAAAATTGTATTCCTATGGATTGGACAATTCCCTCATCCAAAGCATAACACACTATCTTTCTGGCCGTTCAATCCAAGTGGCTCCTGAGGGTGTCAAATCTGCCTCGCATTAAATTAATGCAGATGTTCTCCACTCTTTTCCTCATCTTTATAAATGATCTCTTGTCCATTACCCACAAACCAATCCACCGTTTGCTGATGATAGCACATTGAGTTTCTCATACGAACATTCCCAACCAAACTCTTCGAACGTCAGTATCAATCAGCAGGTTATGCTTAATACAACACTCGATTATCGCACCGCACCGCGCGCGCGGTACGGTGAATGGCAAACGCGACCGACCTCTTTAGTGTTTGGAAAAATACTCAGCGATGTAAATTTGCTAGAAAAGGAACTTCGGCCAGCCGTGCATGCTCTCTTGATTAAGGGATGCATTTCCTATTACAAGAGAAACGTGAAGTCTCTTTGGGGTAAGTAACCGGATCTCATGGAGAAGATCATGGTAATATGCATGTATGTGTGCACATTGGTTTTGTCATGGTACAAGGCCATGAGAACAAGCTGAAAAATCAAAAGGGATAATGGGCGTCAGTGAGATGTGAGGTCGGCTAAGTAAACAAGCCGTATCTCATTGGGTGTTAATGGATTTCTGTTTACTCATGTCGCGAGGTCATGAGAAGCGGATCCAGAAGTATTGGAAGATAAAGAGATCATGTAGATCATTGTCTTTGATGTGCATTGCAGCTGTATTGTTAGACCGCCATGCATCGTGGACATGGTGCTAATTGGTTTTAGCGTATTCACTGATGATTGGTGTTTATGGCATCGCTGCAAGGGTAAGTACACAATTCCTATTTGCATTTGCTTATGCTATAGGATTTGGTTTATGCCTTAAGACGCAAGATGCGTAAATTTTCTTATGTCCCTTGGGTAAAGGGCGCCAGTCAATGTGTATGTAAAGGAATTTATTGTATACATGGTGAGGCTGGGAATAGGCAACGCAATGTTTATTATCCCTGGTTATGATGGTTACATTATATGTGAACCAAATTGTTTCGTTTTCAGGAATTCATCTAGAGAGAATGCATGTGGTAAGATTGGGATTTGCCTGGCAACCGAAGGTGCCGAATTGGGCTTGGCATTTATGATAAGTTTGGACAGAATTTTTGTAGGGAATTTTGAATGCGAATTAATGCATGAAGGTGTCATGATACATGAAGTGCCACCTAGCGTGAACATTCCAGTGCACTCGGCAGTTCATGGCTTTCGCGTCAAGTTGATAGTTCGTTTGGAAGTTACCTTGAAACATAAAGTTTATTAAAAATTATGAAACTAAATAAAACTAAATACAAAGTGTTGCGGATTCGCCCTTGAAACAACCGGCGAATTCGCAATTAAAAAACGGTGGCACCACTTGAACAAGATATGTGGCATCACCTTCAACATTGTCAGCAATCAGCTGACATTTGTGAATTTTCTGTTGGTTGTCACTTGACAACAATTTTTTACGTTTATATTTCTCTTCGTTATAAATCACTTGCCGAATCCAGTTCGTCTTTTTTGTAATCATTAAAAATCTAACCCATCAGACAAAATAAATACTATATTTATAATTGAGTTAAAGAGTCCCATCATTTCAATCACCGGGAACATCCAATTTGGTTGCAAAGGTAATCTTTTTCAGTTTGTTCAATTTATTTACAATTGATTCCAGCAGATATCAATTGTTCCGGACGTCCTTCCCACGGAACCAGCACCACTACACGGCAAAAGAACGAATCGTTGTTCTTGACGCCATTTCGGACAATTTGCAGAAAGCAAATCAAACATATTTTAGGTCCTTCGAGCCGGATCCAGATTCACTGCTGCCAACTCGCAGCATATAAGACGGTCGCAGGACATTCAAGTTCAGACGCTAAGACCTCAAAGATTGTGGTTGTATATTGTGTTTGTGAAAAGTGTAGTGAAAGTGAATAAAACCTACAACACAATGAAATCGGCGATGTCAACAGCTGCATTGGCAGAAAACCTCATGGCGGTCCAGTTCGCCGCACATGAGAAAATGATGGGAACCACCTTTAACAAGTTCATCACGCGCGGGCCACCGACGTTGGCCGCCGTGAAAGATCAAGATCGAGGCCTCCAGCTGATTTGGGATGAGATGCGGAACCGGCATGAAGAGCTTATATGCCTGATTGCTCCATGGACGGTCATTCTTCAACAGTATTTCGAAGAGCGGTTCATCGACCAGGCCGAAGAAACGTATCTTATTGAAGCCACGGAGTTTACTGAGGTAAGGCACGCGCTGCTCGCCAACCGTCCGACCGACACGAATGAGACGAACCTCATGTCTCAAACAAACTGCCATTTGCCGCCATTGATGGTGCAATCACCGTGGGGGATAAGAACTTCCCAACCTGGCATGCGTATGTTACCTGCCCCGTCACCCAGATCACCAACAAGGAGCGATGCACAGCTATCTAATGCACCGAAGGAATCCTCGTATGGAACTGTACCAAATGAGATGTTGTATGGCCAGTTGTACCAGAAGAACATGTGGAATGATCAGCCGTTCGAAAATCTGAGTGAAGGACGCCCTCATCTAGCAGTACCCGAACGTGTTGAAGTAGATTACCGACGAAAACCTCGTCAACAAGTTAAAATCACTCAACAATTGAGAACTAACGAATGGGACCACTCCAATCGTCTAGGAAGTTCTACGGGGCGTGCATTGGATTATTGTACCATGTGTGACCATAAGTTCAATGGTAACCTGATGAGACATCGCAAGACTGGCGACCACACGCAATGGAAGAAGTTTTTGCATCCGAGATGCTCTCGATGTGCGACGGAATTGTCTAACAATGTCGATTACGACACTCAGTTGTTGGCCGCTGCCCATCTGAAGAAAGTTGACTTGGCCAATTGGATCCCTAAGGAACCTGATGAAAAGTTGTTGCCCAGCTTGACTGCCGAAGAAGACCTGAAAGAAAACAAGAAGGCACCAGCAGCTGCCAGTGCATCGGCCCCAGCCCAAAAAGAAAAGAAGTCTGATGCATCGAAACCCGCCGAGCAAGGCAATAATCCGAAAACTCCGAGACTACTCGAGACCAAGTCCGCGCTCGAATTAATCTCCCTAACTATAGAGGATGGAAGCCGACTAGCAACCAGGGCGCAACCGCATCCTAGTCCAGGAACTGAGCACCAACAGACACCATGCGCGTGTTGTGAGGCACCACACCACATATACGTGTGTGAAACGTTTCGAGATTTCACACCTGAACAGCGTAGATACGTTGCATTAACCAAGAAGCTGTGTCTTAACTGCTTGGGTCGTCACCTAATACGCGACTGTCTATCGAAGAGGGTGTGCCGACGATGTAAACAACACCATCATACGTTACTGCATGGGCCAACCGAAGCATCCAGGGTAAAAGTGACCAGTCCTGTCTTCAACCATAACAGGGTAAGTCCTCGAGGGTTGCGATGTTACCAAGCCAACCTAGATGAATTGGTCAACCACAGGAGTATTGAGGACAGATCCCCCCAGGGGACAACGAGGAGACGTCGTCGACGTCGATATCGACGAACCCGAATGCACCCACAAGCAGTCACCATCAGTCACGGAATGCGCAGTGCCCCGTTTGGCTGACGCCGCTCCTCAGTATCCAGGGCCCTACCGACTCCCAACCGCTACAACCAACTGAAAACTGCGGCCTCGACCAGCGACCGCACTGTTCCGGTCATTAATTTCGAAGAGACATCATCGCAAAGGACAACGAGAAGACGTCGTCGATGTCGACACCGATGCGCTCGAAGGCAGTATATGCGTCCTGCTATCATCATTAACCACGGAACACGCAATGCCCCGTTTGACGAGCGACGTTCCCCAGTAGTCAGGAATCGACTGAGCCCCAACCGCTGCATCCGAATGAGCGCTGCGACCTCACCCGCAAACGACCGCATCGTTCCGGTCGTTAACTTCGGAGGGGCGCCACCGGAAACAACACTCGTTAACACCACTAGTTGTCTCGATGGAATGAGACCAATGATCAAGCACGTGGACACTGATTGTGGGTTGCAGCACAACTCCAACCCAGATCACATGACCAGCAACGTTAACCGAATCCTCACACTGAAAGAGGAACCTCCCGTCCCCGCTCCGGGTGACCACCCCCTAGAGTCAGATGATTCACTAATGATTGGCGAAGGCGGGCGGAATGTTGCGGATTCGCCCTTGAAACAACCGGCGAATTCGCAATTAAAAAACGGTGGCACCACTTGAACAAGATATGTGGCATCACCTTCAACATTGTCAGCAATCAGCTGACATTTGTGAATTTTCTGTTGGTTGTCACTTGACAACCATTTTTACGTTTATATTTCTCTTCATTATAAATCACTTGCCAAATCCAGTTCGTCTTTTTTGTAATCATTAAAAATCTAACCCATCAGACAAAATAAATACTATATTTATAATTGAGTTAAAGAGTCCCATCATTTCAATCACCGGGAAGTTCCAATTTGGTTGCAAAGGTAATCTTTTTCAGTTTGTTCAATTTATTTACAATTGATTCCAGCAGATATCAATTGTTCCGGACATCCTTCCCACGGAACCAGCATCACTACACGGCAAAAGAACGAATCGTTGTTCTTGATGCCATTTCGGACGATTTGCAGAAAGCAAATCAAACACAAAGACTTGTTATTTAATAAAACATAACATGGCGCAGTCGGTTAAAAAGTGTTAAAAAAGGAGGATGCTGTTGAAATGCCCAGATTCTCGGCACGTGGCGAAACCGACGACGACAGTACGCCGCCATTAGTAGATCTACGCAACGAGGAGAATCAAGTTGAGAATCCGTTAGAGATCCCTCAAGATCCTCCTCCTCCTATTGAAAACCAAGAACTCGACCAAGGGGTAAGCCCAGCGGGAAACCGGGCTCAAGAAGAAGACGTGGACGACTAAAACGCTGCGATGGAGTCGTCCATGCGGCCACCCGCCGCCCTCTCGTTTGAAGGTAACCTTAAAGAAAATTGGCGCAAATGGAGACAACGTTTCGAGCTCTACCTGAAGGCAACAGGACTCGATACGAAGCCCCCAGAACGACAAGTTGCACTTCTCCTTCATGTGACAGGAGAGGAAGCGTTGGACCGATTCGACACGTTTGGCTTGACGGGCGATGAGAAAAAAGTGCTACAAATTGTAATTGATGCTTTCGAAAACTTTTGCACGCCCAAAGCAAATGAAAGTGTGGATCGTCATATGATTGTAATAAAAATGTGTCCAAGAACGCGATTCCAAATGTAAGTCAACCGATTCCAAATGCAACTCATGTCAGCCCTGGACAAGTGAGTTCAGATTTTACAAACAAAACTGTAAGTTCAAGTTCAAATCAAGGTGTTCAAGCTAATCAAAATTATGTAACAAGATCTGGTAGTTTCAAAACAACCGTCGTATCTCAAAGATTATAAATTGTAAGTTCGAGTGTATTATTAGTTTTTAAGTCTGAAAATGTGCCGAAACTTTATTTCTGTGTTTCAAAATGTAAACCAAATATTATTATAAAAGGGAGATGTCATGATACATGAAGTGCCACCTAGCGTGAACATTCCAGGGCTCTCGGCAGTTCATGGCTTTCGCGTCAAGTTGATAGTTCGTTTGGAAGTTACCTTGAAATATAAAGTTTATTAAAAATTATAAAACTAAATAAAACTAAATACAAAGACTTGTTATTTAATAAAACATAACAGAAGGTAAGAATTCTCTTCCAGGAACTTTTAGATAAGTATATTAGATACTTGATGCGTGAATCATTTACAGGTGCTAATGCGATTGCCTTAGCGGAAAACTATGAAAGTTCGGTTGTAGTTATGGGGGATCTTCGGGTAAGTAGACAGTGGGGTTTGGCGGAACCGCCAAACATCCTCATGAGCGACCAAACCGATGAAATCAAAACCATTTCGATCCATGCAGCCGAAGTTCATGATAAGACCATACCCCGCTTCACAATGTAGTGATCCTAAATCACTACTCTCATCCAATCCCCATTATTATACCTAAAAAAACAATTATTTTACCCCTACCCATAATCCCAATCATCATCCCCAATTGATGCCTGGGCGCGACAAATTAAAGTAAATGTTAATATGTCGCACAATCATTCAGATCCCAATAATCCTAATATTATGTGTTACGAGAATCTCGATGCCGAGCGAGGAATGTGAGAAAGTGTACAGTGCTGGAAAACTCATACCCTTTCATTTCCTCGTGTGTGTTTTTCCTCTTTTTCGCAGCTCTGTTGGGCCCCTCAGGTATCGATACTCTCGATTGATTTATACTCTTTGGAGGGTTTTGGTGTTTTGAGTGCCGTAATATTCGTCGCGAAAGAGATGTGACCTGGATTTCGGAACGGATCTAGTGGGGCACCTACTACAAGGCAATAACACCTTTACTGGTTGCTTTCGCTTATTTATCGCCGGCTCCAACTTGCATCCTTTTCTGAAGGGATATTGGTTTTCGGTGTCGCCATTTCAATGGAACGGGAATTTCACGTCGATCTTTGCAACATCCATGGCCTAAGATGCAATTTCTCCTCTGTGTCTGCCCACGTCTGTAACCAGAAATGGGCAATCCTTGCACTTCGCGAGACTTTGATATTTCTGATTTTACTATACCCGGTTATAACTCAGTGCTTTGTTCTTTCCACATTATGGTCTAGCTACATACATGCGAAGTGATATTGTCTACCAGCTTCTTCCGCAATATGGGCTCTGCTCCAATCCACAATTTAATTTCTTGTGGCTAAAACTTCACGTTCGTAGGCATATCATATATTACTGCTTTCTATACAGAAGCCCAAACTTGGATAGAAACGCATCCATTAACGAATTTGATACTCTATCCAATTCCGTCGATAGGATCTTGACCCCATATTCGCACACTGAAATCGTTATTGCGGGTGATTTCAATGTGCATAGCTCTCAGCGGCTTCACTATTCCGGACACACAACACCTGATGGTCAGTATGTTCAGTTCTTTGCTGAGTTAAATAATTTAACTGAAATCGTCAGTGAGCCAACACAGGTACCAGGTATAGATGGTCATTCCCCCAACACATTGGGCCTGTTTTTCACCTCCCACCCGAACAAATACACAATTGAAGTTTCTTCGCTCTTGGGCACTTCAAACCAACTATTTTGTGTCAGCTAAATTTCCTGTAACCAACAGCAAACCTAACGAGAAAACTCCCAAAACAACAGTATGGCTCTATGAGAAAGCCAACTGGGAAGGTCTGGACGACTTTTTTGGGAACTTAAATTGGTCGTTATTTTTCCTCAATAACGGTATTGACTCTATAACGGACACAATGACAGACACGATTCCATTTGGTATGCGAACCGTGATTCCACACAGGGTAAAGAGTATCAAATCCAAGAGAAATGTGTGGTTCAATTCCGGCTGCAGAGAAGCCATTAAAGATAAAGAGTTGAGCTTCCAGTTGCATAAATCAAACAATACTGAGGAAAACCGGAAAAATTTAAGAGAGCTAGAAATGACTGCAATGCGGATATTCAACGGGCAAGGTTCTTGAATGACCAGAGAGTGAGACAAAAATAGCACACTCTCCCACAGGTAGTACAAACTTCTGGGCATTTGTGAAAAACATCCTAAACTCGGTCTCCTCATCCATTCCGTCGGTAATGGTGGATGACAGACCAGTCACCAGTGCAATAGAGAAATCAATTCTACTTGCTGCACATTTTGCAACCAACTCAACGCTGCCTGATACCACATTAGTTCTACTTTAACTTGAGCAGAAGCAGCACACCATGAGCCAGATTCGCTTCCGAACGCGTACTGCTGCCTGCGCAGTCAAGGAGCTAAATGCAAACAAATCCGCTGGTCCGGGTGGCATTCCACCAATCCTCTTGAATAAGTGTTCCTCTTCACTCTCTAAACCACTGCGGAAACTCTTCCATTTGTCTTATTCTACTGGCCGTTTTCCAAATAGATGGAAGCCAGCGAATTCCCTCTCTTCTTATCGACCCATATCACTAACTTCTATTCTAAAGGTAATGGAATTACTTATTAACCGTCAACTTTCGAAATATCTGGAATTAAATGACCGCCTCAATGGCCGCCAATTTGGCTTTCGTAGCAACAGGTCCACAGGAGATCTGATGGCGTACCTCACCGAAACGTGGAGCCATTCCATCCACTACTTCGGCGAAAGCAAGGTAGTCGAATTGGATATTTCAAAAGCCTTCGACAGAGTTTGCCGTCCAGCCCTTTTGTAAAAATTGTATTCCTATGGATTGGACAATTCCCTCATCCAAAGCATAACACACTATCTTTCTGGCCGTTCAATCCAAGTGGCTCCTGAGGGTGTCAAATCTGCCTCGCATTAAATTAATGCAGATGTTCTCCACTCTTTTCCTCATCTTTATAAATGATCTCTTGTCCATTACCCACAAACCAATCCACCGTTTGCTGATGATAGCACATTGAGTTTCTCATACGAACATTCCCAACCAAACTCTTCGAACGTCAGTATCAATCAGCAGGTTATGCTTAATACGAGTACACTGAATTCCGACCTCAACAAGATATATCGATGGGGATTATCTCACCAAGTAGAATTCAATGCCTTAAAAACTCAGTGCTGTCTCCTGTCGTCAAAGGTGATCCCCAAAGTGAATACACTGTCGATGAACACCACTTTCATCGACGAAGCGAAGGAACTATCAATCTTCGGCAGTCGAATTAATTCGACTCTTAATTGGAGCGACCACATTTTTGAAACTACCAAAAGTGCGGCCAAATGAATGGGGTTCCTTAAGAGATGCAAAGAATACTTTACTCCATCCAACCTGGCCACAATTTACAAGGCGTATATTCGACCCAAAATGGAGTTCAACTCCCGCATTTGGTCAGGCTCATCCAAAACTGCACTGGAACACAAATAGTCAGTCTATAGCCGAACCACAGGAATGCAGAATACTTTACCTGATCATGTGCTTCCTCGCTACTGTAAAGTTCAGGCAACTAAGACCAATGTACATCGATACCTCATTTCCTTATCCACTTCCTCTTCTTCCGCTCGCACTGTGCTCATTTAAGAGTTTGTGCTAGCGTTTGTGTAAAAAAAAAAAAAAAGATTGTTGATATGGGTAATGATCTTCCTCTAATGAGGTCCTGTGGGGTAGGTGGTCGTGACGCCTGCATGGGAGAGAGTTCTACTGCCAACCCACTAGCGCGTTCACTGTCTTTAATTGAAGATTGTTCCGCCGCAGCACGTGAAATCAGTTTGCCAAGAGGAATAAGGAAACGATGGTTGGACTTCGTTTCCCATCGGACACAGCACAGAATAACACACAGGTGATATTGTTTATCAGGGTTAACACCCTATCGAGGAGCAGCACAGGAACAATAAAACGCACGATTTCGTTCATTATGATTTGTTTTATTTTGTGTAAAAAAAGATTTATATTCATTTTAGTACATGATACAAACTTTCACTGAAGGAATAGTTAGGCAAGTCAAAGGGAAAATTATTTATGTTTATATTAAAACACGGTACAAACTTTCAATTTCAACTTATGGTAACAACTCGACTTATAACACTCGATTATCGCACCGCACCGCGCGCGCGGTACGGTGAATGGCAAACGCGACCGACCTCTTTAGTGTTTGGAAAAATACTCAGCGATGTAAATTTGCTAGAAAAGGAACTTCGGCCAGCCGTGCATGCTCTCTTGATTAAGGGATGCATTTCCTATTACAAGAGAAACGTGAAGTCTCTTTGGGGTAAGTAACCGGATCTCATGGAGAAGATCATGGTAATATGCATGTATGTGTGCACATTGGTTTTGTCATGGTACAAGGCCATGAGAACAAGCTGAAAAATCAAAAGGGATAATGGGCGTCAGTGAGATGTGAGGTCGGCTAAGTAAACAAGCCGTATCTCATTGGGTGTTAATGGATTTCTGTTTACTCATGTCGCGAGGTCATGAGAAGCGGATCCAGAAGTATTGGAAGATAAAGAGATCATGTAGATCATTGTCTTTGATGTGCATTGCAGCTGTATTGCTAGACCGCCATGCATCGTGGACATGGTGCTAATTGGTTTTAGCGTATTCACTGATGATTGGTGTTTATGGCATCGCTGCAAGGGTAAGTACACAATTCCTATTTGCATTTGCTTATGCTATAGGATTTGGTTTATGCCTTAAGACGCAAGATGCGTAAATTTTCTTATGTCCCTTGGGTAAAGGGCGCCAGTCAATGTGTATGTAAAGGAATTTATTGTATACATGGTGAGGCTGGGAATAGGCAACGCAATGTTTATTATCCCTGGTTATGATGGTTACATTATATGTGAACCAAATTGTTTCGTTTTCAGGAATTCACCTAGAGAGAATGCATGTGGTAAGATTGGGATTTGCCTGGCAACTGAAGGTGCCGAATTGGGCTTGGCATTTATGATAAGTTTGGACAGAATTTTTGTAGGGAATTTTGAATGCGAATTAATGCATGAAGGTGTCATGATACATGAAGTGCCACCTAGCGTGAACATTCCAGTGCACTCGGCAGTTCATGGCTTTCGCGTCAAGTTGATAGTTCGTTTGGAAGTTACCTTGAAACATAAAGTTTATTAAAAATTATGAAACTAAATACAAAGACTTGTTATTTAATAAAACATAACAGAAGGTAAGAATTCTCTTCCAGGAACTTTTAGATAAGTATATTAGATACTTGATGCGTGAATCATTTACAGGTGCTAATGCGATTGCCTTAGCGGAAAACTATGAAAGTTCGGTTGTAGTTATGGGGGATCTTCGGGTAAGTAGACAGTGGGGTTTGGCGGAACCGCCAAACATCCTCATGAGCGACCAAACCGATGAAATCAAAACCATTTCGATCCATGCAGCCGAAGTTCATGATAAGACCATACCCCGCTTCACAATGTAGTGATCCTAAATCACTACTCTCATCCAATCCCCATTATTATACCTAAAAAAACAATTATTTTACCCCTACCCATAATCCCAATCATCATCCCCAATTGATGCCTGGGCGCGACAAATTAAAGTAAATGTTAATATGTCGCACAATCATTCAGATCCCAATAATCCTAATATTATGTGTTACGAGAATCTCGATGCCGAGCGAGGAATGTCGTCGGTCGAGATCCTTGTGGTGTTCCGCCGAACGAGGAATGTCGTCGGGGAACCGTTGATTGTGAAATACTGGAAGGAAGACTGTGCACCAATGCTGTTTGCACGCTGGTTCTGCTGGTGACCGATGCACTCGATGATATAATGTCGCCAGCAAGTCACTTTCCCTTTTGCTTGTTCGATTTGCTGTTCTTTAGCGTTGCTCCTCGTTGTACCAAGTTCTATTGATGGAGACTGCTGATCGGCTATGATCCTGATTATGATGTTTCCCACTTTCACTCACTGCACTCTGTTTTTTATGTTTTAATGTCCTTAGTTTAATGTGTCCCTGTCCTTGAGCATCCGGCTCAAAGGACCAGAAAATGTTACGGGAATGGGATTAGAGTTGTCCACTGTTCCCTTGACGAGAGGAGCCCAATGGAAAGGCAGCGAGGAACTACACAAACCAAAGTCCGAGATCTTTACTCCAGGAACCACAAAAGCCAAAGTCTGAGATCTTTATTCCTTGAGATTAACTTTTATTTCTTTTATTATTTCATTCGGATACACCTTGCTTTATTACGATGAACTGGTACCTGTGATGTTAACTCCGATGGTGTGGGCGCGATGAAGGTTGGTTGCAGACTGACTCAGTGGGCATAACTGCGAATTCAAAAAAGCTACGCTACTGCTCATCGTTGGTGTCAATCGGTCAGCTGGTTCGTGACAGCTGCTGCGCAACTGGTATACACTGCGAATGTACTAGATTTCTCCAGCACATCCCAGCACATTCAATTGCCAATCCGCAACATTATGAAACTCCTATTTTCCAATGCATTTCAAGATTTTACCTTCCTGGAATATGTTCAAACAAATTCCCTCAACACTCCTGGAACCGCATTCCAATTGAAGCGCACACAAAATTTTGTTCGTGCCTCTTGGAATTTTTATACACACTTATTAACAAATCTTTTTATACCGAGAGTATAAAACGACGGCGCATTTTGGATTCAGAGTGAAGTAATATTATTTATTGGCCTGTAGGAACCCCTAAATTCATGACCTCGCCAACTCGACTCCGCCATCGTTTCCTGTCCTGTGCACCCTCCTTCCACGCTTGACCAGTCGATCCGATCTCCTCAAGGTCAAACCTAACATTGTCCTCCCATCTCCGTCGGGGCCGTCCTGTCGGTCTATTTCCCGTTGGTCTACCGTCAAGAATTCTATGCACGGTCCTATCGTTGCCCATTCGAACCACATGTCCGGCTGGTCTTAGTCTTCGCTTCTTGATTACTCTCACTATTATAGGTTTGTGGTATAGCTCTATATCTCTCTAGCTATCACACAAACACTGATTATAAAGCAGGCAATGTTGTTACCGTAAAGATAATCTGATTCTTTCATTTACAAAAGAAGTTGTATTGTCATTTTCATTTATTTGTATTCTCATTAACATTAAAATTATTTTTATATTTCATTAATATAAACATTGTAATAAAGTTGTGGGGTTTTCTTTTAATAATCCTAAGTCTGTGAAATTAACTTATATGCAGAGAAAGTAAAATAAAGAAAAAGAAGGGAAAAAGGTAAAGTGGTCTGTTTCGGTGGCAATAACACTATCTTGCGTGAAATAAAAATAATTAGGAAAGAAACGTGATCGTGAACGAACCCTCAGTCATATTGTGAATGGTTAGAGAGCTCTTTGTGCAATGACATATTGTCAATTTGGCATTCAGTGTTATTATTGAATTTTCAACGTAAAGGTTGTTATCAATATTTGTGTTCACCGTGATGAGTATTATTAATTAAATTGTTACTGCAGGTATATAAGGGACAAGTTTGCCGAGTGCTCTTTAATTAAATTTAAATAATTTAGACATAAATGCACCAAAATAGACAATCCTATGGATACTGTTCGAGTAAATAAACTGTCCAACGAGCCCAACCAACAGAAAAAAATGGAGCAACTCTCGGGTGTTATGATAATCATCATAATTGGTGGTGGAGTGTTGATATTTGTGATGCTATTTATATTTGCTAAACGACAGATCATGCGTTTTACGCTTCGATCCAGGCGGGGGCCCCATGTTCCAGTTGGAAATGACGCGAAAAAGGTACACGACAAGAAATTTCTGAATTACCATCGAACTAATCACACGACAATATAGATGTAGTACTAGAAGCTCACCAATTTATTTGTTTGTTAATTAAATTCAGGGTATTCGTCGCGAGATTGAGCGACGGATTGATTGCATTCAAAAGATTGCCTATGAACCGAAACTACTCTGGGATGATGACAAATACATACTAAAGCCAGATCAGCCATTGCCACCCTATTACTACCGAATGCAGGCAGTGGATGATATTAAAATCTTAGGTATACGTTTAAATAATAAAAATCGAAAAACAGAAGAGAAAACAAATAATTTACTTCTGCAGAAAGAGAAATTGCCAGGAGTGATGGGAGTGTGCGCCATCCTTACGATAGTCTCAGAGCCTTCCTCTTGACAACACTAGCATCGACTTCCCTTAATGGCTCTGGACAACGACTGATTCACCAATTCTGTGATATGTACGAGCATGCCCGACATGACCCCAGTAATTTTGGCAGTGACGAGTACGATGCCTATCATCGCCTTCTACTCAAACTTATTGACGCGTAAAAGCAAACACCTAATTAATAGGCTACCATTAAAATGCTTCCTTTTTCAGTGCCAAGCAACTTAAGTCGTTTTCAAATAGTCGAAAAACATCGCCCTCACGGACTCCAAAGAAGCAAACAAAGATGCATTCCCTTTTGGATCCGTCCCGCCTACGACCACCTCCTCTAAATATGGATCCGAATTCAGCGAGTGCCTGCGAACTAAGTGGACAGCATACCAAGGTGAATCTGACACTCGGTCTACAACAACAGCACATACAGGACCAAGATCAGGAAAGGGAGAATGTTCGCATTCGAATCAAAACACCACAATTGGGAGATGATAACGAGATTCTTAGCATATCAACCTATGATAACAACTCCAGTGTTGTATGATGGATGCAGACTCTTGTAGGCTTTACACGTTCTATTATATTTAGAGTACCAAAGTGAAGACAAAAATGGAAGTAATCCTGGCGCCGAAACAATATATTACATCATTTTGCCTTTATAAGCACGTACTATTTTTACTCTTTGGCGCAAGACTAATGACCTTGCCCGGAAAAAATAAATCATTATGGAAAATTTAACAAGCCTCAGGACTTGCTAAATAAGGCCAAGACCAGTTCCCGGTTGTAGTGCCGATGATGATGATGATGATTTTTACTTTTGAATTTAAGTTATGGGGTCCTTCAACATTTTCTGCTACGAGCTTAGTTCGTTGCTTTGTTGACCAAAGGAAATCACAACTAATTCCGGAGTGAGGTAAAAAATCCGTAAAGCCGCCGCTCTATAAAGGTCTAGGAAAATTACAAAAATCAAATTTTAAATTGTTGTCTTTGTGAAAATATTTAATCTAATTATAATCTATTGTCGAAACCAGCCCCTTTCTTCGTTTTAGTACCCAAACGGAATTCAAGAGCTGTAAACATTGACCCGACTCTTATGAGTCCAATAAACGCAACTGGGAATCCTGTGTTTGTTTAAACGGGATACACGTACGTGTTATCTACACATCTGAAAGGATTGGCCCGGAAACGCTATAAAGATCAATTTGTGAGCTATACCATGCCATTGATGCCAAAAGAAATCATTGTGTTTGCGCGGGTACCTAGTTTGTATGAGCGAACAGGGGACAGTGAAACGGGCCTGAAAATCCTTTGCGGCGGGCGATATCTGGGAAGATTACACTCCCATTAGAGGAAAAGACTACACCTTCGCTGGTGGGATGGCGTAAGCTAAAACGCAAAAAGGATTTATTGGACTGCAGCACATCGATTTCCTGGAAAACGTGATGGTCCACAGCGCATCAATTCTCCGGAAGACGGCACATGTCACATCGCCCCATTTTGGAAAATGCTGCAACCACTGGGCGAACAGTGACCACCAACGATATCGAGAGACTAGAAACTAGACGAATTATCATTCATCAAATCGACAAAGTCGTGGAGGATGCTGCTACGTCCCGCTGGAGGAACATAGCCTAACCAGTCAGTGGTAGGATGCACTGTGCCAGTCACCTGCACAGAAAGAACGCGTTCTTCCAAATGTGTTGTGGGATATCACACTGTACCCATCGCCGTTCTCACTAGAAGAGAGGAGCACACAACAACGCTGCAGAGGACCCCGTCGCACGTCGTGTCGTGCCGTCGGAGAGCACAGCACTCACACAGAGGTTGACGCATGGTCCATAACTTCCGCTTAGAAGTTAAGAGAAGCGTTACGCAAAAATTGAGGCACGGTCAACTCTATCGTAAAGAAGTGCTGAGATCCTAATTAATAGACATCAGGCAAGAGTAGTGTGAGCAGAATTTGTATTATTGAAATAGAGTTGGAAAGCGGAGGACGAGGTCGATAAAAAAGTGTCAATAAAATCTAATCAGATCTAGGTTCAACCAGGAGAGGATGATTGAGGAGGCGAAAGAGATGCCGTAAAACGAAAACAAAAGGAACAGTGACATCTAAGAGTCATCTCAAGCGAATGTAAGGTTTTCTCCAAAGTCAGAGCAACCAACTTTAAGGAATGTAATCGAGCTCCCATTGTTATGGAAGTCGCTCCCGCGCTTCTCATTAAATGCGGAAGAGTAGCGACCCATGACCAGACAAATCCTTGTTTTGCAGTGTGTCCTTTGTGGTCATTTAAGAGGATGGACGGTTCTTTGGGAATGTGTGGCGGCTCTTGCGAACGCCACTACTTACCTGCTTACCTACCACCAGGTAACCCCCTTTTCATAAGCGTTCGGCTCCGATAAATCGTGTACTTACCTGCATTGGCATTTCGAAAAACCACAATGTCTGCTGATACGAAAAGTGTATCAGTAATAACAGGCATTCCCCAACATGGAAATACTTAAAATACCTAAAGCACGACATGAAGACCAAGCGCAACGTAGTTGCAAGAAGCATGAAACTCTATGTCGTAAGCAAACATGGGACACCTGCACATCGATCTGGTAAAAACACCAACCAACGATTTGATATAGCAGAATAACCATCCAACACATTATGCGGTTGCTCAAGCCTGCGACTAATTCCCAGAATTACCAAGCAGGCGCGCAAGAAACGAAACCCACAACGCATGCCCGCGTAACCGCATCAAGTCGCACGTATAAGCATTACGGGCGATCCTTGTTATGAAAAAGTACCAATGATCGAACCACACACAAGAGCGCCCACCACTGTGCACATAACGAATAATGTACACACAGGCAGGGGTACGATGTGGCGACCAACATGGATGACGGCTCTTGCGATGACTTGCACAGCCGGGGCAATGGTGTGATCACCTCCGTGGCTGTGTTAGAGATCGCGTCAAAGAAGGGGACTCCGCATGAATTGGTTCACGGGGAGAGTGTTGTCGCTGTGTTGGTGTGCAGAATCAACCCCCAGGGAATCAGAGCACATCAGGAACAGTCGGCAACCAACAACCGTCAGTGGACGAGATACGTGTACATCGGTGAATTAAAGCAGTTTTGTTATAAACAGCGTGTACATCGATATCAAAACAGTGTTATATGTAACGTGGACAGACGTTAATTAAATCAGTTTTGTTATATACAACGTCTACAGCTGTTAATTAAAACGCGTGTACATCAGTTAATGAAAACAGTTTGTTATATACAACTTCTACAGCCATTAATTAAATCAGTTTTGTTATGTACAACATGTACATCAGTTAATAAAAACAGTTTGTTATATATAACTTCTACAGCCATTAATTAAATCAGTTTTGTTATATACAACGTGCACATCAGTAATTAAATTAGCTTTGTTATATACAACGTGTACATCAGTTAATGAAAACAGTTTGTTATATACAACTTCTACAGCCATTAATTGAATCAGTTTTGTTATATACAACGTGCACATCAGTAATTAAATTAGCTTTGTTATATACAACGTGTACATCAGTTAATGAAAACAGTTTGTTATATACAACTTCTACAGCCATTAATTGAATCAGTTTTGTTATATACAACGTGTACATCATTAATTAAATCAGTTTTGTTATATACAACTTCTACAGCCATTAATTAAATCAGTTTTGTTATATACAACGTGTGCGTCGTTAATTAAACCAGTTTTGTTATATACAACATGTACATCATTAATTAAATCAGTTTTGTTATATACAACGTGCACATCAGTAATTAAATTAGCTTTGTTATACGCAACGTGTATATCAGTTAATTAAATCAGTGTTGTTTTCTGAGCACCAGTACAGATTAACAGTAGAAATAAGAAATACTATTCCGTGTTAGAAATAAGATAAGATTAATATTGGACATAAAAAGAAATACTATTCCTTGTTAGAAATAAAATAAGATTAATATTAGAAATAACCTATTTTTGAAATAAAATCCTCTATTGAAGTTGATTCGTTGAGTAAAAAAGGACGACGAAGGTGAACCGTGTGTTTTGCAACGGACTGCAGGACACAAGCAAACAAGCTTGGGGCGAGCGGGTACGGAGTCTTGAGTACGTCACGGTGAAACAGTGTCGGACTGACACCCTACCGAGACCGATCACAGAGACGGAGCAACCCAAAACCCATAATTGGTGACAAGTCAACGTGTGCGAGGATGCAACCTTCTAATCGATCACATAAAAGTTGGAGTCAGAGAAGGGTTCTATCCCCAACGTACTACAATCACGGCAGCCGAACAACGACACCTGACGCAACCAGTGTTCCCAACGTTGGACACCAGGTGACGTTAAAATTTTCTTTTTTCTCTTTATTCGGTGAGCTCTTTCAGAGCCACCAAAAATACGAGTATTTCTTTTTTTTTTTGTAAAAAAAAAAACAATAGCATGGCATAGTAAGTAAATTGCCAAAACGTATTTAGCAGCAATTTTTATAGTAAACCCCTTCAGGGCAGCATAGCAACGGGTATTCACACCTGTTTAGTAGCAAACGCGCGGCTCACACAATTCGTAACACTCACTAGCGTAACCAAGCCACACATACACACTGTCCACGCGTTCCATCACCCCTGTAGAAGAAATGGCCCAGTTTACGAGGTCAAAGAAGGCTCACCAGGAGCCCCAATTGGAACCACAGCGGGAGTCACACACGGAGCCACAGTCAGTGCCACGGGCGGAGCCGCAACGGGAGCGAGGAGTACCGCGCCCGGAGTCTCCGGCCTTTGTGGACGCGCTCTGTGTAGAACAGCCATCGGAAGCGCGACGGGCGCACCCTAGTCCGGAGTCCCCCGTATTCGCGGACGCACCCGCGATAGAACAGGCACCACGTGTTGCCTCACGCGATTTGCGCTTGCCTCCCTTCGATGAGGAGGACTCGGAGCTCTGGTTCACAATGGCGGATCTAATATTTGACGCGGCGGGTTGTGAGGGTGCTAAGCCAGAACCAGCGCACGCACGTGGCACATATTATAAGAACCCCTGGTAACAACCCGTATACGGATATGAAGGAAACGCTCCTTAACGCGCTCGAGGAGTCTATTGCCAAGAGGCACCAACGTTTATTCAACGAGACCAATTTCGCGGGGATGAAGCCGTCGCATTTCCTCACACATTTACGGTCTATAGCGGGTAAGGAGATCTCAGATGATGTCATTAGACCCCACTTCATTAGGTGTCTTCCGCAACAAGCACGTCCCACCTTAATCGCACAGCCTAATCAAAGTCTGAGCTGGCTGGCGAGGATTGCGGATGCAATCGTAGAAAGCGCTGACCAACGAGAGGAGTTCCCCACCTTTCAAGTAGCGACCATTAATCAACGAGGTGAACCGTCTGCACGATACCACTCTGCCTCCCATGCCACCCCGCGTCCAGTTAGAAACACCATTGCGTCACAATCAATCGCCACAGACTCGTCGCAAACTTCGGCGCACACACGAGACTCAAAGCAACTCCATTTCCGGCAACCGGGACCCTCACGTTACGAGTTAAGTTCACAACGCGAAATCGCTCAATTACGCACCGAATTGCGAGACTACGCGCGTGCGGCCCAAAACCGCCCAGCATATCAGGGGCCCCAGACCCAGACCTCAGCAAGTCAACGCGAGCCTCCGAGAGGTACCACAAGCACTCGCGGTGGGGCCACACCACAGGCACCGGCGAACCCCCTAAGGGCATTAACACCCGCCTGGTGTTCCTACCATCGGCGTTTTGGGGCAAAAGCCCGCAAATGCACACAACCCCGCGGGTGGAAGCCTTTAAAACCGGCACCAAACACGGATTTAAACTAGAACGGCCGATCGAACCTCCAGCGCAAACGGTCGGCAAACTCCAGCTAAGTCGCTTAATGGTCAAAGATGAGGGATTAAATATAAGTTTCACGGTCGACACGGGCGCCGACATCTCCGTCTTACCCAAGTCATACGCTTCCTAGAATAGAACGCCTAGCCGACTCCAATTATTAGCCGCGAACAACACATCCATAGCTACCTACGGACGTAAGTATCTACGACTGGATCTGGGTCTGCGGCATTCAATAGGTTGGCACTTCATAGTGGCCGACGTCTCCGAGCCATTAATAGGTTCGGACTTACTATCGCGCCACAACTTGCTGGTCGACACCGCAAACAATAGGCTGGTGCAACGACGGTCACTTGGCCATCCGACTGGGGAGGCCCCACGGACGCCATCAGAGGCCGACATCACATGCGATGCAATTCCGGCCCTGCTGGAAGAGTATAGACACTCGACAGTACCGCTCCCCAATCCATCACACCGAGACACCGGGTCCACCGGTAAACCAACGCCCGCGACGCCTGGCACCGGACAAGTTGGGCGCAGCACGCGCTGAGTTCGACTTTATGATGGAGCAAGGAATCTGCCAGCCTTCAGTCAGCCCATGGGCTAGCCCGCTTCACCTGGTCAAAAAACGAAATGGCGAATGGCGCCCTTGCGGCGACTACAGACTGCTAAACGCGGTTACAATCCCTGACCGATATCCCATTGCACACTTGTATGATTACTCATACAAGTTGCGCGGATGCACTGTCTTCACGACCCTGGACCTCACCAGGGCCTACCACCAAATTCCAGTGGCCCACGAAGACATTCCAAAGACCGCGGTCATTACCCCTTTTGGACTATACGAATTCAAGGTGATGACTTTTGGTCTCAGAAACGCCGCGCAAACGTTTCAAAGGTACTTCGATTCAGCCCTGCGTGGGTTGGATTTTTGTTACGCCTATATCGACGATATCCTGATCGCGTCTCGCAACCGGGCGGGGCACCAGCAACATCTTAAACAGGTGTTAGAACGCCTCCGCCGATACGGACTAATGATTAACCCAGACAAATGCCAAATTGCCAAAGAGCAGGTGAGCTATCTGGGTTACCACATCAACAATCAGGCTATTCGGCCTCTCCCAGACAGAGTGAAGGCTCTCAACGAATTTCCACGTCCTACTAACGTTCGCGAATTACGACGTTTTCTGGGCATGCTAAATGTTTATCGGCCTACATTACAAAATGCCGCGCATGTCCAAGCCCCTCTAAATGAATATCTAAAGGGGGCAAAAAAGAACGACAAACGCCTAATCGTCTGGACGGATGAGTCAAATAACGCATACCGGCAGGCTAAAGCCCAACTTTCAAACGCCACCCTGCTGCGTTACCCAGCAGAGGGCGCACAGTTGGCAATCGAATGCGACGCGTCGGACACCGCAATTGGGGCGGTATTGGAACAGGAGTGCGACCGAAACTGGGAACCGCTCGGGTTTTTCTCTAGAAAACTCTCTTCTTTTTAGCTTACCTCGAATTGAGGATTGAATGCAAGTCGGAATTCAATCCCTGAGGAGTCTTATTCCAACCACCGATCGCGACGGTCGGTTCGTCCTCCGCTCCCCGTGGCGTCCGGGGACGCGTACATTCAGGAGTCGGGATAATTTTGAAGTAAATATGGAAGTCGTGTTTAACCAGTGCTACCTTCAATTTTATCCGAATCCATTTGCTACCAAATTGTTGTGCTTACATTAATTTAAAATAGAACCCGACAATCAAAATCCTTCAGACTAATCAATCACAGTGCGTTTTATTTGTGGATAATCCTCTTCCTGGTGATCGTTCGGCCGAACAGACGGAACTTGTAATTCATGATGGGGATAGGTGTGAACCTAGTGCCGTGCGCGGTGCATCTACACCTACCCCACAACGGCACAAACATACACACACGCCGGCCAAAGCGCAGATTATCAGATGCCGAAGACGTGATCTGCGTTTACTATCGCACTCAAGATCTACCGGTCTTGTATAATTTCTTTCCCACCATCTCTCCATCCAAGTAGTTAGAGGACATTTGAACTAACCCTATCCACACTATCCTTAGATACATCCACCCCTTTCTTTTTCAGATATCTTGAGACGGAACCCAAGATCCTTACGGATTATTATCGCAAGATGACCAGAAGCCAGCGACAAGATGATGGACACATCTGTCCTTGTCTTGCTAAAGTCGGCCTCTCGCCGCCCCATTTTTTTTCTATTACGCCAATTTATTTCGTAGAACGATGTGTAATATAAACTACAGCAGTATTCGTTGGAAACAGAGCTTTTCAATTTCGAGCGAATGGAAAATTGTTCCGGATTATTCATGCCTCCACTATTGAACCATGGGACCGAATTTCAAGAGCCATTTTAACATATCCAAACACGATATTCCCCGCCCTATGAATTGTAGAGTTACGCAAATATGCTATGCGGACGACGTTCTTGTGTTTACGTCATCCGTAAGCCCTAAACTCGGAACAAGTCGTCTCAACTGTCACCTGGACGAACAGTATCAGTATTACAGTCGATGGAAAGTTCGACTTAACCCAACAAAAGCTGTCTCTGAATACTAAACCGTCCCAACCTACTCGATATTTACAACACAAATCTTCGAATAAAAATAGGAACTACCACGATTAGTCTTCAGGACAGAATGAAGGTAGGTTGTATGGATGAATAAGAACTTTGAAGTCAACGATAGCTGAGATTACATTCCCACTGACTTGACGGCGTAGTCTAGAACACAACAGTAGTTGTTGGAAGATATTAGCTGGAGGTAGGAATTAGTATAAAAGATGATTGGTGGAGGCCAATAATACTAAGCACCGAATAACTACAACGAAATTTTTCATTGTATATCAATCTTTAATTTTAGCACGACTTAAATATTAAGAAACAATACTACATAACGTCTTACAAAATACAAAAACAATATTAGACAGTCTGGAATACTATGTGAGATTACTCCCCTTCAGTTTAGACAGGAAGTCATCAAGGAACTTGCATCGCTCCTCGATTTCTGTTCGTGTGCGGTTTGACGCTCTCAGACTTATCCTCTCGTGCAGGCAGTGATCTTTAAAACCAGATTTCATTTCTTCTAAAATGATTTTATCCTCGTCCCGGGTCCAAGGAGCTGTTGGTTCATTCTTTATCTCTGGAATATTCGCCTTGACTTCTCCATCACTGCCTTCAGAGTCGCCAGCTTCTTTTTTCTTCCTTGAACATTTTTTTCTACTATTGTCCATGTCACTATTGGGATCCGTTTCAATGTAAATCTTAAGCTTCTTCGCCGTGGCTATAGCATTGGACTTAGTGCTACCATCAGCTGCAACAGCTCGTTTGGAATTCGATAAGGGAGATCGGATGATATTTTTCTTGGGCGACTTTCGACGCTCTTTAAATGTGGATGAGCCTGAGGCAGTGCCAGTGGATGAACTTGTCTTGACAGCCATCGCTTTTCGCGGCGAGCATTTACCATCTTCTCCAGCGGATGATGCCGTTTTCAGAGGACGTATGGAACTACCGAAAGAGCTGCCAGTCGATGATGTGTAACAACTACTTGAGTAATACGATGGGTTGAGACGAATGGCGTGGGCTCTAAGCGATGCATCGTCACATATCTCGTAATGCTGCTCATCGACAGGACTCGAGTCGATCTCTATAAATGGTAATTGTTAGATAGTAAGTCATTTAGGGCAACGTATGTAATTCACCTAATTTGGAATCCTCTTCTTCAGATCGATCGTTGTCATCGGTAGTGGATGACAACCTCTTCTCGCCAAACTCTCTTATGCCGTGGACACATCCACTTTCAGTGCCTGTAAATTCCTCGTCAAGTGCATCGTTGAGATCCTCAGCTGTATAACTCTTTGCCATGAAAGCCAGTTTGGCTGGGAGAGGTATCTTCGTTCCATAAAAAACGCGTCCATTGATGTACTTCAACTGACATGTCTGTGATTCATTAGGAGAGTCCATCAAATCGCTCATTTGCAAAGATTCCACATACTCTCCGCTCTGGTTCGTTAGAATCTCCTTCATACTAACGTTCTCTGTGGAACTAAAAAGCCTGCAGCAAATACATTCAATGAGATGTGTTAGACCTTGTATATTCGTAGGGCAACTCACCTATCCGGCGGTTGTTCGTTGGTGAAGAGTTGAGTAAACCAGTCGATGAGAAATGTGTTTCCTTTGAGGAGTGGAAAGATTTTCGCTTTCATTGCTTCCATCGTTAGGTCTGTCTGTTCAGATAGCTCACGAATACAGTTGTAGATCTTCCTTATTTGCGCGGGCTGCTTGCTGAAGTATACGTTGAGTTTGTTGAAGAACGTTCCCGCATTTGTGCACATGAAATGCTCGAAGAATTTTCCAATCTCAGCTGCTTCGGATGGCAGGAGAAATGTTAAGAAAACTTGTGCCAATTCCGGATGATCCGGCAGGAAGAGCTTTTCTAATTTCTGAAACACAAACTCATTAATCCCGCCGCTTTAGACAAAGGTCTCTTTTGACTCACGTAATATAAATCAGAAACCTTATCCGTTTTCGGATTGAAGGATTTCAGAATTTGGTTGAACTTCTTACAATCATCCGGTCGATCCGACTGCTTGAAAATCTCCTGGACCTTTTCATAAAAATTATACGCGTAAACTGAAAGGTGTGAAAAATTAGTTTTCCAAGAGAATAGATAAGATTATAACTCATCCTACTTGCGTCTTTTCGATTAATATCCTCAGCACTGTCGGGGAGGAGCATGTGACGGAGACTTTCTTCTTGCCTGTTGGCTTTCCGAGTCTTCTGCAAATCTTGCTCTTCAGTTCCTAGTTTCTTTTTGCTACTCCCCATGGAGTCATCACTGCCTTTCGCTTTCCTGCAGTTCATCTTTAATTCATCCAGCAAGTTTGTGTAGAGCTCTAGTGTCCTGCAGTGTCTGTATACAAAACTCACACTCGGATGCCTATATTGACTTAGCTGCTTTTCCAACTTGAGCCTGTATTTAGATATAAATCGTCTAAAGTGCTTTCCTTGAGTTCGCTTTGATTTTAGATTTGCATCTTGGTTTACGCTGTCCACGGTAATATTGATATCGTCCTTTTTATCACAATCCGAATGAAGTTCCGGTGAGTGTGCTCCATGCAATGACTTATCACATGGATGATTTGGTGTTGTTGGAAGCACAATCGTTTGATTTACTTTTTGAACCTGACTCAAATTTAGCACACTTTGGACATAGTCGTCTGTGATAACTGGAAGATTTTCTTGTGGTTGCTTAAAGACGTATTTAATGTTGATTGTTAGCGGATTCGCATTGGGAGTTCCTCTGATCCTAGGATATCTCTTTCGACAACATGGGTAACCAGATGTTTCCAATGAATGATCACTTGATTCTGCTTTTAGTTTCCTAACCCACCGTGAGTACGATGCAGGATAAGTATTATTGACAATCAATCCTGCCTTGAGCTGAAAATAAGAAAATACGATAAATGTCAAACAAACCAATCAAGTGTACAGTCCCGTGTTGTGCTTTTTTATATGCACGAATAAGTGGAAGAAAAAGTCGTCTACTTTATCTGATGCACAAACCAGTACTTTAATGATAATACAGTTCTTATAAATAGTTTGCGGTTATTATTATTATTAAAACTTTATTGATATATAATTAATTGCAATATCAATAATTTTTCAGGATTGAGCACTAGCTACCACGATCTTCGGCTACATAGATTAATGTAATCTAAATTAAATGAATATTTTCAGTCTTAAAATAATTTCGTTAGCATCTTGTGTTCTTATATAACATTGCGGTTAAAAGTTCTTTCAGCGATTTAGCAGAAATTGATAGATTGAGTTGATGTGTGGGCATTGAAAACATATGTGGAATAGTTGGTCTTTCATCGCGAAATTCACAAAATGGTTCAGGTTCTTTGGAAGTTAGGTGTTTATGAGTAATGTTGTGCCCTGTGAGTAGGGCGTTAGAATATACCCACAGTTAGTCCGGCTTGTCGTAAGAGGCGACTAAAGGCCGAGTGGTAGCCAGGGTCACAACGCCCTGTGCGCCCGGTGCAATACCACCCCATCAAACTATAGGCTCCGTAAAATGGTCGGGAGTGATCCCTGGCCATCTTTCGGGGCTTGGCTGATGGACCGGTTCGAGAAAAGATCGGTTAGATGGTAGTCGGTCCCAAGGTGAGATACCACCCCGTCACGCTGTACATTCCGCGATATCGCCGAGAGAAATCTTCGACGGTGTTTCGGATGTGCGGCTGATGGCCCGGACTGACACCGGGATAAGTCATGATGGTACCTTCTGATATAAAGAATTCCGGAGGTAAACTAGTCTCCCATTCGGATCTCCGGCGAGGACTATGTCAGGGGGAACATCATGCAGATATCATGTTAAATAATGGAACTTTAAGAAGTTCGTGATCGCATAACCGGGCTCGCTATCGAGGCTCTGCCCACGCTCGACTGGTGACTGCATTTTGTAACATCAGGAGCATCGGTTTCACGAATACGAATGTAAACGCCGTCCACCAATATTTGCAAACAACGAAACCTGATATCCCTGCCCCAACTGAGACCCAGGTCGATTCGTCAACTGATCCGACATATCTTCGTTGCTCAGAATACAACTTACATTCGAGATTCCGTTTTAAGGGCAGAGTCTGCGTCTTCGCGCGGTCTAATCTGGCTTGCCAGAGGATGGAGGCGTTGGAGCCCAATAATATGGACATCATATGGTTGAGGAATTCCGTTAAATTTCTTTGTTGACTTTACCGCTCCCCGAATAACGATCGACCGGCGACATTTTTCGAACATCTTTCACATACCGTCGACTGGATACAGATCAACCACCCAGCTTCTGAAATTGTTGTCTTTGGCGATTTTAATGTGCGCAATTCCGGTTGGTTGTTACATTCTAACAGAACCGACGATGCTGGGAGGCTGGCGGAGATGTTTGCTGTAAGCCACAACTTGACTCAGGTCGTGGAGGAGCCGACACGGGTGCCGGATGCCCGAGGCGATTGTGCGAACACCCTGGATCTGTTTTTGACATC
Source organism: Microdon myrmicae (assembly GCA_963931805.1). Classification (NCBI taxonomy): domain Eukaryota; kingdom Metazoa; phylum Arthropoda; class Insecta; order Diptera; family Syrphidae; genus Microdon; species Microdon myrmicae. The sequence continues at coordinate 207,259,217 of OZ007497.1, forward strand.
CGAACCGAGTATTTATACTGTAGAGGTTTCTGCGCCACTGGGAATCTCAGGTCACTGCTTGGTATCTGTCGCGCAAGCGCTTGCATATCAAGCGAATAACCCGTCTAGGCAGCTTCGCCATGTATGGAAGTATGGGGCTGCTAACTGGGACGATTTGCGAGATTTAATTGCATCCTTTCCATGGTCCGGGGTGTGCTTCGGAAACTCCGATGTTAACGCTTGCGTGAAGTCGGTATCAGAGATTATTCTTCTCGGGATGGAGATGTATATTCCACACTCCATAAAACGAAGTTCGTCTGATAAACCTTGGTTTGATAAAAAAATGCGAGCTGTTTACAGCGGCAAAAAATAGAGCTTTTAAGCAATGGCGCTCCAATCCCACCGATGTTAACAGAGCGAATTTTGTTGGAATCAAAAACGCGTGCAACCAGGCGATTGATACCGCGAAGAAGGCTCACAACGACAGGGTGATCAATAAGCTCCTTCGGTGCCCAACTGGTTCGCGCTCCTTCTGGTCAACGGCAAAAGCTATCAGCGGTAACTTTGCATCCTCCTCTTTTCCTCCGTTTGTGACGGACAGCGGGACGATAGTCACAAATTCAAAGGATAAAGCTAATGGGTTCGCGAATTTCTTTTCCGCGAATTCAAACCTCGATCCCGGCCTTTTGGAGCCACCTGTGATCTCGCCGGTACGGTCTTCGATGGGGGATGTGAGATTTCGTCCGCGCACTATTCAACGCATTCTACGTGAACTGGATTGTAGGAAAGCAACCGGCCCAGACGGAATACCAGCAATAGTCCTTAAGAACTGTGCTCCAGAACTATCGTCGGTTCTTGGCAGACTCTTCCGCTTATCTTATGCACGGAGGACTTTTCCTGCCTGCTGGAAAATCGCTCGAGTGTCTCCCACAAAATTACCGTCCGATAGCATTACTGTCTATTTTATCTAAGGTGATGGAAAAAGTCATCAATACAGAGTTAGTTAAGTATTTGGAGTGCAACGGACTTCTGAATGATCGTCAATATGGATTCCGTGGCAGGCGGTCCACGGGAGACCTTTTGGCACTTATAACCGATATATGGACATCTGCGATTGAACAGCATGGTCAGTCAAGGGCGATCGCATTGGATATCTCCAAGGCTTTTGACCGCGTCTGGCACGGCAAACCTCGTTCATATGGACTTTTTCAACAGCTTTGCGACTGGACGAGGAGCTTCCTCGAGAATCGATCGATCCGGGTTGTTGTGGACGACGAGTGTTCGGATCTGTGTTCTGTTAATTCGGGGGTGCCCCAGGGTTCTATTTTGGCTCCAACCTTGTTCTTGCTTCACATAAATGATTTGTTGGAGACAACGGATAACAAAGTGTTCAGTTTTGCGGATGAAAGTACGCTTGTTTCCTCTTTTTCGAGTGTTCGGCCGATTGGTGCATCTGCGTCGCATCAGCTGGGATGTAGACAGATTGACTCTCTGAATCAGGATCTACATAGGGTCCTGCAGTGGGGACGGGCCAATCTCGTCGACTTCAATGCACCGAAGACACAATATACAACATTCACAAAGAAAAGTGGATCACCGGTTCCACAGCCGATGATGAATGGCCGGGTCCTCGAGGCTCGGGAAAGTTTGAAATTGCTCGGCGTCACGGTCTGCGGGAATGTATAATGGCATAAACACGTGTTGAGTATCGCCACGTCAGTCTCAGGAAAAATGAGCTATCTTTTTAGAGCTAAGAAATATTTTACTCCGGCCCAACTTCTTCTCCTATATAAATCCCAAATTAGACCCGCGCTCGAATATTGCTCTCATGTTTGGAGCTCGGCTCCTAAACATACCCTCGACCTACTTGAGAGCATACAGAGACGAGCGATCCGCTTGATCGGGGACTACAGTCGCTATCACATCGAAGGCGGGTAGCCGAACTCTGTCTGTTTTACAGATATTATCCCGGGTACTGTTCTTCGGAGATTCCTGGTATTGTTCCACGCAATTCGACTTATATGCGCTCCACAAGACAATCCGACGGATCGCACCCGTTTGTGGTTCATCTCCCGACGGCGGGAACATCCCTGCATCAGAACTCGTTCCGTTACAGAGCGGGGAAGCTGTGGAACTCCCTACCCACGCGAGTGTGCCCAGAGCGTTACATCCTGCAATTGTTTAAAAAGAACTGCAACAGTTATTTGGTGGCATCTCGGGGCGCCCACTCGGCGCTATAGGTTCGCCTCTCCCGAGAGAAGTCTAATAAAAAAAAAAACGTCCCACTCTAAGCCTTCTGAACTTTGTTAGGTTTCAGTTCATCGCCCACATCCAAGTCGGATCCATAACAAAAGAAGTCGTCTTCATCCATGTTGTCCTCGTTTATTGTCAGTTCCTCCTCGTCCTCATCCCGAAAGTGATTCATAATATGTGCTGCAAGACTGCGTCGATACACGAACGATTGGCTACAAACTTTGCACTTGAAGTTCTTTTTTCCAGTGCGTATGGCCTCGTGCATCTGCAAAGCTCCTCAATAGTATACTGGTTAGTATACCCGCCTGTCACGCGGGAGACAGGGGTTCGATTCCCCGTCGGGGAGCCTCTGGTGCAAGACTAATGACCTTGCCCGGAAAAAACAAATCATTATGGAAAATTTAACAAGCCTCAGGACTTGCTAAATAAGGCCAAGACTGGTTCCAGGTTGTAGTGCCGATGATGATGATGATGGCCTCGTGCATCTGCAAAGCTCCTTTGGCAGTAAACCTTTTATCGCAAAAATATGCACTTAATACTTCTCGGCATCTTGTTGGATCTCCAAATGGGAATTGAAGTTGGTGTAGGTGTAAGTACTCGAGTTTAGGTGTACTGATGATGATGATGAACATTTGCTCCGCATTATCATGAGATTTCTTGTGCTTTATGTAGTCTATGATATTGATGGACTGGGTGTCGCATCCTGGGCATTGGAAACATCCACTTTTTTTACACTAACGCGCGCACAAAAGGGGATTTTGAACTCCCCTTAAATGTCAGTGCACAGTGCGAGCGGATGGAGAGGAAGTGGATAAAGAAAGGAGGTGTCGATGTATATTGGTCTTGAATGTCTCGGCATCACAACGACGAGAAAACACATAATCAGGCAGAACATTCCACATTCGTGTGGTTCGGCTAAAGAATGACTCTCTATGTTTATTTGTGCGCCTAAAGTCAACTTTCAACGTGAACTGATGCGCATTCACAGATTGATGGGGATCGCGGGAAAATGTCTGAAGGAGCGGAATACATTCAGCAAGTTCAGTTGAGGAAGGACCGTGGTAATACCTATAGAAAAGAGATAGGCATGATAGGTTGCGCCTGTGTTCTAACGACGGAATTGATCGATTTACAACTGTGTCCCCAATAAGTTTCACTGCTCGTTTTTGCATTCTGTCGAGCACGTGTAGTGCAGTTTTGGATGCGCCTGACCAAATACGGGAGTTGAACTCCATTTTTGGACGGATATACGCCTTGTAAATAGCGGCCAGGTTGGATGGAGTGAAGTATCTTTTGCATCTCTTAAGGAACCCCATACATTTGGCTGCTCTTTCCGCAGCTTTAAATATGTGGTTATTCCAGTTAAGAGTCGATTAATTTGTGCCGAGGATTGATAATTCCTTGGCTTCGTCGATGCAAGTGCCATTCATTGACAGTATATTTACTTTGGAGTTCGCCTTTAACGACAAGAGACAGCATTGAGTTTTTTGGGCATTGAATTCTACTCGGTTAGATAATCCCCACTGATATATCTTGTTGAGGTCTGAATTCAATGTATCAAGCATAAGTTGGTGGTTGGTGGTGACGTTCGAAGAGTTTGGACGGGAGTGTTCGTATGAGTATGAGAAACTCAACGTGCTATCATCAGCAAACGAGTGAATTGGGTTGTGAGTAATTGACAAGAGATCATTTATAAAGATCGGGAAGAGAGTGGGTGAGAGTACCGAACCTTGGGGAATACCTGCATTCATTTGATGCGAGGCAGATTTGACAACATCAAGAACGACTTGGATTGAACGGCCGGAAAGATAGTCTCTTATCGATTGGATCAGGGAATTGTCCACTCCATATGAATGCAATTTTGACAAAAGGGCTGGATTCCAAACTCTGTCGAAGGCTTTTGAAATATCCAATGTGACTAGCTTGCTTTCACCGAGGTAGTGGATGGAATGGCTCCAATTTTCGGTAAGGTACGCCATCATATCTCCTGTGTACCTGTTAGTACGAAAGCCATATTCGCGGTCATTTGATTCCAGATACTTCGAAAGTTGACGGTTGATACGTGATTCCATTACCTTGGAGAGAATAGAAGTTTGTGCTATGCGTAATAAGAAGAACGGGATGATTTGTCGCCCTTTTTGGGAATTGGCTGAATGTTTGCTGACTTCCATCTATTTGGGAAACGCCCAGTAGAATAAGACAAATGGAAGAGTTTCCGGAGTGATTTAGAGAGTGAAGAGGAAAATCTCTTCAAGAGGATTGGGAGAATGCCATCCGGACCAGCGGATTTGTTTGCGTTTAACTCTTTAAGTGGGCGGGCAACAGTACGCGTTCGGAAGTGAATCTGGCTAATGGTGTGCTGCTTATGCTCAAGTTGAGGTGTGGTATCAGGCAGCGTTGAATTGGCTGCAAAATGTGCAGCAAGTAGATTCGCCTTCTCTATTGCAGCCATGACTGGTTGTCATCGACTATAAGCGATGGAATGGATAAAGAGACTGAGTTTTGAATGTTTTTCACGAATAGCCAGAAGTTTCAACTACCTGTGGGGGAGTGTAGTATTTTTTGTCTCACTCTCTGGTCATGCAAGAACTTGGCGCGTTGAATATGCGAATTGCAGTTATTTCTAGCTCTCTTAAGTCTTTTTCGGTTTTCCTCAGTATTGTTAGATTTATACAACCCGAAAGTCAACTCTTTAGCCTTAATGGCTTCTCTGCACCCGGAATCGAAGCACATATTTCTTTTGGTTTTGATACTCTTTACATTGTGTGGAATAAAGGTTCGCATACCAAGTAGAATCGTGTCTGTCAATGAGCGTGCTATAGAGTCAACATCGTTAATGAGGAAAAATAACGACCAATTTAACTTCCCAAAAAAGTCGGTCAGACCTTCCCAGTTGGCTTTCTCATAGAACCATACTGTTCTTTTGGGAGTTTTCTCGTTAGCGTTGCTGTTGGTTAGAGAAATTTAGCTGATACGACACAGCGGTCTGAAGTGCCCAAGCGCGAAGAAACTTCAATTGTATATTTGTTTGGGTGGGAGGTGAGAAACAGGCCGTATGTTGGCGAAATGAACATATATCACTGGTACCCGTGTTGGTTTATTGACAAGTTGAGTTAAACTATTTGAATCGGCAAAGAGTTGGACATATTGACCTTCAGGTGTTGTGTGTCCGGAGTAACGAAGCCACTGAGAGTCATGCACATTAAAATCACCCACAATAACGATTTCAGTGTGTGGATATAGGGTCAAGATCATATCGATAGAATCAGACAGAGCATCAAATTCGTTAAAGGAAGCTTTTCTATCCAAGTTTGGGCTTCTGTAAAGAAAGTAGTAATGTATGTTATGCTTACGAACGTGAAGTTTTAGCCAAGAGAAATTAAGTTCTGGGTTGAAGCAGGGTCCATATTGTGGCAGAAGCTGATAAGCAATATCATTTCGTATGTATGTGGCTTTGTCACGATGTGGAAAGGACAGGGCACTAAGTTATATCCAGGTAGATTAAAATCGGAAATATCTGTATTAGTAATTACCTAGGTTTCGCTAAGTGCAAGGATAGTTGGTTTCTGGTTAGAAACGTGGGCAGACACAGAAGAGAAATTGAATCTCAACCCGCGAATGTTACACAAATCAACCCGAAATTCCTGCTCCATTGAAATGGTCCTACACAGAAAACCAATACCGCCTCGGGAAAGGATGCAAGTCGGGACCAGCAATAGATAAGCGAAAGCAAGCACTACAGGTGTTGTGCCCTTGTAGTAGGTGCCCCACTAGATCCGTGCCGAAATCCAGGTCACATCCCTTCCATGTTGAACATTATGCCACTCCGACACAAAAACCTCTCGAAAGATTATTAATCAGTCGAGAGTATCGATGCCTGAGGGATGCAAACAGAGGAAAACAGCCAAAGGGTGGAAAGGGTAGAGGGTTTTTCCACACTGCACATCGCTCGCGTGTATATTCTCGCACTTTTCACAGCACTAAGACGCGTGTGCGGAGATCCGTTTGTTTGCATAGGATCGCACAGAAAACTTTGCACTGTGCTCGGACGCGTGTGTGAAGATCCGTTTGTTCGTTTAGGATCCCGCAATAAGACTTCGCGCCCGAACCGATAGTGCAATTAGATACCTTATGTGTATCTAAGATACCCAAAACGGATTGCACAATTGATCCGATGGTACGGATCACGATGCAGAAGCGCACGTGCTGTCTGGTTGGCGGTTTTAAATCGACTCCAATTTTGAATACTATCCAGTGTATTAAAGTGTACCGAATGCATGTGATTACCCAATCGAATAGATGTCAAGAACGTGATCGAATTAAGTACCAAAGAGTTGGAAATTAGAGAGTTTAAGAGCTCTTCGAAGCAGCTAGAGAAGGTATCTGAAACTGAAATTCGCTAGAAGGAGGAAGCGAAAGAGATCCCGAACATATGTTTGAAGACATATGTCATGGCACAAGGCAGCCGGACGAGAATACCCTCCAATGGGATATAAGAAGATCCAGACTGCGGTCGATAGTCCCCCGGAAATCCTACCCACACAGGGGAAGGTTGCAAAAACTTGCCTGGCCCCAGTTACTCCAACATCAAGGCAACACTCCAAAAGCCGAAAGCACAAGAAGAGGGAAGCGTTGGTAGTACGCCTACCACCAGACCCTTCGGAGGTAGACATTTTTTTGAACCGACCGGTTATAGTACCGAACGCCCACGAGAGCTGATTGGACTCCCCATAGTAATCCGGGAATAGGTAATTCTAAAAAGGAGTATCCGTTGCGACCCTTCGCTATTTCGGATATTATTTCAATTCACGTAAGCCGAGTTAATTGTTATAATAATAACTACGAGTGTGGGCTGAAAAGTTTCCGACCTCAACGTGAAGATAGCAGCACTCGTCAATAAAATCTTGTGAATATAGTTGTGCATCTGTTGACAGTTACTCACCAAAATTTCAGCCATTTTGGATGCATCGTTTTAATTTGAGTGTCGTTTGAGTGAGTCGATGCGAGTGTTTTTGTGAAAATGGACAAAACTACGCCTAGGCAAATCAAAGATGAGTTGAACTCTGTGTATGGGGACTCTGCACCATCATTTACCACCCTGAAATTTTGGACAGCTGAATTTAAATGTGGCCGTGAGAACCTGCGAGACGATGAACGTTCGGGTCGTCCAAAAACTGCAACAACTGACGATAACATCTCTAAAGTTCACCAAATGGTGAATCGACCGCCGATTTAAGGTGGGAGAAATAGCAGAGGTTATGAAAATGTCCAAGGAACGTGTTTGTCACATATTAAATCAAGATTTAGGCACGAGAAAGCTGTCCACGCGTTCAGTGCCGCGTTTGCTCATGTTAGACAAAAAACGTGTACGAGTGAACATTTCCAACGCACTCTGTTGGCGCAATAAATCACTGTCGATAAAACTAAGATACGCCATTATATGCCCGAAACAAAAATACAGTCACTGCAGTGGACTGCAAAGGGGGAATCGGCTCCAAAAAAAGCAAAACACATCGACTCACTCAAACGACTGTCAAATAAAAACTACGCGTCCAACATGGCTACAATTTTTTTGAGTAACTGTCAAAAGATGCATAACTACATTCACTAGATTTTATTGACGAGTGCTGCTATCTTCACGTTGAAGTCGGAAACTTTTCAGCCCACCCTCGTAGTTATTATTATAACAATTAACTCCGCTTACGTGAATTAAAATAAAATCCGATATAGCGAACGATCGCAACGGATACTGTTCCGCGGGTGTAATCATCATACAAAACCCCGCGTCGAGAACGGCCAGCCGTCACGAGTGCAGGATCAAAATATTAACCAGTGGGGATCGAGAATCCTACACCCCCTGCAACCGAGAAAGCTACAACGTCGACCGAGAAGCGGTCCGACGGCATTCACCAAGTAAGTCAAGAAGCTACTATCTTTAATTAAAATATATTAATTGTTATAATAATAGCTATAACACTTCCAACAAAGGAATTTGCATTCTTTCCGTTGGAAAACCGGGAGAATATTCATACGGGTAAGCGAGTAAATACTTCAATGGGAATTAATTCTGATAAAGAATCTTTGGAAGTGGAACGCCTCCAATACATTCGACATATTTTCCCGGAAGATGTGTCACCTCTTGAATCGCCAAAAGATTCAAGGTTGACACAATTACATGAGGAACTCCACTTAGGAAATAACATAAGTACTCAAGAGTGTCAATCAATAGTGGGAATATGTGAAGAGTTTAATGAGATTTCCATCTCAAAGGCGGCCTCATGACGTATACCAGTGCGATAACACATGAAATACGTTCAGTACAGGACCAAGCGCCCATAAACCAAAGAGTGTACGATCTGCCTGAGTGCAACAAAGAGGTGATAACCCAGCAAGTACGGGATATGCTGGAGAATAATATCATTCAACCAAGCAAAAGTCCGTGGAACTCACCACTCTTAGTAGTTCCTAAGAAAGCGGGCGCCGATGGAAAAGCCCGATGGAGCGCAATGACCTGAACGGCAAAACCGTTGGCGATGCGTACCCTCTCCCTCGAATAGAGGACATTTTGGACCAGTTCGGTCAATCCCTCTATTTTTCCACGCATGATTTAGCCGGAGGCTACCACCAAGTCTCAGTGGATCGGAAGGTTCGGGTTAAGACAGCGTTCAGCACAAATTACGGGCATTATAAGTTCAAACGTGTGCCGTTTGGTCTAAAGGGAGTACCGGCTACGTTCCAGAGATCCATGAACCATGTCCTAACCGGGTTGCAAGGTATTGAATGCTTTGTTTATCTGGTCATATATGGGAAAAACGTAGAACACCATAATGGCAAACCTCGGAAAGTATTCGAACAATTGAGATACCACAACCTCAAACTGCGACCGGAAAAATGCAAGTTCCTACAAAAGGAAGTAGTATACTTAGGACACGTTTGTTCCGAAAAAGAGGCAATGGCAAATCCTAACACGACCGCTAGTGTCAAGGATTTCCCAATTCCCAAGACGGTAAAGAACGTTCAATATTTTCTAGGCCTAGCAAACTATTATCAGAAATTTGTTGCAAATTTCTCGAGGATAGTGCGCCCCTTAACGAACTTGTTAAGGAAGGACATTAAATTCACGTGATCAGACAAATGCCAGTAGGCATTTGATAAAATAAAGAAGTTATTGGCTTCGTCACCACTATTAATCTATCCAGATTTTACCAAACCCTTTAAACTGACTACGGATGCGAGTAATGAAATACTGGGAGCCGTGCTATCACAAGGCGAAATCGCCAAAGACCAGCCAGTTGCTTATGCCAGTCGAACCTTGAATAAGACGGAAAAGAATTTCTCCACCATCGGGAAGGAGTTATTAGCTATTGTATGGGGGGCTAAGAATTTCCGTTGTTATTTGCAAGGGTGAAAATTCAGCGTATATACGGACCATAAGTCACTAATGGGAGAATTTAACGTGACGTTTAGTAAGGTTCCGTCACAAATTCCTAGAGTTCGATTACCAAATCGAATACAAACCCGATAAATATAACACCAATGTGGATGCCTTGAACCGCATCCCGCAAAGTTGTGTTGAGACTCCCACACTACAAAGGTGCAATGTATTAACACGCGCCCAAGCTAAGAAGCTAAGGGCAAGCGAAAGAACTCAGGGAAATCCAAAAGACGACATGTCTTAACAAGGGGTCCATTCCGACTTGCACGGAAAAAGGAGTGGAGATAACAAACCCTGATGAAATCCAGTTCCTACTACGGGAGTACCATGATCCTCCTTTGGGTGGACACCAAGACGTGATTGAAACATATGCTGATGATAGCTTATACGAACACTCCCGTCTAAACTCTTGGAACGTCACTACCAACCAGCAACTTATGCTTGATACATTGATATCAGACCTCAACAAGATATATCAGTGGGGATTATCTAACTGAGTAGAATTCAATGCCCAGAAAACTCAGTGCTGTCTCTTGTCGTCAAAGGCGAGCCCCAAAGTTAATATACTGTCTATGAACGGCACTTGTGTGCCGGTTCCGCCAAACGCCACTGTCTACTTGTCCAATAACCCCCAAGCTTCCTGTGCTGAAGCTCCTCAAGCTCCATTTCCGCTAATTCAATTGCATTAGAACCTAAAAGCAAATCCCTGTCCAAGGACAATCAATGCTCCCAATGCATTACCTAGAAATTCCTGAAAAGAATTTCACCAACAAGGGCATTTTTCCGTGTATCAACGCATCGGCAAAAATTTTCCCAACAAAGAATTCTTAGAAATCATAGGAAAACTATTCTGGCACCATTGTTTGCCAAGCAATTTTGTCCCTCATGTGCACCCTAATCTTCCCACGTGCACATATCTAGCAGACCCATTGTCCAAGGGACAAAAGCAAATACGCGCATCTTGCGTCTAGTGTCATAAACCAAATCCTATGGCATAAGCAAAAGCAAATAAGAATTGTGTTCTTACCCTTGGCAGCGATGCCATAAACATCCAATTTCCAGTGAGTATGCTAAAACCTCAATTAACATCATTTCCACGAGGCATTGCGGTCTATCTATACAGCTGCAATGCACACCATTAAACAATGATCTACACGATCCCTATGCTTTTCAATATTTCTGGATCCGTTTCTCATGATCTCGCGGCATGAGCAAACAGAAATCCATTAGCACCCGATGAGACACAGCTTGTTTACTTAGCCGAACTCACATCTCATTGATGCCCATTATTCCCTTTCGATTTTTCAGCTTCGTTCTCATGGCCTTGTCCCATGAGAAAACCAATGTTCACACATACATACCGCCATGATGTTCTCTATGAGATCCGGTTACCTACCCCAAAGAGAGACTTCACGTTTCTCTTGTAATAGGAAACACACCCTTAATTAAGAGAGCTTGCACCACTGGCCGAATTTCCCTTACTAGCGACTTCACATCGCTAAGTCGCTTTCCAGCCGCCGACCCAGTCGGGCTTCCGCTCCCGGTGGAGCGCCGGGGAGGCGTAAATTCCAGAGTAATTATGTAGTGTCTTGTGGTGTTTTAACAAAGATCGAATACGTATGAATTGATTCGATAAACGTGTGTCAAGTAGAACTATTATTAAAACAATAGCCAATGGTGTCACGGAATGTGTCTGTCTTGTAAAACAAATTGGTGTAGCACCTAGATATTAAAACAAAACCAAGCCGAAAAATGTGTAGATTATTCATTGAATTAAAAGACAAACAATAAAATTAAATTTAAAGTGGTGATCACCAACCAATACTAGTGTTTCATTTGTTGGACAGTAGGCTGAGTAGGCAGTATCCGAAGCCTAATGTTGCAGCGCGGCGATTCTAGAGTACATGCGAACAATTTTTGACCGAACTTGTGATTGATGGGGATTGAAGAGAATCAGTGCCGTACGCCGGCGCACAATACTTCGTTTCCCACACTTGCATCGTCGAAGCCAAAGAACTATCAATCCTCGGCACTCGAATTAATTCAACTCTTAACTGGAATGACCACAGATTTGAAGCTGCAAAAAGTACAGGCAAATGTATAGGGATCCTTAAGAGATGCAAAAGATACTTCACTCCATCCAACCTGGCTACTATTTATAAGACGTATATTCGTCCGAAAATGGAGTTCAACTCGCATATTTGGTTAGGCGCATCCAAAACTGCACTACACGTGCTCGACAGGATGCAAAAACGAGCAGTGAAACTTATTGGAGACTCAGCCGAAAGTCGATCCTATTCCGTCGTTAGAACACAGGCGCAACGTATCATGCCAATCTATTTTCTATAGATATTACCACGGTCACGGTCTGTGGGTATGTATCATGGCATAAACACGTGTCGCGTATCGCCAGGTCAGCCTCAGGGAAACTGAGCTATCTTTTTAGAGCCAAGAAATATTTTACTCCGACCCAACTTCTTCTATATAAATCCCAAATTAGACCCGCGCTCGAATATTGCTCTCATGTTTGGAGCTCGGCTCCTAAACATACCCTCGACCTACTTGGAGCATACAGAGACGAGCGATCCGCCTGATCGGGGACTCGGCGCTGACGTCGGGACTACAGTCGCTATCACATCGAAGGCGCGTAGCCGACCTCTGTCTGTTTTACAGATATTATCACGGGTACTGTCCTTCGGAGATTCTTCCACGCAATTCGGCTTATATGCGACCACAAGCCAATCCGACGGATCGCACCCGTTTGTGGTTCATCTTCGGCGCTATAGGTTCGCCTCTCCCGAGAGGTCTTTAAAAAAAAAAAAAAAAAAAAACCGGTCGTTGCTCAACTGAACTTGCTGAATGTGTTCCGCCCCTTCAGACAATTTCTCGCGATACCCGTCAATCTGTGAATGTGCATCAGTTCACGTTGAAACGTTGAAAGTGGACTTCAGGCGCACAAATAAACACAGAGAGTCATTCTTTAGCCGAACCACACGAATGTGGAATGTTCTGCCTGAACATGTGTTTCCTGGACGTTGTGATGTCCAGACATTCAAGACCAAAATACATCGACACCTTCTTTCCTTATCCACTTCCTCTCCATCCGCTCGCACTGTGCTCTGACATTTAAGGGTACTTCAAAATCCCCTTTTGTGCGCGCGTTAATATAAAAAAAAAAATGTATGTATATATATATATATATATATATATATATATATATATATATATATATATATGTAATAAAATACGTAGGAATTTTTGGTGGAAGAACATGATGCTCGACATAAAACAGTATATTAAAGTATGTAAAACATGGCAAACCATGAAATCTTCACCGAACCGACGTATTCCCTTGGTGATAACCGACATTGCAAAGAGGCCTTTTGAGAAAGTATATTTAGATATAGTAGGTCGTCGAACACTAACAGGCAATCAATATATGCCCACTTTTCAAGACAATTTGTGTAAGTATATAGATTGCTATGCCCTTCCCGATACGGAGGCAGAAACGCTGGTCACAGTTTTCGTTGACCAAATAGTTGCTCGGTATGGTGTTCCGAAGCAATTAGTCACCGATCGGGGAAGCAACTTCTTAAGCAGTTTGTTTAAAAGCGAGTGCAAGCTGCTCCGTATCAAGAAACTTCAGACCTCAGTGTACCACACACAATCGAACGGAGCTCTGGAATGAGCCCATCGTCCACTCGTAGGCTACCCGCGCAGTATTGTGGATGAAAATTCTCAGTCATAGGATCAATACGTGAGGACGGCAACATTCGTGTACAACACCAACGTGCAGGAAGGTACAAAGCTTACGCCCATGGATAGTCTCTTTAGTTTCACCCTGAAGGAACCGGCTAGTATAAAACAACCTCCGGAACCGGTATATAACCATAACAGTTATCATAAGCTATTGAAGTACAAACTTCAGTATACGTACGAGATAGCAAGACGTAACCTATTGATTTCCAAAAGGAAGTCCAAAGAATACTACGACCGTAAGACACGCCCTTTCATGTTCCATGTGGGCGACAAGGTTCTAATACGCACAGAAATAAGGAAAGTTAGCTCTCATATGGTGGGATTGTAGCGGTTCTACGAACCATACAACTAGATGTCCTTTCCGCCAAGGAACATACTTACCTTTATTCATTACACGTGCCCACAGACACGTGTCCCAAGAATCATGGCCATTCCTGAAACAAGCAACAACGTTGGACCCGATACCAAAAAAGCAAGGAACTTAACGTCCCAAAAGCTTCCAATATCCGGTTCAACGTTTCATCCAACATATTCAAAAAACAATTGAAAAAACAAATCTTCAATTCCGAACATCTGCACGATGTTTCCAAGGAATTACATTGCCGGTAAATTAACCGAACAACGGATGCCTATTCTGGTGGCTATTGAAAATCAACACCAACCCAGCGTATGACTATAATGATGAGGGACACTTGTTCAAACAAAACTTATCGTTGCGCTGCTGAATAGCAACCATAGAGCCCATAACTCTAAACACTATCCCAGATAGATGTTTATGAGTGAAAGGTAAACAAAAGCGTTACATTCCATGGTTCCTATCCCATCCGAATTGCATGGGACCCTTTTCCTCATGCCAGATGTGTTGGATAAACAAACCAGCGACTGATCGGAGAATAAGCGGCGGCATCCGATCAACGGACAAAGGAGGACAGGATTTCGATCACCACCACAATGGTGATGATGATGATTATTATGATAATGACAAATTCTCCTTTTACAGATACTAAGTTAAATTCTGTTTCACAGATACGTTGGAAAAATTTCCCTTACGATGGGGGATACGAATTCAGTAGTCGAATTAGAGACAGTCTATATCGAGCATCCGAGGAGTCAAACGGAGAGGAACCCTACAAGGAGGTCGGTTCGCGCGGCAGTATTTAGGAACACATAAAGTAACGGTTCAATGAGGAAAATCAAGGTTACAATAAACGACGTAGAGCGTGATCGCGATTTCCGTTTATAAAAAATACTTATATTAGTTATTCATCTGCGCATTCTAATTCTAATAAAAGCTTACCGTGCTTCCAAGTGTTTAACGTAGAGTGTACAAAACGAGAACAATAAAAATTACAAATAGAAAAACTATTTTTTTCGTGTTTCATTGTGCTGTTTCGCTCCGTAGTGTTCTTTGTGTTAGCAGTGTTCGGCGGAACACCGCAGCCAACAACCGTCGACCTAAAGGACCAAAACATCCGCCAAAGGATCCCTATAAAGTAGTGCTAATAAAAAGTTCTGTGAATTCATTGATAAAGGTAGGGAGAAGGAACGTGATGGTACACAACAATAGGTTGAAACCCTCATCATCATCATCATCATCGGCACTACAACCGGGAACCGGTCTTGGCCTTATTTAGCAAGTCCTGAGGCTTGTTAAATTTTCCATAATGATTTTTTTTTTCTGGGCAAGGTCATTAATCTTGCGCCAGGGGCTCCCCGACGGGGAATCGAACCTCGGTCTCCCGGGTGACAGGCGGGTATACTAACCACTATACTATCGAGGAGCCCAGGTTGAAACCCTACTAGTATTTAAATAAAGGGAGCCAAGAATAAGAGAACAAAAACAAAACAAACAAGCGATTTTACCGCACTAATGATAGTGCCAAAACCAGTTGTGTTAAGGTTGCTTGAGTTTCATTCCTCTTCTAAGAATGAAACTCCCAGTTTTTTGGGTGGGAAGTTTTGTTAGGTCCCACATCCACACACACACTCTCTCTCCCCTTGATAAATAATAATAATAATTATAACAACAAGTAGAAAACATAAAATACTACTTGCTAATACTTAGAATAAAAAGTTGGCAGCGAATAAAAAAACAAATGAGAAAAACTTTGTGACAGAAGTTTTTCAGTGAGTGAGAAAAAGTTCGCCGTTGAAGACAATAAAATTCGCCTTTAAAGAAACGTGAACAATTAAAAAACTTAAAAAGAATAGAAAAACAAATTGTTAAGAAATATTTAAATAATAATAAGCAAATCATTAAAAAAACCATTCGTATGAACAATGTGAAAATGTGAACAATTACTTGTTAAGGAATATTTAATAATAAGTAAATAATCATAAAAACCATTCGTCGGGCCGAACAAATGTGAAGACACAGGGGATTCAAGACTTCAAGACCCCCTGCACCAAGGATAGCGGTCAACGCTAAACAACCAGTGGTTCGGCAGTTCACAAGTCCCTTTCTAAAATTCATTTGGTAAAAACAATTATAACAATTTTTTTATCATTGGCCTCGATAGGTCAGTAGGGCAAATTGCCTTTGTAGCTTTTGGATTGAGCGTTGAATAGTTGTGGGAATATTCGAGCCAAGCATTCTTTCTTTTTAATGTCCATTGCGGTTTTCAGATGATTTGTGACATCGTCTTTATTAGGTTGCAAAAAAGTGATGAGAGGTTGCTTAAGAGCTAGTTTGGCTTCTACATCAACATTTTCGTGTCCAACTATGCCTGCATATCCAGTAACCCATGTCAGCCAAATATTTTCTTTTTGCAATTAGGTTGCCTCGGATGTCTGCCACGGCGTCAGAAGAGTTATTAATGGCGTTTATTGATGAGAGGTTATCGGTGCATATGATCGTTTTTTTTTTTTTTTTTCTTGCAGCTTTGAAGCTTGACGGCAGATCTGAAGTCAATTGCCCCAGCACCAATGCCGTTACTCGAACGGTTGTTTCTCCAATTCGGCTTTTCAGCAGCATCTCGATTTTTCCTCGGCTGACCTGTGGATTCGCTTCGCCTATGCCACTTATCTTTACCTTCTCCTGTGTGTGGTGCAAGCCCAACTGCTGAACGAATGATTCCCGGACTAAGAATGTGGTTGAACCGGAGTACAGAAGCACACAACAAGGAACCAATTGGTTTCTGTCTCCCACCACAGTCACGATTGCCGTAGGCAGCAACGAATCCTGGGCTTGTACTGCCGCGCAGGATCCCTCCGTTGGTCCAGGCTCTGGTGATAACCTCGGAACGTCCACCGATTGATGCAGCAAAGAGTTGCGCCGTTACCTTTCTCACATTTGTTAATGCCGTGATCTGCGCTGAGGCACTTCCTACATAACTTATGCCGGTGGACAAACTGATCACGCCGTGGGATTGAGACTCCTGAATGCGCCACATCGGAACAATGGATGCAGCTGCGCGCATTTGGGACACTTAGCCGGCACTGGTGATGTGATTGGCGAGCACGTCTTTTTGGGTGGACCGGCTGCTATATAGGGTTATACAATAGGGACTTGACAACTTTGAATTTAATTTGTGAACGAACCCTTTCACTAATCATCGAACTGTCACTGTCAATTTATTCACTAAACTGAACATTTTCATCATGGTCACGAACGAACAACGTCTACAAATTATAAAAAATTACTACCGAAAAAAAGTTGTCAAGTCCCTATTGGAAAGCCCATTACTTCTGTCCCGAACAAAGTGACCCTTGGAACTGTTCTTCGATGTCGGAATGTTCTCTAGTTCGGTGAGCCGGGCTTCCAGGAATTCGGTCAGCTCCTCGTATGTCGGCATTTCGTTCCTGTTGGTTTTTCGAGTCCACAACTTCCTAGTCTCACTATCGAGCTTCTCGACTATAGTGAAAACCAGCCAACAACCCCAGTGCTCCACTGGCAGCTCCAATGCCCGCAAAGCCCGAACCTGTTCGAAGAGGCCGTTGATAAATCTGCGGAACTGCGCAGCACCTGATGTCTGGATAGCTGGAACCGACATGAATGATCGGACATGTGCCGTAACGATGATCTTCCTTTTGTCATACCGCGAGACTAGTGCAGCCTAAGCCTCCTGATAGTTCGCCGCCGTGACCGGAACATTGCAAATCAATGATACTGGGTCCGCTCTTAAGAAAGTCCGGAGAAATTGGAATTTCTCTACCGCTGATAACTGGGGGTTGTCGTGGATGAGCGGTTTGTTCAGGTCCCGGAACGTTACCCACTGTTTATAGTCTCCATCGAAGGTAGGCACGTCGATGTTCCTCAGCTTAATCGGTCGGGTTGCCGTTCCACCCATTGAATCTGATGCTGTCAGGTCCGCTGACCGGGTAACTAGTTGTTCCACCAAAGTGTTCATTATCATTTGGCTGGAGTTAAGCGTATCAAGCAACCTCTCTATTCCTCGTTGCTCCGCTGTTAACGTTGGTGGCGCCTGTGCCTGTTGATGCGTTTAACCGCTGAGTGAGCCTGCCTTGCAGCGAAAAGTATCGGTCCTTGAAAGCTACTCGTTCCTCATTCTTCTTGTCGATGTCCAGGTCCGGGTCGTTCTCCTTGCTCAAAGGATTTAAATGCGTCCTCCAGTTTGCGCAATCTGCTTGCGACTTCCTCTCGTGAAGCCACTTCATTCACCTTGCTTGCGAACTCCTCTAACCGTGTGAGGAATCCCTTGATGACTCCTCGTGTCTTTTTGAGTGCCGGAACGGTCTGATCCGCCATTGACTACTTGCTTGGCGAATCGCTGGTAGCCATTGCGAATTAGCTGCCTTTTCGATGCTTGTGGATCGAAATTGCGTCACTAGCTACTTGAATCCGCTTGGAAACGTTGGATCCCACGTTGCACAGTGGGAGACGTTGTGTTATCCAGTCGGCAAAAGTCTTTCCCTCGATGACTTGATCTGGCTCGATGGACCAAATTGTTAATCCGTTTATTTGTTTGGATTATTTATTAAATTTTTAGTACAATTGTTGAACAAATTCGGACTCTATAATACTGGTGGAGCAAGCCACTTCCAATGTGTTTCGATCTCCTTGCTCAAGTAGCGCACCTCCAGAACCGGACTCCGCTCTGGGTGATGGGCATTGTTGTCTTATCCGGTACGCTTGTTGTACTGTGTTCAACCCCCCAACTGCCGCTGCTTATATTCTCTCCTTTGTTCCGGTTCCCTCGCTCGCATGTTGCCACAGGAACAAAGAGGGCAACTGGTATAAATATCCGATACTCAGTCCGCGCAGTCGACAGTCGTGTGCTGCTCCAACAGCGGGCTTCAAATCAAAAAAAAAAAAAGATTCAAAAGCTTAATTCGTCGGACCCGGACAGTTTAGTTTAGTGACGCCAGAACCCTCATATATTTAGCTTAGTCCAAGCGACTATCTTAAAACTATATATAAGAATATAAACTATGGTTAAAAAGAAGAAAACAAAAAAAAAAGGCGGGGGGGTATGTTTGGAGAGTTGGTTACTGGGTTTATCCATCAATTATTACTCATTTCCTTATTTCGCTTAGTACAGGATGTAAGAGTGTAAACAGGGAATGGGCGTGGTCAGGACGCGAAAGAGAGGAGATGAAGTTTGAGAGCAGTAGAGGTACAGTGGAGGTAGGTGGAAATTGAAGGAGGTAGGCTAAGAGTTAGCCAACCTCAGCATTTGCGAAATGGGTTCATTAGAGCCGTAAGAAGTGTGGTGGGTGGGCTGATAGAAGAGATGAGGGTTTCACAGGTCACGGGGGTTAGTGTGAAGTGCAATGAAGGAGAGCAAGCTTGGGCAGTTGATTGTGCCTGAAAGGAGACGGTGGACGAAAAGGATATCGGCATGAGTTCTGCGCTCCTCAAGTGTGTTGACGTTGATCAGATGGAGCCGGCTAGGGGGCAGAATCCGAGGATTCTGGATTGCGGGAGAAGGTGATGGAGTGACATTTGACAACGTTAAGTTCAAGTCAGTTAATACGGCACCAGATTGAGAAGCTGTCGAGATCCGTTTGGAGAAGTGAGGAGTCGAGGGAAGAGATGATCGTTTTGTAGAGTTTGGCGTTATCCGCATAGAGGGAGATGGATGAGTATTTCATAATGGAGTCAACGTCATTGATGGTAAGGATAAATAGGAGGGGACCTAGATGAGTGCCTTGCGGAACCCCCGACGTGGGAAGAAAGGGATTGGAAAAGAAGGATCTGAATTTGACACGGTAGGATCGGTCTTTCAGATAAGAAGATAACCACTTGATCAATAGGGGTTCGAAACCTAGGGAGGACAGCTTAAAAAAGATGAGATTATGGGAGATTTTATCAAAGGCCTTGCTGAAATCGGTGGTGATTACATCGACTTCGTTGCCATTCTCTAAAGCACGGAGAGTATGGGATGAGAACTCGATCAGATTCGTTGTGGTCGACCTACCCGAAAGGAAACCATGCTGGTTGGATGAGATGATGGATTTACAACGGAAAGAGAACGCGTTGTAAAGAATTCCTTCGAACAGTTTAGAGATATGAGACAGTTTGGCGATGGGACGGTAGTTGCTTATATCGTTTTTAGGTCCCTTTTTATGTATGGGGGTGACATAGGAGGATTTCCAAATACTAGGGAAGATCCCTTGTGAAAGGGATAGATTGAATGTCTTTGATATGGGGAGAGAAAGAGAAGAGGAACATTTCTTTAAAAATACAGCCGGGAGTCCATCCGGCCCAGGACTGAACTCGTCTTTGAGTAAGTTTAATTTCTCCTCAACTACGTGATGCTGAATAATTTGAGGGGTGAAGGGGCCGAGAGAGAATTCGGGCACGTTTTTGAAGTGAGACGGATTGGGTTCGAAGGAGATGTCTGTGAAGGATTTATTGAAAAACGAAGCGAATAGATTGGCAATAGTTGGGGGGTCGGTTGAAGTAGTCGCGCCATAAGAAAGGGAGTTAGGATAGGCGTCGGATTTACGTTTGTAATTTGTGAAGTGGAAAAAAGATTTGGGGCCATTGATCAAATTAGATTGTGTTTTTGTGAGGTAGTTGGTATAGAGGGACTTGTAGAGCTCGGAAAATTTATAAAAGGAACCGAGATAGTTGGAGTAGTTTTGGAAGGAACGCGTTTTAAGGAAAATGTTCCACAAATTATTTCTCTTATTCCTAAGAGCGCGGAGTGTGCGGTTGTACAATGGCGGCGATGAAACCGATGACCTGTGACGAGAATAGGGGACATATAAGGCGACGGCATAGTAGATCTCCTTATAGAGAGTGGCAGTAGCTTCTTCTACCCCCAAATGATCAAAGCGAAACGCTGTTTTGCTAAGATGCTCATTTAGAAGACGGAAGTTGGCTTTGTGGGAGTTGTAGGAAAAGCTGTCATGAGGTAGAGAAGCCTGGGTTTTATGATCAAGATATATGAATTAGAGCAGCGGGGGTGGTAGGGGCAACTGAGGGCCGTTGTGAACACGAGGTCCAGTTGTCTCCCCATATGATTTGGGACATTGCTTACTTGATGGAGGCATGAATCGGTGAGACCGTTTATAAAAATACGTTCTTTGGGGCTAGTGGGGTTTGAGACGTAGAAGGCTTGTTCGTCAGCCAATGTCCATTAGAGATGGGGGAGGTTAAAATCGCCAAGAACGACGATATCTACCATAGCAATAAAATAGCAATTCCACATAAGTTGGCTGTACTTGAAAATAACGATCAAACTCGAACACATGGCAATGTGTGTAGCCCTGTGAGTAGGGCGTTAGAATATACTCACAGCTAGGCCGGCTTGTCGTAAGAGGCGACTAAAGGCCGAGTGGTGGTCGGGGTCCCAACGCCCTGTGCGCCCGATGAAATACCACACCATCAAACTATAGGCTCCGTGAAATGGTCGGGAGTGATCCCTGGCCATCTTTCGGGGCTTGGCTGATGGACCGGTTCGAGGAAAGATTGGTTAGGTTATTGGTCCCAAGGTGAGATACCACCCCGTCACGCTGTACATTCCCCGATATCGCCAAGAGAAATCTTCGAAGGTGTTTCGGATGTGTAGCTGATGGCCCGGACTGACACCGGGATAAGTCATGATGGTACCTTCTGATATAAAGAATTCCGGAGGTAAACTAGTCTCCCATTCGGATCTCCGGGGGGGACTATGTCAGGGGGAGCATCATGCAGATATCATGATAAATAATGGAACTTTGAGAGGTTCGTCATCGCATGACTGGGCTCGCTCTCGAGGCTCTGCCCACGCTCGACTGGTGACGGCATTTTGTAACATCAGGAGCATCGGTTTCACCAATACGAATGTAAACGCCGTCCACCAATATTTGCAAACAACGAAACCTGATATCTTTGCCCTAACTGAGGCCCAGGTCGATTCGTCAACTGATCCGACATATCTTCGTTCCTCAGGATATGACTTACATTCGAGATTCCGTTTTAAGGGCGGAGTCTGCGTCTTGGCGCGGTCTAATCTGGCTTGCCAGAGGATGGAGGCGTTGGAGCCCAATAATATGGACATCATATGGTTGAGGGTCGTGCTGAGGAATTCCGTTAAATTTCTTTGTTGTCTTTACCGCTCCCCGAATGACGATCGATCGGCGACATTTTTCGAACATCTTTCATGTACCGTCGACTGGATACAGATCAACCACCCAGCTTCTGAAATTGTTGTCCTTGGCGACTTTAATGTGCACAATTCCGGCTGGTTGTTACATTCTAACAGAACCGACGACGCTGGGAGTCTAGCGGAGATGTTTACTGTAAGCCGCAACTTGACTCAACTCGTGGGGGAGCCAACGCGAGTGCCTGATGCCCGGGGCGATTACGCGAAAACCCTGGATCTGTTTCTGACATCCGAGCCGAGTATTTATACTGTAGAGATTTCTGCGCCACTGGGAAACTCAGATCACTGCTTGGTATCTGTCGCGCAAGCACTTGCATATCAAGCGAATAATCGGCCTAGGCAGCTTCGCCATGTATGGAAGTATGGGGCTACTAACTGGGACGATTTGCGAGATTTCTTCGCATCCTTTCCATGGTCTGAGGTGTGCTTCGGAAACTCCGATGTTAACGCTTGCGCGGAGTCGGTATCAGAGATTATGCTTCTGGGGATGGAGATGTATATTCCACATTCTATCAAACGAAGTTCGTCTGATAAACCTTGGATTGACAAAAAATGCGAACAGATTACAGCGGCAAAAAATAGAGCTTTTAAGCAATAGCGCTCCAATCCCACCGATGCTAATAGAATGAATTTTGTTAGAACCAGAAACGCGTGCAACCAGGCGATTGATACCGCGAAGAAGGCGCACAACGACAGGGTGATCAATAAGCTCCTTCGGTGTCCAACTGGTTCGCGCTCCTTCTGGTCAATGGCAAAGGCTGTCAGCGGTAACTTCGCATCCTCCTCGTTCGCTCCGTTGGTGACAGACAGCGGGACGTTAGTCGCGAATCCAAAGGATAAGGCTAATGTGTTCGCGAATTTATTTTCCGCGAATTCAAACCTCGACACCGGCTTTTTGGAGCCACCTGTGATCTCACCGGTACGGTCTTCCATGCGGGATGTGCGATTTCGTCCGCGCACTATTCAACGCATTCTACGTGAACTGGACTGTAGGAAGGCAACCGGCCCGGACGGAGTACCAGCAATGGTCCTTAAGAACTGTGCTCCAGAACTATCGCCGGTTCTTGGCAGACTCTTCCGCTTATCTTATGCACGGAGGACCTTTCCTGCCTGCTGGAAAATCGCTTGAGTTCAGCCAATCCCAAAGACGGGAAAAAAGTGTCTACCACAAAATTACCGTCCGATAGCATTACTGTCTATTTTATCTAAGGTGATGGAAAAAGTCATCAATACAGAGTTGGTTAAGTATTTGGAGTGCACCGGACTTCTGAATGATCGTCAATACGGATTCCGTGCCAGGCGGTCCACAGGAGACCTTTTGACACTTATAACCGATATATGGACATCTGCGATTGAACGGCAAGGCGGGTCAAGGGCGGTGGCATTGGATATCTCCAAGGCTTTTGACCGCGTCTGGAACGGTGCATTGGTGAGCAAACTTCGTTCATATGGACTTTCCCAGCAGCTTTGCGACTGGACGAGGAGTTTCCTCGAGAATCGATCGATCCGGGTTGTTGTGGACGGCGAGTGTTCGGATCTGTATCCTGTTAATTCGGGGGCGCCCCAAGGTTCTATTTTGGCTCCAACCTTGTTCTTGCTTCACATCAATGATTTGTTGGAGACAACGCATAACAAAGTGTTCAGTTTTGCGGATGATAGTACGCTTGTTTCCTCCTTTTCCAGTGTTCGGCCGATTGGTGCATCTACGTCGCATCAGCTGAAATGTAGACAGATTGACTCTCTTAATCAAGATCTAGATAAGGTCCTGCAGTAGCGAAAGGCCAATCTCGTCGACTTCAATCCACCGAAGACACAATATACAACATTCACAAAGAAAAGTGGATCATTGGTTCCACAGCTGGTGATGAATGGCCAGGCCCTCGAGGCTGGCGAAAGCTTGAAATTGCTCGGCGTCACTGTCTGTGGGAATGTATCATGGCATAAATACGTGTCGAGCATCGCCAGGTCAGCCTCAGGAAAACTGAGCTATCTTTTTAGAGCCAAGAAATATTTTACTCCGGCCCAACTCCTTCTCCTTTATAAATCCCAAATTAGACCCGCGCTCGAATATTGCTCTCATGTTTGGAGCTCGGCTCCTAAACATACTCTCGACCTACTTGAGAGTATACAGAGACGAGCTATCCGCCTGATCGGGGACCCGACGCTGACGTCAGAACTACAGTCGCTATCACATCGTAGGCGCGTAGCCGACCTCTGTCTGTTTTACAGATATTACCACGGCTACTGTTTTTCGGAGATTCGTGGTATTGTTCCACGCAATTCGGCTTATATGCGGTCCACAAGACAATCCGACGGATCGCACCCGTTTGTGGTTCATCTCCCGACGGCGCGAACATCATCAGCATCAGAACTCGTTCCGTTACAGAGCGGGGAAGCTGTGGAACTCCCTTCCCACGCGAGTGTTCAAGGAGCGTTACAACCTGCAACTGTTTAAAAAGAACTGCAACAGTTATTTGATGGCATCTCGGGGCGCCCACTCGACGCTATAGGTTCGCCTCTCCCGAGAGAAGTCTAATAATAATAATTTAAAAAAAAAAAAAAAAAAAAAAAAAAAAATGGAATGATGTGTTGTGATGTGTCATCGCGTCGGTTCGAATCACACACTCTTCA
This sequence comes from Microdon myrmicae, assembly GCA_963931805.1. Classification (NCBI taxonomy): domain Eukaryota; kingdom Metazoa; phylum Arthropoda; class Insecta; order Diptera; family Syrphidae; genus Microdon; species Microdon myrmicae. Next base: position 207,283,829 of record OZ007497.1, read on the forward strand.
CTATCGTCGCAAACGCTACAGACCTATTTTTGAAAAATACTTCCACTATTTTAATGCGTCGCTCGACAGTACATGGCTCTTAAAAATAATGAACAGCATCAGATGTTCGTTATATTATTTTAACAAATATAATCATTGGGTATTTGTAAAACCCGAACCGATGGTTGGCGGGCGTTTGACTGGTATTCCTGTTGCAGGGGGTGTTGATAGCTTAAACCCCCCGTGTGTTTCTTGGCGTATCGCAAGGCGTCGAACTATGCTTGGCGGCTAACTATTGTTTTTCGTTTTATTTTTTAATACCCACGGGGGCGAACTAGTGACGAACTATCTCTTTAGTTTTATTATTTATTACTGAAAAAACGTTGACAAAAGTTTTTCTCCTTTGTTTTATTTTTCGCCGCCTACTATTTTATTTATTATACGTAGTAGGTTTTTGTCTACTTCTCGTTATAATTTTATTTTTGTTATAATACAAGAGGGAGAGAGCGAGAGAATGTGGGGTTGTATCTAACATGTTTCGACAACGTTTAGAATTAAGTTTGGATAACTCCAATGTGACATACAAGATATTCAACAAGAAACTTTAATTTGCAGGCATTCCGTTACATCAGTACATTTCTCTATCCACATTCACTCCTATGGGACATACGGCTATAATATTTAAGGATGGCAAACCCCTTTTGTGTATTGGGTATGTCGAAAGTATTCTGGGCCTAAGCATCGAGCTCAATTACTGAAATTGAATTCTTATATATCTCTTTGGATGCTCAATTTAGTGGTTTCAACGTGCAACCTATAAGATTAATCATAGTGTTGTTTGTCCGCTCTATTCCTCATGCTTATCAACTATCCCTGGTGCGTTTTTTTTTATTATACTTTTCTCAGAAGCAAACTTATAGCGCCGATTCGGTGCCCCGAGATGCCACCAAATAACTGTTACAGTTCTTTTTTAACAGTTGCAGATTGTATCGCTCCGGAAACACTCGCACGGGGAGGGAATTCCACAGTTTTCCCACTCTGTAACGGAACGAGTTCTGATGCAGATATGTTCGCGCCGTCGAGAGATGAAACGCAAATTGATGTGATGCGTTGGATTGTCTTGTGGAGCGAATATAAACCGAATTGCGTAGACCAATACCACGAATTTCCGAAGAACAGTACCACTGATAATATCTGTAAAACAGACAGACGTCAGCTACGATTGTAGTCCCGACGTCAGCGCCATCTCCCCAATCAGGAATATTAATTATAAATTTCAGATATACGGATAGCACAATATATCGTTCTTCCACCGATAAACAAAGCTTGGTTATGTATTCAGCAGGCATCTTCAATCTTCGGACATACAAAACGAATGTGCATTGGTTCTATGTCCCTTTTACACTACCTGTTTTATATACGCCATGGTGTTTTAATATTTCAGTGGTACAAAACCTCAATCAGCCATGGTGATCTTTCTCCATTTTCTTGTCTCCAGCAAATTTTTTAAATGCATTGAGAATACTTAAGTTGTAACTATAATAGTAGAGGAGAATGTTCGAAGTACTTACCACAATTAAAAAGTCCTTCCATGTTCGCGGTAATTCCATTTCACGGTCTTCTGGTGGCAGTATATTCGCAAAGTCAATCAGTATTAAGTTGTGCTCAACCGGTGGAGACCGCCCGTGTTCAAAGTAATACTAGACGAGACAAGTTAATTAGAGATTCCAACTTAACCCTTAACCATAAAGCCCCACCTTTATAGGATTATTACCGGTGGCTGTTTGAAGATCCCTTATTACATCCTTGATACGCCAAGACATTTTTTCGAACACATAGGTGTCAATCATTTTATCGCAAGCCTGCGATATCGTTTTTTTCCGTTTTAAGTTTGAACAGGTTTCCATTTTTTCATCATTCAAGTACTTTTCCAATCCCAACGAGATAAGACTAAAGCAAATGCATCATTTATAAATGAATAGTTTCCAGCTTCGATCATTACTTACTAAGCTTCCGAGGGGACGAGGCTGCGGTACGTGGTATTAATGATGAATGGAATCTTAGGCAAATACTCCGGATACATGAACACCCTGCTGCCAAGTATTCGTTTCATTACCAACGGTGGAAACCGGCACACGTCGTGACGTTTGGGATTTCTATTGAATACATTTGTAGGTAGGATCACATGTAGGGAATTTATACTTACGCTTTCTCCACCTCTTGTTCTATAAATCTAAAAGAATATTTTGAATGTTGCAGCGTATGATGTCACTCGTATGGTAATTGAACTTACCCGATCAGTCTTCTGCTCTCCTCTGGGCTGTTGTCAAGCTCACTTTCAAAGTCATGTATCAGTTGCAAGGCAGGTTGAAGATTCCAAACGTTGAAAACAGGATTTACCTTAGCTTTATCTGCTAACTCCATTAGTAGCTCCTTTTGTTCCACTGCTCGTTTCCATAGATATGAATGCAAATAAGTTTGTAGGAAGTTTTGGGTCAGTAACTGCACATGAATCCTCAACTGCTGTTGGAGCAATTCATATTGATTGGCAGTAAAGCCGACAGGATCGTTACTCAAATTGGATTCCCTCACTTTGATATGTTTGTATTTACTGAAATCGAAGGCATGTTCATATGTACCAGACACTTGACTTGGGGACCAGAACCATTCTGTGTTGTCTGTGGTTTTCGAAGAATCCAATATAGGAACGTGTAACGAGTGGTTGACTGTTGTATTTGGATCGGTGTAGGATACTTCGAAACAGTAATTGTTGTTTAAAGTATTTGCAGAAGAGGATTGTCCAGGATCTGGAGCACTAAAAGTCTGTACCGCTTGATAAACCGGAGTAGGCTCAACTTGTGTAGTTGTGATAATTTGCGTGTTCATCGAACAGTCATCAACTTGGTAATTCGAAGAAGATATTGTTGCATCGGAAATTTGAATATCCAACGGAGTTTTAGGCTGAATATCAACCAAACTGTTTTGACTTTCATCTTGTATTTCTTTTATCATATCAGGAGTTTGAAGTTCAATACTTTCCATAGAAACACCTTCCTGCAATAAACCTTCGAACAGTTCAGCTACCAGGTCAGTCAGTTCTTTCTTAGAAATATTCACATTACGCAGCTCTTCTGCATCCACTGAAAATTTGAAGGTTTTATCGATAGTAAAAAAAGAAAAAAAAAAGGATATTTGTAACCACTTACAAGGAACTTTCTCGGCTGCAATGTACTCTGGATCGTTCACCGGATCGTCCTCATCACCAACAGAAGTAGGAGCTAGGAGAAAATGAAAGTGCTTAATACAGGAATAATGAAAATTGTTTGAACAGATTAAACTGAACGAATACGACCACGATATTTTTGAAAATACTATCAGACATCAGGCAATTTGCATATGGAATACTGGTTATCAGTATTTGTTAAAATATTAAGTAACTTATTACTGGTTCTCAGCTAATTACGTTAACTGAATGATGTCTGACAGAGGTTGTAATACAACATTTGTAAAGAACTATAACAATAATGAACCTGGGATGTACGTATATTCAGCTAGCTTCTTCATAACATACGCTTGGTGCATATGTCGAGAGGTATCCTTAACCATCTTTTGTACCTTGGCTTATGGACCGAAAAAGTGGTAGGTTGGTCCAAACTCTGCCACCGCGGAGATATTTTAACGGGTCGAATGCATTGCAATGCGACAAAAAAAGTATCCCTCTTCCCTTTATTGTTAACACAGATATTTTGGCCTGAGGATATTTAAAAAAAGTCGTCCAAGGCTAGATATGAGCTATAAGGCGGATATAGTGGAACGACAATTTTATTATTATTTTTTTTTTTTTACTCTGGTTGGAAATTAGAAAAGAGATCAAAGGTCGCGGTCATGCTGTGCATGCACGGCATAACACGACACGCACGGTGCTCTTTTTGGGTGACTAAAGTCAATGGTGTTTGCCAGTGCATCGATCTCCGTCGATAAACGACCAATATTGGTGCTAATTCCGAATGCGTTCAATAATGCGGCAGCTGAATCGAATTTAGTACAAAGACGTCACTTGTTGTGGAAAGGTAAATACTATCGATTAGTAATATTTGTTATAGGCTCGTAGGATCGTCACTTGATCACTAAAATCTCCACAAATTCGGATAAAAAGAACGGCAATGGACAGTTCGTATAGATCGTCGATCTACGAACTGTCCATTGCCGTCGTCGATCCAATTAAGAGTCGAATTAATTCGAGTGCAGGCGGCACAGATTCCGTCAATGTGTTGCTTGAATGGAACATCCAACTGCATCTGGACTGGGGACTCGGAGATAAATCATGTATTCGGGTTCGGATTGATACTATTTACTCTGTGTGGAACAAATAACCTCCTACCGAAAATAATCATACGAGGGTTGCCTTTTATATTTCGGGATTAGAGAACAAAAACAAATATTGATCATCGAAAATCACTTTATTGTTTTTCGAAATATTCCCCATGAAGATCTATACACTTTTGCATGCGTTTGAACCAATTGTCGAAGCACTTTTGCCACTCTGATTGAGGTATCGCCAACACATGCATTCTGAATGCAGCAACCGCTTCTTCAGGTGTCGAAAAACGTTGACCTCTCAGTTTGTTTTTTACGTACGGGAATAAAAAGAAGTCATTCGGTGCCAAGTCAGGACTATACGGCGGATGACCCATCAAATCAATGTTTTGGGTGCTCAAAAATGCAGTTGTCGCAGCCGATGTGCGAGAGCTGGCATTGTCGTGGTGAAGAGTGATCCGTCTTCGGCGGTTGGTTTTGCTGATTTCTTGGAAGACAACTGGCAAACAAATGGATGTGTACCACTCAGAATTGACTGTTCTGTGTTGTTCTAGTGGTACGGTTGCGACATGTCCAGTTTTTCCGAAAAAACAGGCGACCATTTGCTTGGAAGTGCTTCGTGCGCGAACAACTTTTGTTGGATTTGGCTCATCTTGAAACACCCAGACAGCCGACTGCTGTTTACTTTCGGGCTCATACGCGTAAATCCACGATTCATCACCTGTCACAATGTCATAGACGTGCTTCGAAGCACCGCGACCGCATTTTTTGAGCATTTCTTTCGACCAATTGACACGAGCCTTTTTTTGGGCGATTGACAAATTGTGTGGGATCCAACGCGAACAAATTTTGTTGACAGTCAAATGTTTATGCAATATTGAATGTATGCTGGTCCCACTAACGCCTAAGGTTGTCTCAATCACACGATAGGTCACATGACGATCTTCCATTATCAGTTCGCGCACAGCATCAATGGTTTTCGGAACAACAACTGATTTTGGACGACCTTCACGAAATTCATCTTGGAGTGAACTACGACCACGATTGAATTCACGATACCATCGATAAACACTGGTCCTTGATGGAGCTTCACCGCCAAAAATTGAATTAAGTTCATCCATCCACTGTTGCTGAGTTAATCCACGCCGAAAGTTGTAAAAAATAATCGCACGAAAATGTTGACGATTTAATTCCATTTTTGGGCCGAGATGAATCTTTTAAGTTACTGTAAACAACACAAATAGCGCTGGTATGTCAAAACGTTCTGAGTGCGCATAACCTCAAAAATGTCCAACTTTACGATAGAGCTGTCAATTACCGGATTGCAACACTAGGGTTGCCAAATCCCGAAACATAAGAGGCAACCCTCGTACTTATTATAATATTACTTCATTTATCGAAATCCTCGCTTCCCAGACTGAATGACATTTGATACATAATTAACAATGTTAGATTCCATGTGACCTATTGTCCATAGAAAACCGTGAGTACCTACTAATCAGTTATATATTAATTATTGCAACAATTTAATATTTCCGAAACCATTTATTGGCGGTAGGGGAAAAGACTCTCGAGAATATCATGACGCAGCTCCTCAGAATGAAAAAGACACAGAAGGAGATGCGTAGAAATGGAGATTTCTATGGGAGACATGACCAGGGCTGAAAACTATCAAACATCATCTCACAATGAGACAGTTTTCAAACCAGAATACAACCCCACCATGGTCACAACACCGGCCATGCAGAGTACCAAACATTTTTCCACGTTTCTGAGTGGGGAAACTCTGACCAATGAAGACACTATGCCGAACCAAACCTTGTCGAGTCCACCTCAACATTCACAGGAAGCTTCGTATAGCCAACTCAACCCTGTGAATAGTCCACATCCTTTTCGCCATTCTGAAGACATTAGACCGCGCCCAACATTGTCAAACCCACCTCATCATTCACAGGGAGCGTCATATAGCTCAAACAACCCTGTGAATACACCAAACCATTTTTGCCGTCCAAAGGACGTATCAACCATCTTCAACAAAACCACCAAGCAAAATCAGACTTATGGTGAATTACCACCAAACAGTCATTTAGCAGGTAACATCATCCTGTGAACAACGCGTCTCGGATACCTGGGAACAATTATAGTAGATCAGTCGACACTACTCGGACCTTCACAGGTCAACCCCGCTCTGTTTGACGCCCCCAACCTGTGAACAACCCGTTCAAGTCTTCCAAACCACCACATTTCATTCAACCACCAAGCGGGTCTACATCCGTAGGACCTGGGGTATCAACACATGATGATTAGTATCACAATAATACGCCCACCCAGGTCCAAGACACTCGCATGCCATACCCCTTGATTGCGCGCATGACGTTCAGTTTTTGCAACAAAAGGCGCAAGGCTAATAACCTTGCCCGTAAAAATAAATTATTATGGAAAATTTAACAAGCCTCGAGACTTGCTAAATAAGGTCAAGACCGGATCCCGGTTGTAGTGCCGATGATGATGATGATGTATGACGAGTGTCTACGACGACGAAACACAACATTCTGCAGAGATTTCAGAAGGTATGGGCAGGATATATTGGGATTACCGTGCGCAGGATACGCAGACTATCGACCGGATAAAGGTGGAGTTGCTCACAGCAAAGGAATATTAGATCGATCCTTTGGAAACCCGGGTGACCATACATACGGTAAGCGATTCAATACGTCAACGAGAATTAACCCTGATGACGAATCGAGTAATCCCGTATCCGAGAATAACACTTTGGGGGTAGAACACCTCCAGGTCATTAGACATATTTTCTCGGAAGGTGCGTCGCCTCATGAATCAACAAAAGATTCAAGGTGGGCACTATTATCTATATGAAGAATTCCACTTAGGAAGAAACCTAAGTCCTCAAGAGTGCCAATCGATAGTGGAAATGTGTGAGGAGCAACGACATTTTCCACCTCGAAGGCGGCTACCTGACGTATACAAATGCGATATCGGATGAATTACCTTTGGTATAGCACCTATAAAGTCCTACAAAATCCCCGCTGCTCTTATCCATATATCTTGATCATGAAACCCAGCCTTTTCTACCTCATGACAGCTTTTCCTACAACTTCTACAAAGCTAACTTCCGTCTTCTAAATGAGCATCTTAGCAAAACAGCGTTTCGCTTTGATCATTTGGGGGTAGAAGAAGCTACTGACACTCTCTATAAGGAGATCTACTATGCCGTCGCCTTATGTGTCCCCTATTCTCGTTACAGGTCATCGGTTTCATCGCCGCCATGGTACAACCGCACACTCTGCGCTCTTAGGAACAAGAGAAATAATTTGTGGAACATTTTCCTCAAAACGCGTTCCTTCCAAAACTACTCCAACTATCTCGGTTCCTTTTATACATTTTCCGAGCTCTACAACCCACTCTACACCAACTACCTCCCAAAAACACAATCTAATTTGATCAATGACCCCAAATCTTTTTTCCACTTCATAAAATACAAACGTAAATCCGACGCCTATCCTAACTCCCTATCTTATGGCGCGACTACTTCAACTGACCTCCCAACTATTGCCAATCTATTTGCTTCGTTTTTCAATAAATCCTTCACAGACATCTCCTTCGAACCCAATCCGTCTTACTTCAAAGACTTGCCCGAATTCTCCCTCGGCCCCTTCACCCCTCAAATTATTCAGCGTCACGTAGTTGAGGAGAATTTAAACTTACTCAAAGACGAGTTCAGCCCTGGGCCGGATGGACTCCCGGCTGTATTTTTAAAGAAACGCCCCCCCTGCCCCCCACGTTCCTACTTCCTGCTAAACCAGCAGATATCATCTGTACCCTCGATACAACTTGTGACGGTTCCCTTGAACACCACTTATCATCTTCCCATTACCCAATATAAAACTCCCACCTAGGGCATACAAAAACCTGAAAGCTTGTACTTACCTGTCCATTGTTTGCGTAAACCTTCACCTAAAATATCTAAACATATAATTTTCGCTGATGTAAAATCCATCAGCACCAAACAGATATTTCCCTAAAGGCACGGTTTCATGAAACGCACCATTTCCTCAAAACCAATTCAGTTGCACCACGAAGCAACTCACATAACCCGACCACCGCGGTGCACATATCCCCCATCGAATTTACAGCACACAAGCAGGAGATACTCTTGCTTTACTTCAATGCTGTGTTGTATTCCAGAATACTACCATTATTAGATTGTTACACTGAATCTCATTACTTTTCTAACACACCGTTAATACTTCCTCTGTTCATATCTAATTCTCACTTAATACATAACATTAATAAACTTTCACAATATTCTATATCAAGCCTGTTAATCACATTTCATAACATGCACCTTTTTTCATTCAAAACATAGCACTTTGATTTTCGTTCAAAGTTTATTCGAAATTAAAAGTCACAGAGACAAAAGGAATACTTTGAGAAAATTTGTTTTGTTCACATTATAATTTCCAACCAATTAGAACAATAAGTAGCATAAGAAGAGAGAAATTTTAATAGTAAAATCCGTACTCAATAACAGCAGGAGTCCCCCAAGGACCCATTCTGGGTCCCCTCTTATACTTACTATACACATCTGATATTCCTCAACCCCTCTCACCGAATACTCGAATCCTCAACTACGCAGACGATACCCTTGTCTACTCCAGCAGCAGGCTCGTATTATCTGCCAGAAACCGCGTAAATGAATTCCTCCAAATTCTTTCCTCCTACTTCCTTAAATGGAAGATCCGCCTAAACCCCAACAAAACTCAACTGGTTGTATTTAAAGGTAGAAACGTTCACTGTACCAATAACACGGTACGTAACCATTCAAAAATCCAACTCAACCTCTGCAACACCCTCATAAAACCATCTAAATCACTAAAATACTTGGGCATTACTTTCGAAAATAATCTCTCTTTCACGACTCACATAAACAATGTCATCCGCAAAGCGGGGATACAGCTGAACCTTTGTCGGAAAGTAATGTGGAAGGCAGATGGTCTCTCTCAACAAGTCAAACTTCTACTTTATAAACAAATCATCAGGCCCACACTTACTTACGCTTGTCCCATCTGGTTCCATATCTCTCCCTCTCAAATGGAAAAACTTCGTATCTTCGAAAGGAAGTGTTTCAGACTAATCACAGGGCTACGTCGACAGCGCGACTCCCACAAATATATCGGAAGCCTTACGCTATACCACTCCGTCGGCCTGGAGAGATTGGATAGAAGGTTCCTGGAATTGTCGATAAGATTCATTGAAAACCTGTCAGCCAATCCAAACCCTCTCATCAATTCCCTTAGCCTCCCCAGCCACAATGCATCAAATCCCTATCTTCATGCACTCCATTTAAAGGCTCTCTTCTACGCAGGAAGATTAGTAAATGAGGCGAACGAAATCATCTACCATAACAGGGTAACCGATCTTAACCACTTCAAATACTCAAACATTCAACCCTTTTCTCGGGTTCTTTCCTTTAACGAGCAGTCGGTGGAGAGACCTCCCTCTGTCGCTCCTTTCCTTAAGCTTAAGACGAGGCTAAATTGTTCTACATTGCTAAAGGTGAGTTTATTTAACTACCTTAGATATAAGCTAGATTTAAGTAGAGATAAGTAGTTTTAAGAATATTTATTGTAAACATTGACAATCCATCCTGGTTTTCATGACCTTTCCAGGAGTCCTACTAATAAATTGTAACTGGTATAGATCTCCTTAGACGTAAGACCTCAAATTAAATATTACTTGGAAAAATGTTCTAGACATTGTAAGTAAATTTGTCACAACTTAGTTAAGTTAGCTGTAAACTTATGTAACTAAACTTTTAATGGTCAATAAAGACAGCGTTTTATAAAAAAAAAAAAAAAAAATAGTAAAATCAGTTCAAGTTGAGAAGCAGTCGAGTGGAGAGTTAGTTCAGTTTTTAGTTTCAGTTTGGAAGTTCAGATACAATTGAGTTTGAGTTTTGCGTTATCAATTGAGTTTGAGATACAGACAAGTCGAGGAATTGAAGAGTAAGATTGGAGATACAAACTGAGGAGACGAGAATAAGTGTTTTGATACTGTTTGTCTTTTGAAATAAATTGATGAATGAGAAAAATAAACACGTTAATTATTAAAACCTCCACGCTCTTCCCTCATCAGAGGAAGCACGGCGCTGGAGATGCAACAGCTGCAACCACATCGGTCGCTAAGCCGATCGACACGAGATGGTTAACTCGCACCTGGCCGCAAAAAGGGATCGAGCTCTCGTTAGTGTAAATACACACACGACGGTTCGACCCTCTGTTGACGCAAACAACGCGCCCGATCAGCACAGATCCCTTACGCGGTACCAATCGGATAAACATTTCCTTTTATGGAAATGTAACGTCCACGGTCCGCTTGATCGTGCAACCATTTCAATCCCTATGCAGGGATATTGGCACCAGCTGCACCCATGTCGGCTTATGTTCCCCTTAGGAAATCCTAATACCCACGGTTCGATTGCTAATGCCCAGCATGAGGGTGCGATGGAACCTCATCTGTGTGTGTGCACATCCTCTCGGTGATCAGCATCAAAGATCATCCCTTATATGGTCATCGAGGCGATGAATGAATTTTTAGTAATTCTATCGCTTCGGTGGCGATCCTTAATCGCATTCTGGATTCCGTGGAGGCACGTTATACAACCTAAACATCAGAGTTGAGTTTTAGCTGCCACAACTAACGGTCGTGCATTTAATTTAATCCAAAGACAAGAAGTGTCTCAAATTATCATTATTCATTTATGTAACGTGTGTCTATTGTTCAATACTTTAGTTTAATTCAAAGACAAGAAGTGTCACAAAAATATAATTATTCATTTGTGTAACGTGTGTATATTGTTCTATACCTTAATTTAATTCAAAGACGAGTGTCGCATAAAATATCGTCGTCATCATCATCGGCACTACAACCGGGAACCGGTCTTGACCTTATTTAGCAAGTCCTGAGGCTTGTTAAATTTTCCATAATGATATGTTTTTTCCGGGCAAGGTCATTAGTCTTGCGCCAGAGGCTTCCCGACGGGGAATCGAACCCCGGTCTCAAGCGTGACAGGCGGGTATACTAACCACTACACTATCGAAGAGCCGGCATAAAATATAATCATTATTTTATGTTAACTAGTAAATAGTGAGCTATACGCCAATTCACGTTAGTGACACCAAGTGTAGCAGAGCAATGTATGGCGTTTAATTTAAAAACTAAGGAACCTAATGATATTAAAGAATATTCGTTTAATTTAGACCGTTGTGTTTTATTTACTTCCTTTTTATTGTTAGCGGCGAGTGGCGGAGTTTTGCTGTGAATTGTGCGGCAATTTGTATGAGAGGGAAGTTTCGTGAACCTGTCCCATTGACTGCACATGACGAAACACCACAAAAAAGCCACAAACTCTGTCCTTGGGTTTGTGAAACGCTGGTCTAAAGAATTCTCTAAACCTTAAGTTTCCCGTTCTCTCTACATACCCTTCGTCCGACCCCTTCTTGAATACGCCAGTCAGGTCTGGTCTCCACACTACTCGTCCCATGTACGCAGAATCGAAAGCGTGCAACGTCGTTTTCTGCGTTTTACCCTCCGCGGACTGAACTTGGTGAATACTCGGATTCTCCCCCCATACACTAGCCGGCTCCATCTGATTAACCTCAACACACTTGAGGAGCGCAGAACTCATGCCGATATCCTTTTCGTCCACCGTCTCCTTTCAGGCACAATCAACTGCCCAAGCTTGCTCTCCATCATTGCACTTCACACTAACCACCGTAACCTGCGAAACCCTCATCTCTTCTATCAGCCCACCCACCACACATCTTACGCCTCTAATGAACCCATTTCACGAATGCTACGACGGGCAAACTCCTACCCTACCTCCTTCGATTTCAACTGTACCTCTACTGCTCTCAAACTTCATCTCCTCTCTTTCTCCCCCTGACCACGCCCACTCCCCGTCTACACTCTTACATCCTGTACTAAGCGAAATAAATGAATGAGTAATAATTGATGGATAAACCCAGTAACCAACTCCCTGGATTGCGGGAGAAGGTGATGGAGTGACATTTGACAACGTTAAGTTCAAGTCAGTTAATACGGCACCAGATTGAGAAGCTGTCGAGATCCGTTTGGAGAAGTGAGGAGTCGAGGGGAGAGATGATCGTTTTGTAGAGTTTGGCGTTATCCGCATAGAGGGAGATGGATGAGTATTTCATAATGGAGTCAACGTCATTGATGGTAAGGATAAATAGGAGAGGACCTAGATGACTGCCTTGCGGAACCCTTGACGTGGGAAGAAAGGGATTGGAAAGGAAGTAATTACATCGACTTCGTTGCCATTCTCTAAGGCACGGAAAGTTTTTTTTTTATTATACTTCTCTCGGGAGAGGCAGACTGTAGGCCCGACGTCAGCGCCGAGTCCCCGATCAGGCGGATCGCTCGTCTCTGTATGCTCTCAAGTAGGCCGAGGGTATGTTTAGGAGCCGAGCTCCAAACATGAAAGTAATATTCGAACGCGGGTCTAATTTGGAATTTATATAGGAGAAAAAGTTGGGCCGGAGTAAAATATTTCTTGTCTCTAAAAAGATAGCTCAGTTTTCCTGAGGCTGACCTGGCGATGCTCGACACGTATTTATGCCATGATACATTCCCACAGACCGTGACGCCGAGCAATTTCAAGCTTTCCCCAGCCTCGAGGGCCTGGCCATTCATCACCAGCTGTGGAACCAATGATCCACTTTTCTTTGTGAATGTTGTATATTGTGTCTTCGGTGGATTGAAGTCGACGAGATTGGCCCTTCCCCACTGCAGTACCTTATCTAGATCCTGATTCAGAGAGTCAATCTGTCTACATTTCAGGTGATGCGACGTAGATGCACCAATCGGCCGAACACTCGAAAAGGAGGAAACAAGCGTACTATCATCCGCAAAACTGAACACTTTGTTATCCGTTGTCTCCAGCAAATCAAATATGTAAAGCAAAGACAAGGTTGAAGCCAAACTGAAACCTTGGGGCACCCCCGAATTAACAGGATACAGGTTCGAAGACTCGCCGTCCACAACAACCCGGATCGATCGATTTTCAAGGAAGCTCTTCGTCCAGTCGCAGTGGGAAAGTCCATATGAACGAAGTTTGCTCAGCAATGCCCCGTGCCAAACGCGGTCACAAGCCTTGGAGATATCCAATGCGACCGCTCTTGACTCATCATGTCGCTCAATCGCCGATATCCATATATCGGTTATAAGTGTCAAAAGGTCTCCCGTGGACCGCCTGCAACGGAATCCGTATTGACGATCATTCAGAAGTCCGTTGCACTCCAAATACTTAACCAACTCAGCATTGATGACTTTTTCCATCACCTTAGATCAAATAGACAGTAATGCTATCGGACGGTAATTTTGTAGGAGACACTTTTTTCCCATCTTTGGGATTGGCTGAACTCGAGCGATTTTCCAGCAGGCAGGAAAGGTCCTCCGTGCATAAGATAAGCGGAAGAGTCTGCCAAGAACCGGCGATAGTTCTGGAGCACAGTTACTAAGGACTAACGTAGAATGCGTTGAATAGTGCGCGGACGAAATCTCACATCCCGCATCGAAGACCGTACCGGCGAGATCACAGGTGGCTCCAAAAGGCCGGGATCGAGGTTTGAATTCGCGGAAAATAAATTCGCGAACACATTAGCTTCATCCTTTGGATTCGTCACTAACGTCCCGCTGTCTGTCACCAACGGAGGGAAAGAGGAGGATGCGAAGTTACCGCTGACAGCTTTTGCCATTGATCAGAAGGAGCGCAAACCAGTTGGGCACCGAAGGAGCTTATTGATCTTGGGATGAGAACTCGATCAGATTCGTTGTGTTCGACCTTCCCGAAAGGAAACCATGCTGGTTGGGTGAGATGATGGATTTACAACGGAAATATAACGCGTTGTAAAGAATTCCTTCGAACAGTTTAGGGATTTGAGACAGTTTGGCGATGGGATGGTAGTTGCTTATATCGTTTTTAGGTCCCTTTTTATGTATGGGGGTGACATAGGAGGATTTCCAAATACTAGGGAAGATCCCTTGAGAAAGGGATAGATTGAATATCTTTGATATGGGGAGAGAAAGAGAAGAGGAACATTTCTTTAAAAATACAGCCGGGAGTCCATCCGGCCCAGGACTGAACTCGTCTTTGAGTAAGTTTAATTTCTCCTCAACTATGTGATGCTGAATAATTTGAGGGGTGAAGGGGCCGAGGGAGAATTCGGGCAAGTCTTTGAAGTAAGACGGATTGGGCTCGAAAGATATGTCTGTGAAGGATTTTTTGAAAATCGAAGCAAATAGATTGGCAATAGTTAGGGGGTCGGTTGAAGTAGTCGCGCCATAAGAAAGGGAGTTAGGATAGGCGTCGGATTTGCGTCTGTAATTTATAAAGTGGAAAAAAGATTTGGGGTCATTGATCAAATTGGATTGTATTTTTGTGAGGTAGTTGAAGTAGAGGGAGTTGTAGAGCTCGGAAAATTTATAAAAGGAACCGAGATAGTTGGAGTAGTTTTGGAAGGAACGAGTTTTGAGGAAAATATTCCACAAGTTATTTTTCTTGTTCCGAAGAGTGCGGAGTGTGCGGTTGTACCATGGCGGCGATGAAACCGATGACCTGTGACGAGAATAGGGGACATATAGGGTGATGGCATGGTAGATCTCCTTGTAGAGAGTGGCAGTCGCTTCTTCTAAGATGCTCATTTAGAATGCAGAAGTTAGCTTTGTAGAAGTTGTAGGAAAAGCTGTAGTGGGGTAGAGAAGACTGGGTTTCATGATCGAGATATAGGGTTAAGAGCAGCGGGGGGTGGTAATTATCAATGGTACAGAGGGCGTGTGGACTAGGGGCAACTGAGGACTTGTGTGGGTCCGTTGTGAACACGAGGTCCGATTGTCTCCCCATATGATTTGGGACATAGCTTATTTGATGGAGGCATGAGTCGGTGAGACCATTTATAAAAAAACGTTCCTTGGAACTAGTAGGGTTTGAGACGTAGAAGGCTTGTTCGTCAGCCAATGTCCATTGGAGATGGAGGAGGTTAAATTCGTCAAGAACGACGATATCGTCCAGGGAGGTGCCCAATTCGGTTAGGTCAACTACCGCCTCTATTGCGAGTTCGTAAGACACGATGGGACGTGAAGGAAATACTGGACAGCCGACAAACTGTGAGTACGTTTCAGTTTCTAATTATACTACTTCATATTTTTGTGTGCTTATTAAATTCAACACTATCAAATGTCTCTGTAACAATCTATTATCGGATCTTTACAGCTTAGATTATTAAGACCATAGTGACACGGCAACCCCAACCATCTGTCGCATGTACAGTTATTCTCCCAACAGTCGTAAATAAATGAATTTTAAATCCGAAAAATAGTATACAGTGCGACATACAACAAATCTACTTATCAATAAAATAATGATTCATCTTACCCAAAGGTTTTGAGAACTCGTTGAGAAATTCCATCCAATCTTCATCGTTACCATATATTTCGTTTTCCGGAACATCGATATGATCATCGGGGGGAATAAAACCAGATTGTAAGTCTTCAATTGTCGTCTGTTGCAAACAAAATTTTGACCTTGTTCGAGTAGCAATTATTTCGTCTCCAAACGCATCCAGATCCATGTCGGGTGGTATTTTGAACACTCCATCTGAAGAGAATTTCTGTGGTGACGGACCCAATGTCACACTTGTAGCCGGTGTTCTCGGTTGTGAATCAACATCGGACAATGTCATATGGGGATCATCATCAGACTGCAATAAGTACGTTGTTAATTAGCAACAGTTTTCAAAGGAAATATATTGAACTAACAACAAAGTCTTCCTCCTTAAATGTGTACTCTTCATCGTCTTCGTCGGAATGCAGATCAGCTTGAATGAGTGTTGCTATTTCTGAAGTATGTGGCTCTACAAATGGTGTAAGGGACAAAAGGGGTTGTTTTTTCAATTCCCGCGCCTTTGCACGAGTTAATTTCGGTACTGATGCGTCAACATCATTAACTATCACAGCAGCTGTATGAATATTTTTCTTTTCATTCTTCTCTTTAGCTAATTCGTCTTCAGCTTTTAAGGTAATAAAAGCTAATATTTGATCATTCGCAACTAGTTTCTAAAAACAAGAACATTAAAAACATTATTTATTTAAAGATTAACATTTGCCTACCCGAATTAGTTTTTTCATTTCCACATCGGACAGACTATTCATCTTCGAGTCACTACGGAGCTTCTTCTCAATTGCTGAAGCACTTTCAGCTTCCAAATCGGTCTCCCCGTCGGTGGAAAGCGGTCTCATTCTGGAATTAATTTTTAATGAATAGATTTGTACGTGATCATATATATAATCAAACCTTTTACGAAGTTTCTGAGTCGGCTTTTGTGTGGAGGAATTTGAATTCGAATGTTTCTTGTTTCCCAAGCTATTCGGCATAGTTGATATATAGTTATATATTTGTTTCTCGTTTGAAATAATTTTAAATACACTATTTCCGCATGTCCCATAAACATTGCACACCAAAATCTTCTCTTGAAAATGTATTTACTACAAAATTGCAATGACAAACCGACCGCCATATGATACACCAAAAATGACATCTGATGTCCAATTCACAATCGCAACTCAATTGAAAAGAGGAAACAATTCTAAACAAATGTGTAAAATCATGTTAAGTGCCGTAAAACGATTTTCAGTCAAATAAGGTCGTAGTTATGCATTCGAATATATTCCGTCCCTTTGGCGAATTAAATTAAACCGGGGGTTAAAGGTGGCGCGGTTTCCCCTACAAATCATATGCGGGGCAACGAAGAAGGTCAATTTGGAGCTCGGTTAGAGAATATTAGGCTTAGTTATTTGTAAAAATTTGGTGATCAGTGTTTACATTTGTTCTAATAAAATACCGTTACAAGTTCAATATTGACACTATTTAGTGATTAGATCTGATTCGGAGACAAAACGCCATTTATACCATTTTAAACTTAAACTTCTTTGGGTGCGTTAAAAGGAAAATATCAAGCGCAACATGTTTGTGTAACAAATGTAAGTGTGGTTTCCCATTCTACCAAATTACCATTACTACCAAATCGGAAAGAACACTCACTATCGCGACAGAATAGTAATGGACACTACCATTGATTAACAATGTCTTCCTTTAAAACCTGTGGACTTTGTAAGACTCGCTTTCTGGTGGGAAAGACGTAAGTACTCTCGCGGTAAGCATGAGTGTCGAATGTTGAGTACTTAGTTCTGGTTGTTGGTTCGATATTGGCGAAGTTGAGACCACTCACTTGAGCGTATCACGAAAATTAAACGCTTTAGGTTTCTTCGACCCTTGACCAAAAATGTACTTAAAACAACATGGTAATGATGTATAGCCCTATTCCCCCTATTGATCGTTGAGATACACATTAATTCACATTAAGGTTGTGCAATTTGGAGAGAACACACTGTGCGAAGCCCTTTCGTCCGTTCAGAAACTTATTTATCATATTACAGATGAAGAGTAAATAGTCATTTTTCACAACCTTCTTCCGTAAGCCGCCTGAATGTTTTCTTCCCGTTAAGAGTCCATGCAATGGTGCGTCTCTTTTGCTCTATGTTAGAATTGAAGTCATCGTGAAGTTTAGGCAAACCGTTTGTCATAACACCGTTATTCCTGGAAAAAGAAAAGAAAGAAAGAAAAGACAAAAACCTGCAAACAGAACACCAGAAACAACGGAAAATATTTGGGTAAATTATATTTAGAATTTTCCACCCAACGTTGATTTCCTCCTCTCTCCTGTAAATTGAAAAGAAAAGGGAAAAAGGAGAAACAATATTTTTTATCTATTTCGTTTTATTTTATTACGGTTTTTATTTTTATTTCTCCTACCCGGTAGCTCCACTAGCCGGCGTAGGTGCGTAAGGGCCTCGGGGCTCTTCCCACCACTGGATTTGTATCCCCAACGGATCCGATGCAAATCTCAGCTGTTGGTAACCGGCTGCGCCAAAATTTTTATGAGTATTTCACACAATTTGATAATATATTTTAATAAGATATTAAAAACTAGTTTTTGTAAGTAAAGTTTTTATTTATTTAATTAAGTTTTACTGTAAGTTAATTGAGTTACTTGGTTGATCGTGTGCGTCGGTGGAGCGGACGCTGTAGTTACTGCTGATGCTGTGTGGTGACAGGTTGCAGGGGGCGTTGAGTTTTTGCTCCCCTGTTCAGCTTCCCTTTTCACGTAATAGTTCAGCTTTTTCAGTCTTTCCTTACGTTCATCAGGTGTCTCCTTTGTTATACTTTGTCTAGGGTTTCGTTATCTCCACATCGATCTATAACGCGAGCGTGTATTAAGGATTTTTAGATACTGTAGCAAGCTTAGGGTTCGCTGGATTAATTGTTTTTGAATAAATAAGAGCCGTTAAATTGATTTTTGAATTAATATAACACTTTATTAGTCCGTTAATAACAACCGTCACTTTGACCGTACACAACGATTTCTTGACTTATCGCTTCCGTACTTATCGCGTATTTTCCTTCTTACTTCTAACTTGAGACTTATCGCTTGCTTCGCTTCCTTACTTATCACTCTAACTTATTCTTCCGCTCTGCGTGCGACGTATTTATACCGTTTTTCCTCATTCTGATTTGGTGTATCGTTTCCGTCCGTTCCATAGTCTTGAATGTTCTATACCAGTTTTCCAGTACTTCCTAAAACAATCTAGTACTTTGTTTCGGACTTTCTCGAAGATTCCAGTACTGATTGTCATATGCGTCACAATACTTTTCACTTCTCTGCTTCGAAGGTTTACGATGAATCTCAACTTTATTTTGATTTGCCGTTCATGTTTATTTTTTATCCGGCACCAACGCCGTTTTATTATAATTTTTCTACCAAGTAGAATTTGCACAAAGTAGTTTATGCAAATTAGCTACTTGGCCATTTGTTTTCCTTTTACAGGTAGAGAGGGGAAACTTGCGAAAGAGGACTAATGGGTGTTAGATGGGAGGCGGGGGGGGAGGCTGGGCGCGATGGAGGTCCGTAACAGGTGATGGAAAAATGTCAGGAATTTAATCCATTATATCATATATTTATAGACTTTAAAGTCGCCTACTACAGCATAGCCAGGGTAGAACTATATAATGCCATGAGAGTTCGGCATTCCAAACAAATTGATACGACTTTGTAGGTTGACCATGACCAACGTAACTCAAGTAAGTCAAATAAAAATAGCGGGATTGCTGATAAATATCTTTAATGGACTCCGACAAGGGGACGGTCTGGCCTGCCTCCTCTTCAATCTGGCGTTGGAGAAAGCAAGCCGTGACTCTGGCATCACAACTAGAGGGATTTTCATCACTGTAGGGTTATTTTTTGTGTTATTTTGTTATTGGTGTTGGGTCCTTACCTTACGTTTCTTTGTTACACGCAAGGTCCTCCTGTTTACCAGAACGCACTTGGAAATGAAATACACTTTTCTCCTTAACTTTATTTATTTGTAATTATCTTAGTATATACTCGTATTACATCACGTGATTTGCTTAATGTATATAGTTCGAAGTATTATATCTCACTTTATTCGTTTTTTGTATATGGTTTAAAATATTATATTACATCACTCGACTCCTTTACTGTTTTTTAGTTTAAAGTATTATGTTTCACTTTAGTCGTTTACTGTACATAGCTTAAAATATTATATCACGTCACTCAACTCCTTTACTGTTTTTTAGTTTAAAGTATTATGTTTCACTTTAGTCGTTTACTGTACATAGCTTAAAATATTATATCACGTCACTCAACTCCTTTACTGGTTTTTAGTTTAATTTATTATGTTTCACTTTAGTCGTTTACTGTACATAGTTTAAAATATTATTACACGTCACTCGTCTCCTTTACTGTTTTTTTAGTTTAATTACCACGACCGATTCTCGTCTATTCCTGCAACACACTCCACTCCCGAACGACCGTCTCTGTTAACAATTCAAATCCAACTCAACTCTATATCGATCGTTTGATCGGAGGGAAACCCTTTTTCCACGTTACCTAAAAGCAGCGTGTTATTTTTCTTTTTTGCTTTCTCGCTGACCTCACATAAAATCCTTTGTATCCGGATCTTTATTGTGAGCCAGCGATCTTTTGTTTGATCCTTCGGTAATTTTCCTAGGATCGACAATTTCCATTGGCCATTAAACATTACTTGGGTTTTTTAGTAATGTTTAGGATTGGTATTTACCACGGGTGTTTTTGGTAATAACATTTTAATGGACAACGGTGCCAAAGATATTTTGTACATCTTAATGCTATTGTTGTCCAGCAATCCTATTTACATGCATCGCTCTTTTTTCCGTTTAGGAAACGTATCCTTACAATAGATTAAAAGAAACGGTGTCGCCATTGACTATTGTTCTCAGATGTATTTCTGGACCTTATGGTTATATTCTCTAGCGATGCCGAGAGAGAATTTTTCTTAGCGGATTGGTACATTAATCAATCTGCAGGGGATTCACCATATGTGATCCGAAATTGAATGGGGCTTCGCCCGGTATGAATGTTTGGGTGGGTGGTTTTGGTACGTAACATCACCAAGCCCAGCCAGATACTTGCCTATCCAGATGACATCGACATCATCGGTAGATCCGATTCGGCTGTATAGGACTCCTTCACCCATATCGAGCAGGCGGCACAAAAACTGGGACTGCACATTAATGAGGGAAACACTAAATACATGGTGGAAACTTCTGCGAAGAGAAGACCTAACGTTGGTCAACGTATCAGGGTAGTGGAGCACGAATTTGAAGTAGTGCAATCCTTTAACTACCTTGGGCCAATAGTATCAGCCGATAACAATATGGTAGAAGAAATACGCAAACGGCTGATCGAATCCAACAAAGCCTATCATGCTCTATCAAGGATCTTTAAATCCCAAAATTTATCCAAAACATCCAAGCTACTAACTGTACAAGACCATGGTCTTACCAGTACACATGTATGGATCCGAGATCTGGGTGCTCAATAAAAGGCACTCTGAACTCTTAGCCGCGTCCGAGAGGAAGAACTTAAGGAGAATTATTGGCTCCGTATGTGAGGGAGGACGATTCCGGAGACGCTACCCATGAGTTGTACGCAATCTACCTTGAAGCTAATGTTGTAAGAAAAATCAAGATCGGTAGACTCGGGTGGGCGGACATCTAGCTCGAATGAGCCGAAAGGAGTCCGCCCGAAAAATGCTTTGTGGTAGGATGTATGGAATGAGACAGCGCGGCAGATCTTGTCTGCGATGGAGGGATGGCGTAGACCAAGACCCCCAGAGCCGGGGAGTGCCAAACTGGGTGACATCGGCTCGAAATCGGGGCCGGTGGAGAGATTTGTTAAATAAGGCCAAGATCAGATCCCGGTTGTAGTGCCGATGATGATGATGATGATGATGATCTACTGAAAAAACTTCTGCCACGTTTAATGACGTTTTGTTTTTTCTTTCACCGCCAACTTTTTATTTAAATTATTGCCAAGTAGTTTATTTAGATTTACTACTTGGCGTGATTATTTCTATAAAGGATGGCGGGGGAGGTGGGGGGGGGGGGGCTATTGTGGGTGAGAGTGGGAGTGCGGGACCCTTCATAAATATGAAATCATTGAAGGCGCCGAATGTAATGTTAAACTTCGTCGGTCTCTGCGTTTGAATGCGAATAAATACCAAAAAAAAAAAAAAGGAAGAATTGCGTTGTATGCGAATGCACAAGTGCCCGTGCATATTGAAATAAGAATATTGTTACGTTTTTACTTCGCACACGACCGTTAAACTATGTCCAATTTAAAACTATCCGTTGTTTTACGCGAGTTCGACCACTGGATCGCAAGAGTGCTTCAATGTTCAAGGACAACCTCTTTTTGCTCCGTTAAATTCCTCAATTCCTCGTCTCCTCTGGCTCTCCTTTTTCTTAGTTCTTCCACGTGTTCTGTCCTGGTTCCGTCTGCTTCTGACGTTTTCGCCAGTTTCGTGTATTCTCCAGTATTCCTCTAGATGGCTCCAGAATCGGTGTGTTGATGTCATATTAGTTGGCTTAAGGCTCGGTGCGACGCCATGAGGTCACGCGAACGGTTGACAAGTGTGTCGGCTTTGAATTTGTAACAATATCAATAACTGTTGTGAATTGATCAATCGACAGCTGATCTTACCCAACACAACCTTGAACCTGTCCCAACTTCACAGCTTCCTTTCTGTTCTTAGAGTCGAAGTTGGCACTGATCGAAGTATTCGAAATTGCTGACGGATTCACAAAAGACCGGGCAATTGAATGGCGAGAGGAAAACCTGCTCCAAACTGTAATCTCAATTTTTATAAAGTATCGCGCACCAATCCGTGAATTGTTTAGCGACAAATTTGTTTATCAGAACAAGTGTTATTAGAATGTACAAAAGAATTTGTACTTTTGATAGTAAGTCAATAAATTCAATCACTGCCAACTTTGGACTTTTGTTAATGGAAAATCAACAAGCCCAAACCACCCGGAAAACAAAATACCAACAATAACAGAAAGTGTATAATATGTAACGGCATGGTGCCACACCATTAGTAAACAATAAAAATGTGTATGTAAGCATATATGTGAGAGCAAGCCGACGAACTAATTGCGAGCTGTACGCCGTGTAGTATACTAGTCACTCAGAGTATGAGTCTCGTCCTCCTGACTGAACCTGTACGCGTCTTATCTCCACATACAACATTACTGATTTTCTATAATAAAATAACCTCCTGGTATTAACCAGAATAAGTGGCGTACTTATTTAAATTCCACAACATCACACATAACAATCAACACGTCCTAATTTTTGACGTGACAACGTCTTATAAATCGGTATACCTTGGGAGGCATTCGGAAAAAAGTTTGTAGCGTTACGATAACGATAACCGATAACGCACGAGCCGCAGTGAGCGAGAGCGCGACTAGCGAGAGAGAGGGAAATAGTAGCGCCAATGATTTCATTGACGATGACGATGACGTTTATCAAAACAATAACGATCAAGAAGCAGAACATGAATCTTCAGCACAGACGTCAGGAGCAAGGAAAACAAGAAAACAACAGTATCGCAAACGACTGGTCGGGCGTATCATAAGATACCGACATTATGACATTGACGAAACTATCAATTATAAACGAGAGATGGTTCTCTTGTACGTTCAGTTTCGCAACGAAGTGACAGAAATTATCGATGTTGCTGATGGACTTGTAAATGGTGCTATTGGGGTGTTGCGACATATCGAGCGTCAGTTATCAAATAAAGGCGATGATTCTGAAAATGTGGAAGCATCGCACAACAAAGATCGACCGGCACTTGAAGAAGAAATAATTGCCTTGTGGTTTGAGTTTCCCGAAGCGACTCCAGGTACCAGTGCTAAAATCAAATGTCGACCTTACGTAGAAAGCAAAGGAAATACAATTTCTAGAAAATGGGTGCCGATTTATAAAAAAGTAGTGAACATTACGCTTACAAAAACCGTAAAGTGCAAACGAAAACAGTTTCCCTGTGTGCCCGCTTGTGCGATTACGATTCACAAATCGCAGGGTGGGACGTTTGAAAAGATC
Organism: Microdon myrmicae; assembly: GCA_963931805.1. NCBI lineage: Eukaryota > Metazoa > Arthropoda > Insecta > Diptera > Syrphidae > Microdon > Microdon myrmicae. The sequence goes on from OZ007497.1 coordinate 207,307,732, forward strand.
GTATATAAATACTTTGCCAAGCAACCGCAGCAGTTAGTGTACGTAGCGATGAGTCGGGTAACGAATCTAGACGGCTTGTATCTCGTTACGGAGAACGATGAGCCATTTGTCTTCAAGCATGGGCGTGAAGGGAATGACTCACAGAATACACGCGATATCCGCAACGAGTATCTGCGACTCAACGGACACATACTTTCAACTATTACCAAGGAGGGAGTGGAATTCTGTAACGAAGCTGACAACGCTAAGCAAACAATAGTGACAAACCTCAATATGCGAAGTTTGTTGGCCCATTCAGAGGATATTCAAACGGATACTGTCATAGCAAGATCAGATTACCTCGTATTAACCGAATCGTGGATGCGCGATGATTGCGATTCAGTGCCAATCAATGATTATGAGTGCGTTACGAAGCAGAACTATCGTTCGGATTCTGAAACAAACGCAGGTGGTGGAGTAGCGATTTATAGAAGATTATCATCGCCGTCCATGGCAAAGGAAATTCTTCGAGTTGAATTGTCCGATTCAGCTCGTCATATTAAAAACACGGGTGATGTGTGCTTGGCTGAAATTTCATGCTTCACTGTCGATAGGATGTACAAAGTATTACTCGGGTTGTCACGAATATAATGTCCGAGCGCCTTGCGCCCAGACAACCAGAGATTTTTTTGGATAATTTGTCTATTATGACTTATTGAATTCATTTCCAATTCCTCAAGTATAATTTGAAATAACAAAAAAAGGAATTTTTTTAAGTATCATTTGCCAGTTCATTCAAACTAAATCGGCTTCGAAAATTACATATTCATTTTATAGTAGCATTTATTTCACTTGCTGAAATTTGAAGTCAAAAACATAATTTGTAGATTGACTTTCTTTTGACGTTCCCTGTGGCTCACCACCCATGTTAATGCAAGTGGAAATGTTTCATTCACAGTCTCAATTCGACTGAACCAGGGAACAATTCTAAACAACTGCAAAACAAAATTCCCAAGTGAAATTGTGCAAATAAATACCGAAAATCGATTTCGTATTTATTTACTTCAGGCACAATTTAATTGTTACGGCTTTTTGGGGTATGTTTTTCTTTCAATAATTTCGTAAGTAATTAATGGCATATTTTGTATGAGATGTAAAATCGGAATCGACTTCGATAATTTCCCTTTTGAGATAAGCATGCGCATATTGTGAGCTATTCAAATTGTCGGCGTTTTTTCGTATCTGGTGTCACGGAGTTTTTTATAATTGCAGCTAGAGATAAAGTTTCCAATTTCGTTGCAGTGGGTTTACAAGATCACAAAGATCGTACAATGGAATTGTTTGACAAATATATAACGGCTGAAGTTGCCCTTTATTGCATGATTACTTTGGTGGTAATCGAGAATTTCTTTGAGATATATCTCTCATGGCGTCAGGTATGAAATTGTTCTTTCCTAATTCTATTCAATTGAATTGTCTTTGGATATTGTGGAATTTCAGTTACAAGTCTACAACAAGACGGAATCCGTTCCGGCTAAATTGAAAAGTGTTATGACCCAAGAGACATTCCATAAAGCGCGTCGATATGGAGCGGATAAGGCAAGATTTACGATCTTCAAGCAAATTACTATCGACACAATTGTGCTGGTAATAGTCTTGTATGTTGGATTCATTGCTTATATCTGGAACAGATCTATGGATTTGATCAAGTACTGCGGCTTTGATCACAACAATGAAGTAATCATAAGCTGCGTCTACATGTTTTTGACTAACTGCGCTGTCTTGGTGATGACGATGCCATTCACAGTATACGACACGTTCAAGTTGGAAGAGAAACATGGATTCAATAAACAAACGGTTCGGTTTTTCATAATTGATCAAATTAAGAAATTCGTCGTGTCCCAAATAATCATAACGTTATTAGTGACGGCTGGAGTTGTAATTATTCTACGAGGTGGTGACCTTTTCTTCATCTGGCTTTGGTTGTTCACAGTTGTTGTAACCCTATTAATGTTGACGATTTATCCGATCTTCATCGCACCACTTTTTGATAAGTACACCCCATTGGATGAGGGGCCGCTAAAAAATTCGATTGAGGAACTCGCCGCTTCATTAAAATTCCCTTTAACCAAATTGTATGTTGTAGATGGCTCAAAGCGTTCAGCTCATAGCAATGCATACATGTATGGTTTATGGAATTCAAAACGTATCGTACTCTTCGATACGTTGCTCTTAAATAAAGGCAAGACCACACCGGAGGAAATCAGCAAACTACCGGAGGAAGAACAAGGAAAGGGCTGCACTAATGAGGAAGTTCTCGCTGTACTGGCTCATGAATTAGGACATTGGAAGCTAAACCATGTTACCAAAAACATAATGCTCTTCCAGCTGCATCTTCTTCTCAGTTTCACTATATTTAGATATGTATTTGAATTTCCAGCGCTATATGAAGCAGTTGGTTTCGAGCCAGGAGTACGTCCAGTCATTGTTGGATTGATTGTTGTTTTGACTTATGTTATGCTCCCTTATAATACACTTATCAGCTTTTTATTAACAATGCTATCCCGACGGTTCGAATATGCGGCTGATGAGTTCGCTCATAAGTTAGGCTTCTCTGAAAAGCTGGGAGCAGCATTAATTAAACTGCACTTGGATAACTTAGGATTCCCAGTGTATGATTGGTTATATTCAGCTTGGAATCATAGCCATCCAACATTATTGCAGCGCTTGGACAGACTAAAGGAGCTAGATGAGATTAAGAAAAAGAAGAATACATAAATTTAATTGCGAATAGAAGTAGTCCTACATTCTCAGGTGTACATTTCTACAGCTACTCTTTTTTTATATCTATTTTCTGATTGAAATTGGGAATTACAATATATTTTGTTCTCTTAATTTAATAAAGTATTTTTTTCGACCAAAATTACATGGTTTGTATTTATGAAAGTCGAGCGTGCCTTATCTAGATAGTCCTTGCCAAACTGATATATCAGTAGAACGGGGAAGAATGTACGTAATTACTGAACTCTTACGGGAGAAAAAACGAACACTGCCGAGGTTAATAGTTTTGCGCGGCCGGTTGGAGGGGAGCTCTTTAAAATACATTTTTTAAAACAATTTCGCAGGTTTCTGGCGTTCGTTTTTTGGAAATCTTGTCCAAAGCCTTGTTGAGATCGGTTGTAACCACGTTTACCTGAACAGTCTCGGGGCGTCGTGCGATAAAAAAAAGCCAGCGTGCAGTTCACACGCGGTAGAAGTAAAACCTTCAATAAACTAAGCTTCGAGAGAATGAGACGAATGTAGAGTATCGGGAGTAGGATAATTATAGTGTTTATTTATTATAACTTTGTTACTAAGCTTAAAAATATTTTACGCTTTATTCTACATATATTACATAAGATATTATATAGAACCTGAGTTTTCATTTTCAACAAATGAAACGAGCGGCTTATGGTAACTGAATCGCTCAAATCACCTGGTGTGGAATTGAGTTGTGAGCAATTGCCTATAATTCCAATTAAGGGATTGTATGTAGTTTGGAAGGTCACTATTTAATAAAATTAAAACGCACTATTTTTAATAAATAAACAACAACTCATTTTATTTGTTACGCGAATAGACACAGAATATTTCGCTGGAGTATGTTGATTCGATAAGATTCGGTTCGAGACTGACGCTGTGATGGTACTTCCGAATGACGATATATTTACTGTCCGAGTGACGATATGATTCTCACCAGTTTAAGCGACGATGCGAGACCGGCGAAGGCGACTGGTTCGTTCGATCTCTCGGGAGTAACTTTCTTTGCAAGTTGTCAAAATAACTTGCAGAAAGCATTCCGTTGATCCAAACACTGTGCATGGAGATCGTTCACATCCTTCCTGGCATGCACGTGTGGTTTATTTCACAGAACCAAATAATTAGTCTCGCCTCGAAGTTGCAAGATATGTCTGACTGCCAGATGTTGGCAGTTTGTTCGCATAATAAAACCCAATTGAAAAATAGTTCAAAATTTAGGACAGGGTACTTTGTTTATATTGTAGCGAGCTTAGGGTTCGCTGGATTAATTATTTTTAATAAATAAGAGCCGTTAAATCGATTTTGAATTAATGTAACACTTTATTAGTCCGTTAATAACAACCGATACTGTTACCGTACACTTCACGATTTCTTAACTTATCGCTTCCGTACTTATCGCATCTTTTACTGCTTACTTTTTTACTTATCTTCCCGATCTGCGTGCGACGTATTTATACCGTTTTTCCTCATTCTGATTTGGTGTTTCGTTTCCGCCCGTTCCGCAGCCTCGAATTTTCTATTGCTCATAGTCTCCAGTTTTCCAGTACTTTCTAGAATACTTTAGTACTTTGTTTCGGACTTTCTAGAATATTCTAGTACTGATTGTTATATGCGTCACACTACCCTCCGCCTAGATTAGTTCGTCCCGAACTAAGTTCACTGGTCTTCTGGGTTAACAAAAAGTCGCCAGTCGGTCACGATGCACCACTTTCATCTTGGCGTTCGGTCTTCGCTGAATCCTATAGACACGTCGTTAACTCTTGTGAGAATCTTATACGGTCCTTCCCAATGTTGCTGCAACTTCGGAGACCTTCCTTTTTGCCGATGAGGGTTATAAAGCCACACATTATCGCCTGCATTAAATCCGGCTGCGTTGGCTCGAACATCTTACCTTGTTTTCATCCTGTCACTTCATACCTTGATTTGCTTTCGAACCAAATGATGAAGCTCATCGAGGTGATTTCTCCATTCGGCTACGTAGTCTTCGGTCTTATCTATGGCGTCTGGAGGTACTCCGAATCGCAGATCGGCTGGTAATCGTATGGCGGTTCCGCCAAACCCCACGGTACACTTACCCGAGAAACCCCCATAACTTCCAACAATTTCCTAATTTCCCTAATGCAATCGCATTAGCACCTTAAATGCTTCACGCATTAATGAGATCAAATCCTTAATCTAAAAAGTTCCTGGAAAAGAAAACTTACCTTTCATGCATCTCTTCGTATACAAATTCCCTGTAAGAATTTCTTTCCACCTTTTCAGGAACCCCAGGCAAATTTCAACTTTCCCACACCTGCACCGCAATCTCCACCCAGCACACCTAAAACATTTTCTTCTACAAGGACATTTAATGCATACAACGCATTATCTAAAATTCATAAAAATAATTCTTTAAAGTGCATATGGCATAATGAATCCGAAGCCACTCGGCACCCTTTGTCTGTGTTAAAATCCTATGTCGGACAGTTTGTTTTTACAGCTGCAATAAACCGACCTGCGATTCGTTTGTACAATCGACAGACAATTCCCGCATTCCAATTATTATCATCGGAACTGGATCCTCTAGCATTTTCTAATATAAACAAGAACTAGGTTCCTGTACCAGTCGGAGATGCCATAAACCATATTTCTATGTATGTAAACATGCATAAGATCGTTTGTTTTCCCAATAACAAACAATCTTCAATTTCTTTCTCTGCCGCAACTAATTACCCGGCATATACAAAGGCCTGCAAGGGATTCGTTCGGCCACCAATCCCATTAGCACCTTTTCCACCTATTGTAGCGACGATGCATCGCGTAAACAATGACCTGCATTACCGAACGCCGCATTTGGTCGTTTCTCCCTGTTGTCTTACTGCCTGTCTGCTTCGTTTACCCATTTCCTTCGAGCACGTGTAAACAACACATCTGAACGATCACACACATACCACCATGATCTGCATTACGAGATCTTGTTTTCTGTTCCACAAAGAGAGACTTTACGTCTGTCTTGTGGTAGGCAAAACATATCCTTAGTGGAGAGGATATCCACCACCACCGAATCGAGGGTGAATCAAGAATCAGATTCTATCCCTCGATTGAGTCAAATTTCATCCGCAGACCGAGCTGGTCGTGCTAGCTCCTGCAGCCCCGTGGCGCCGCGGGGAGGCATATATCGCATATCAACAAGTAGTGCATGAAGTTATTAAGTGAATAAAACTGAACAAACTAATTCCTGTGTTTTAATTTTCCGTTTTGTGTCCTTTCCTCCTGGAGAGCAGTTCCTGGATGTCTGTTTATTGCGTTGTCCTGATCCCCGGTGACGTGCAGATCTCCTTCGGTATTATAGAGACGAAAGTCAGGTGAAGACGAGGTAGAATCCCGTGCCGTACGCCGGCACCATGATCTCGTTCCCACAATCGTATCTCGTCCAAATATAATTCTTGCTGGAGAATAGCCTGTCGTATCGTGATTAGCTGATCTATAACTCATGAGAAAGGTTTGTACATATTTGTCCCAATCTCGTTGGTGATCACTAACGACCTTTGATAAGTGCTCTTTCATTGTTCCGTTGAACCTTTCGACCATTTCGTCTGACTGCGGATGTAAGGGTGTGGTCCTGGTTTTCCTTACGCCCAGTGCCGCACAAATGCCTTGAAATATCTGTGATTCGAAGTTTCGGCCTTGATCGGAATGAAGCTCACAGGGAACTCCATATCTGCTGATCCAATTATTGATAAGCTGCTCAAGGACAGTTGTTGCTTCTTGGTTTGCAATTAGAAGGACTTCCACCCACTTGCTGAAGTAATCCACGATGACCAACATGTATTTGTTGCTGTCGTTTGTTTTTGGGAATGGTTCTGAGATATCAATCGCGATTTGCTCGAAAGGGGCACCCACGTTGTATTGCTTCAAAGCGGTCCTTGGTTTTGCTGTTGATCCTTTGGTCGCAATGCAAGTTGTGTACTTCCTACACCAAGACTCGACGTCATCTCTCATGTGAAGGCAGTAGAATCGAGATCGTAATTTTGAAAGTGTCTTATTAACTCCGAGATGTCCACCGGAGGCCCCGACGTGCATTTCTGTTAGTACTTGCTTCACTTTTGATGGTGGGACTAGAATCTGCACTCGATTGGATTTTCCGTCCGCGGCTTCCCATTTACGCTTTAGAATTCCATCTTCCACCGGCAAGGAATTCCATTGTGCCCAATATGCTTTTAATGTTCCACTCTTGTCGGAAATATTGTTCCAAGTTGTCCGCTCGTTCTTTTCTTTGTGTTCCAGGATTAGCGACATATCTTCATCCCGAAGTTGAGCTGCGCGTATAGCATCACTCGTCCACCCATCTAGTACTTCTACTTGTACATTTCGAAGGTCGTACGCCTCTTGTTTCAAACGATCAATTTCTACTTCCGAATCCTGAAGGCGACGCTTTAGGGTCAACATTTCAGCTTGCCTCTCTGCTAGATCAGTTGATAAGCGATTGTTTTCCTCAACGACCTTTTCTCGGCTGGTCTTAAGAGCAGTTATCTGTTGGTGGAAGGATTTACATTCGGTCGTGGTGCTGTCCAAGTCTGAATCAGGCTTCTCTTGTTATTAGCGCATGAACAACAATTCTTAATTGATGTTTCATTCATTCGTCGACGTTTCCTACAGTCAACAGAGATGTGGACGACTTCGTAGCATGTCAGCACGCCAGTATTTCATTAGTCGTCTTCTTTCCTGCCAAACGAACGGTTTTTTGCAAGTCTCGAGCTTGGAGCGCATTTATGAATGCATCCATTGCTACTTCGTTCAGAAATTCCTTAGTCATATTTGAATAAGACAAGTTTGCCAATCGCTCAATGTCTGCCTGTAACTCTTCAAGATTTTCTCCAAGTTTCTGCGTTCTGCTCCGCAGTTGCATGCGGTAGACCTGCTACATGTGGTTGTCTCCGTACCTAGCTTCAAGGCCGTCTCTTACCGCTTGGAAATCTGTTTGCTTCTCTGCTGGTATGGTTTGTAGCAATACTGCAGCCGCCCCACGGAGTTACAAGATTAGCGATGTTGACTTTTGCTCATCGGACCACTTATTATAATTGGCCGCAGCGTCAAACTGACGTATAAATACGGGGAAGGGTCCCGTTTCATCGAAGGTTGGCGGTTGCATCCTTGTATCTTTGTAGTCATGTTGATTGCTAGGCGATGTCTTACTCCTCTCAACACAATCAAGTCTCTTTTCGATTCGCGTTATTTCATCGGTGACTTTCTTAAATTCAGCTTCGTTTTTTTACATCCAGATTTTCTACTTCGTTTCGAATTTCTTCCTTAAAGTATTGAAAATTATATTTCATCCACTGCGTTTGGGCATCCAACTTTGGATTAACATCTGCAGCTTGCGCTTCCAATTTTGAGTTAATATCTGTAGCTTGCGCGCCGAATTGTTAATTTTACGCGTCCAATTTTGTATTAATATCTGTAGCTTGCGCGTCCAGTTTTGTCATCATCATCCTGAGCATCTCCGAAATGTCCAACTGTGGCGAACTCTTCTCCGTTACATTGCCACCATCTTGACTCGCTGTTTCTTCCCCATCCGGACAGTCTGGCCCAATCGTAAAAACATATGTGTCGACATCAATACCCTCTTCCTACATTGCTGCTTGCAGACGCTGTCGAAGAATTTGCTTCTGTCCTCTGCTATCCAGATTCCGGTCCTGAAGTTCCTTCTTCAACACAGGAACGCGAAGATCCTCCAAATGTTGGTCTGACATCGTCACAACCCACTTTCACAGACTTATTTACTTCACAAATAATTAATCCCACTTCTGACACCAATTGTATCGAGCTGAGAGTTCGCTGGATTAATTATTTTAATAAATAAGAGCCGTTAAATCGACTTTGAATTAATGTAAACACTTTATTAGTCTGTTAATAGTAACCGTTACTTTTACCGTACACTTAACGATTTCTTGACTTATCGCTTCCTTACTTATCCCTTGCTTCACTGCTTACTTCTTACTTCTTACTAATCTTCCCGATCTGCGTGCGACGTATTTATACCGTTTTTCCTCATTTTGATTTGGTGCTTCGTTTCCGTCCGTTCCATAGCCTCGAATTTTCTATTGCTCCTAGTCTCCAGTTTTCCAGTACTTTCTAGAATACTCTAGTACTTTGTTTCGGAGTTTCTAGAATATTCTAGTACTGATTGTCATATGCGTCACAATACAGAATATTTCGCTGGAGTATGTTGTTTCGATAAAATTCGGTTCGAGACTGACGCTTTGATGGTACTTCCGAATGACGACATATTTACTGTCCGAGTGACGATATGATTCTCACCAGTTTAAGCGACGATGCGAGACCGGCGAAGGCGACTGGTTCGTTCGATCTCTCGGGAGTAACTTTCTTTACAAGTTGTCAAAATAACTTGCAGAAAGCATTCCGTTGATCCAAATACTGTGCATGGAGATCGTTCACATCCTTCCTGGCATGCACGTGCGTTTTATTTCACAGAACCAAATAATTAGTCTCGCCTCGGTATCGCAAGATATGTCTGACTGCCAGATGTTGGCAGTTTGTTTGGATAATAAAACCCAATTGAAAAATAGTTCAAAATGTAGGACAGGGCACTTTGTTTATATAATAAAAAAATAAAGCCATTAAGGATTCGTGAGTTTGAAATTACGGAGCCGTCATAAATGGTCAATGAAGACTCGCGACAAATCATGCAGGCAATTTTATTTTAGAGAATTTCGTTAGGAACCAAACAGTAACTGAAGTATGATATAAGTGCTTTGGCTTAGATTGGATCAATATATCTTTGAAATACTGTCTCAATTAATTTTTTTGATTTTGTTATCGATTCAGTGCGACTGGTGCACATTTTTAAATTTAATTTGGTTTTCGGAAAGTTAATCAAAGGAAGCGTTGTATCCAATGCAAAATTTACATTAAATAACCCCTCTCTTTTTTTACACTAACGCGTGCACAAAAGGGGGTTTTGAAGTACCTTTAAATGTCAGAGCACAGTGCGGGCGGATGGAGAGGAAGTGGATAAGGAAAGGAGGTGTCAATGTATATTGGTCTTGAATGGCTGGACATCACAACGACGAGGAAACACATGATCAGGTAGAACATTCCACATTTGTGTGGTTCGGCTAAAGAATTACTCTCTATGTCTATTTGTGCGTCTGAAGTCCACTTTCAACATGAACATTATCCGCGCTTACTTGAATTTGCCTTTTCTAATAGGTACTCGTCATGGAAAACTTTTCAGTTAGTGGAGTTCAAAAACAATCATTTAAAATGTAACATAATTGTAAAAGATTATTGATATCCTGGTCTACTAATGGCGAATGTCAATTTGCTCTTTCTTCTTCTATATTAGTACTATCAACATACACCCCCCCGTACCTCTATGTACAACATTCAAACCAATAATCGACTTATACAGCGGACCGTGTGGCGGTTCCGCTAAACCCCACGGACTACTTACCCGAAGAACCCCCGCAACTACAACCCAACCTTTATAGTTTTCTGCTAATGCAATCGCATTAGCACCTGTAAATGCTTCACGCATTAAGTTATCAAATGTATTTAGCTAAAAGCTCCTGGAAGAGAATTCTTACCTTCATTCATTTATACGAATCCACAATTCCCTATAAGAATTCTGTTCCAAACATCATAAATCCCGATAACCAGTATACCTGAAACATTTCCCTTCTCAAGGGCAATTAACTAATGCTTTCAACGCATTATCTAGGAATTCCTGTAAGGAATTTCTCCCACAAGGGCATTCATGCATGCATCAATGCATCTCTGCATTAGCGACCTAGAACCGGATTCTTGTTTAGTGTAAATACTCACACTAGAATGCGACCCTTGAGTTGCCTTAGATGCTCTATACAATTGGCATAGATGTTATACAAACCGTCATTGTGTAACCATCTAATTTGCTTCGCAATGACCTGCAGCTGTTGATACAGCTGCAAGCACTTTACCCCGAAATGCTCCTTTGTTTGAATCTCCAAACAATCATCAACTCCGCGCATAGCCGCCGGATTGAATTCAATAGCATCAACAAATGCAAATAAAGATTCCGTTCCCTTGCAACGACCAAAGATACAATATACAAACTGTATGATGTATCCCAAATGCCATTCACACCTAATGAGTTGCAGCTTATTTATTTAGCCGACTCTCATTACAGGCCGATGCCTTAGGTCGCTTCTCCCTTTGTTCTTTTTCCCTCGTTTCAGGTTTCGTCTATCATTTGCTCAAATGTATCGATAAACACTCTGATCTGTACGATCATGATCTTCATTACGAAATCTGGTTTTCCATTCCACGAAGAGAGACTTTACGTTTCTCTTGTGGTAGGTAAACATATCCTTAGCCGAGAGGAATTCGGGACGTCGTTATTCCAAATCGGGTCGAGTAAACGCGAATTTAATTTAAAAAGAAATTTTTCTTGTGCCTCATCATAATATGTTTGTACGTCAGTTCATCACCAGTGTAATTAAAATCAGTTTTTGTAATCAAAAATACCGAAAAATATTTCGTGAATAAAAGTAATCATTTAATTAATAAACTAACTCGAGTTTTCATTTAACTGTCTTGTGGCGGAGTTTAACTCTTTGTGTTGGTGAACAGTTTGCGGTGAACTCAGTTCCTTTTGGTACACGGAGAACCCCAATCTATGATGGAGGAAAGAGGAGAATCAGCGCCGTACGCCGGTACACTATGCCTCTCTTCACCACAACCGCACTCGACTTCCTCGAAAGACAATAGTCAACCTGCTCACCTCATCACGGAATTCGTCTCCCTTTTCACCTTTTAAGGCCGTGGAAAGTTCACCTGAAGAGCTCTCGACCAGGCAAGATACACAAGATAAGGTATTAGAGGCGACGCCGAACAGATTCGCTACGACAGATGCAGTAGTGTCTTTTAGCATAACCTAGGCCCTGCACGAGCCAACATCACGGCGTCAGGTGTTTGAACAGCTGAGATGTAAAAACGGAACATTAGTGTCAGAAACATAAAATTCTTGGATGACTTGTGCCGGTTCGACGAACCGCACATACAGCTATAGGTCGAGATGTTTTCGTTCCAGCAAGGAACATACTCATCTATGACCAAACGTCACGTGCCTCCATGGTCCACCTTTTCACTTGACCATAAGGTGACATTCACCCTGGAGTCAACAACCCCACGTATCCACAGATACATGGGCCACAAGTCCGAACAATTCTCCTACGCCTGCACGGCGATTGAAGGACATGTCCCAGCACATAAATTGTGTATAGATCCATCAACTGGATACACACAAACGGTTGGCACAGCTGTGCCAGATGTCGACAAACATCACATCCCCGGCGATAAGCGAATTGCCGGAAAACCAATCCGTCGACAAAACCTTTGTCCCTGCCGGAATGCACTTCGGCTAAACAAAGGCCATTGCGGAGCAACAGCAATAAACGAAAACGCTGTTCCCATAGGGCAAAGTAAACATGATGATTACCAGGATCGCCTAAAATAAACCACACATTCGATTGTTTGCATAACCAACGCACCAGAAGTGTGAAAATTCTGCCGATCACAGAATGATCTACAGCAAGCAGACATCAACCTCCGCGTCTGTATGTGTGAGCGTGATCTTCCCCGGTGGAGAGATTCTCGATTGAGAGAAAGTCACCACGCAGGGAAAGCGAGAGAAGAGAAAGTCACCATCTAGGGAAAGCGAAAGGAGAAAGAAAACGAGGGTTGAATAAAATCATTCCCCAGAGAAGAAAGTTAGTCGAAATAGAGATTTTCAACGAAGGAGGAATTTTACAGGAAGCGTTAACCGCAGAAGGTCGCGCCGTGTGTGTTCAAGAGTCAGCTCCGCAAATCGTGCTTGCCCTCTTAATTTCAAGTATAACGATCGTAAAAAAAAGGAAAATTTGTGTTCAAGCGTTAGCTCCGTAACTTGTGTTTTTCCGTTGAACTTTAAATGTAGCAATCGAAGAAAATTTGATGTGAATTAGTAAGGACCTGTTGGTGTTAAATTCTTAAAAAAAGACAAGTATCACTCAAGACTGTGAGCTGTTTGTCTTCAAGTGACTATTGAATTGTTTTGTTACATACATCTATCACGAAAACATCATATAGTGAGAAATAGCAGAACGATTGGAAGTATATTATAATAAAGAAAATTTAAAACGAAAAATCCGTGTTTCGATTTATTTGGAACAGTGTTCGACGGAACACCTCAACTGTTATAGACAGACCGAAAAATCCGCCAAATTGGCGACTCCAACGTGATCTGTGTACACACAGCACACACTTTCCCACAGTAAACAGAACTTCACGACACGATCACGACTTCCGCATAGAGCACCGGCACACTCGCCTGCTCCGACGTTCTCTCGCTCGCCCGTTCTTCGCTCCGTCGTTCGCACACGAAGTTGATCGTAACAAAGTTACTGAGGAGGGAGTAGTGTCGCGTTTCTAACAGATACACACACAATACACAAGCAAATAGTGAAGAACACCGAATGAAACACGACTAAGAAAATGTATCAGAGCCGTATACCATAACGATAACATAACAATTCCACATCAGTTGAGTGTACTTGAGTTTAGAAATCGAATTCGTACAAGCGGCAGTAGCCTGATGTGTTGAGCATTGGTTACATTTTTAGTGATTCTAACTGTCATAGCGGTAGTTCGAATCACACGTTCTTCACTATCGTCGCAATACGTTATAGACTCAACTAACAATAATGGAGTCAAGAGGCACAAAAGTAGAAAGGGCATGTTTTTAATTCGCCACACCCCACATAATCTTCGACACCATACAATGATCACATACGCGTCGTTCGTTTTTTTTTTTACACTAACGCGCGCACAAAAGGGGATTTTGAAGTGCCTTTAAATGTCAAAGCACAGTGCGAGCGGATGGAGAGGAAGTGGATAAGGAAATGTGTCGATGTATATTGGTCTTGAATGTCTGGACATCACAACGGCCAGGAAACATGATCAGGCAGAACATTCCACTTTCGTGTGGTTCGGCTAAAGAATGACTCTCTATGTTTATTTGTGCGCCTAAAGTCCACTTTCAACGTGAACTGATGCGCATTCACAGATTGACGGGTATCGCGGAAAAATGTCAGAAGGGGCGGAACACATTCAGCAAGTTCAGTTGAGTAACGACCGTGGTAATACCTATAGAAAAGAGATAGGTATGATACGTTGCGCCTGTGTTCTAACGACGGGATTGATCGACTTACGGCTTAGTCCCCAATAAGTTTCACTGCTCGTTTTTGCATCCTGTCGAGTACGTGTAGTGCAGTTTTGAATGCGCCTGACCAAATATGGGAGTTGAACTACATTTTGCGCTGAATATACGCTTTGTAGATAGTGGGCAGGTTGGATGGAGTGAAGTATCTTTTGCATCTCTTAAGGAACCCCATACATTGAGCTGCACTTTTCGCAGCTTCAAATATGTGGTGCTCCAATTAAAAGTCGAATTAATTTGAATGCCGAGGATTGATAGTTCCTTGGCTTCGCCGATGGAAGTACCATTCATCGACAGTATATTTACTTTGGGGTTCACCTTTGACGACAGGGAACAGCACTGAGTTTTTGGCCATTGAATTCAACTCGTTTAGGCAATCTCCACTGATATATTTTGTTGAGGTCTGAAATCACTGTATCAAGCATAAGTTGCTGGTTGGTAGTGACGTTTGAAGAGTTTGGACGAGAGTGTTCGTATGAGTATGAGAAACTCAACGTGTTATCATCAACAAACGAGTGAATTGGGTTGTGAGTAATTGACAAGAGATCATTTATAAAGATCAGGAAGAGAGCGGGTGAGAGTACCGAACCCTGGGGAACATCTGCATTAATTTGATGGGAGACAGATTTGACACCATCAACAACCACTTGAATTGAACGGCCAGAAAGATAGTCTCTTATCCATTGGATCATGGAATTCTCCACTCCATAAGAATGCAATTTGGACACAAGGGCTGGATGCCAAACTCTGTCGAAGGATTTTGATATATCCAATGCGACTACCTTACTTTCACCAAGGTAGTGGATGGAATGGTTCCACTTTTTGGTAACGTACGTCATCAGATCTCATATGGACCTGTTAGTACGAAAGCCATATTGGCGGTCATTTGATTCCAGATATTTCGAAAGTTGACGGTTGATAGGTGATTTCATTACCTTGGAGAGAATAGAAGTTTGTGTTATGCGTCAATAAGAAGAAAGGGATGATTTGTCACCATTTTTGGGAATTGGCTGAATGTTAGCTGCCTTCCATCTATTTGGGAAACGCCCAGTAGAATAAGACAAATGGAAGAGTTTCCGCAGTGGTTTAGCGAGTGAAGAGGAACATCTCTTTCAAACGATTGGGGGAATGCGCATATGTTTGCGTTTAGCTCTTTGAGTGCGCGGGCAACAGTACGCGTTCGGAAGTGAATCTGGTTCATGGTGTGCTGCTTATGCTCAGGTTGAGGCGGAACTGATGTGGAGTCAGGCAGCGTTGAGTTGGCTGCAAAATGTACAGCAAGTAGATTCACATTCAATGAAGAGATTGAATTTTGAATGTTTTTCACGAATGCCCAGAAGTTTCTACTACTTGTGGGAGAGTGTAGTATTTTTTGTCTCACTCTCTGGTCATGCAACAACTTTGCCGGTTGAATATACGCATTGCAGTTATTCCTAGCTCTCTTAAATCTCTCCCGGTTTTCATCAGTATTGTTAGATTTACACAGCTGGAAGGTCAACTCTTTAGGCTTAATGGCTTGGTGGCATTTTTCACAGATACACACACAATACACAAGCAAATGGTGAAGAACATCGAACGAAAATCGAATAAGAAAATGCACCAGAGCCGTATACCATAGCGATAAGATAAGAAATCCACATCAGTTGAGTGTACATGGGTTTAGATATCGAATTCGTACAATCGGCCAGTAGCCTGATGTGTTGCGCATTGGTTCAATTTTTGGTCATTCTAACTGTCATAGCGTCAGTTCGAATCACACGTTCTTCACTATCACCCCAAACGCTATCATTGGTGACCTACCGACGAGATCTGTACACACAGCACACACTTTCCCATAGTAAACAGAACTTCACGACACGATCACGACTTCCGCATAGAGCACCGACACACTCGCCTGCTCCGACGTTCTCTCGTTCACTCGTTCTTCGCTCCGTCGTTCGCACACGAAGTTGGTCATAACAAAGTTACTGAGGAGGGAGTAGTGTGGCGTTTCTAACAGATAAACACACAATACACAAGCAAATAGTGAAGAACATCGAACGAAAATCGAACAAGAAGATGCATCAGAGCCGTATACCATAGCGATAAGATAACAAATCCACATCAGTTGAGTGTACTTGGGTTTAGAAATCGAATTCGTACAATCGGCCAGTAGCCTGATGTGTTGCGCATTGGTTCAATTTTTGGTCATTCTAACTGTCATAGCGTCAGTTCGAATCACACGTTCTTCACTATCACCCCAAACGCTATAATTGGTGACCTACCGACGAGATCTGTACACACAGCACACACTTTCCCATAGTAAACAGAACTTCACGACACGATCACGACTTCCGCATAGAGCACCGACACACTCGCCTGCTCCGACGTTCTTTCCTTCACTCGTTCTTCGCTCCGTCGTTCGCACACGAAGTTGGTCATAACAAAGTTACTGAGGAGGGAGTAGTTTGGCGTTTCTAACAGATAAACACACAATACACAAGTAAATAGTGAAGAACATCGAACGAAAATCGAACAAGAAGATGCATCAGAGCCGTATACCATAGCGATAAGATAACAAATCCACATCAGTTGAGTGTACTTGAGTTTAGAAATCGAATTTGTACAATCGGCCAGTAGCCTGATGTGTTACGCATTGCCTCAATTTTTGGTGATTCTGTCATAGCCTCCGTTCGAGTCACACGTTCTTCACTATCATCCCAAACGCTATAGCTTCTCTGCACTCGGAATTGAACCAAATATTTCGGTTGGGTCTGATACTCTTTACCCCGTGAGGAATAAAGGTTCGCATGCCAAGTAGAATCGTGTCTGTCAAGGATCCTATCGATACAATCAGACAGAGCATCAAATTCGTTAAAGGATGCGTTTATATCCAACTTTGGGATTCTGTAAAGAAAGCAGTAATGTATGATATGCTTATGAACGTGAAGTTTTAGCCAAGAGAAATTAAGTTCTGGGTTGAAGCAGGGCCCATATTGTGGTAGAAGCTGATAAGCAATATCATTTCGTATATATGTGGCTTTGCCACGATGTGGAAAGAACAGTGGCACAAGTTATATCCAGGTAGATTAAAATCAGATATACTCGTAGCTGTAGCTCCTCGATAGTATAGTGGTTAGTATACCCGCCTGTCACCCGGGAGACCGGGGTTCGATTCCCCGTCGGGGAGCCCCTGGCGCAAGACTAATGACCTTGCCCAGAAAAAATAAATCATTATGGAAAATTTAACAACCCCCAGGACTTGCTAAATACGGCCAAGACCGGCTCCTGGTTGTAGTGCCGATGATGATGATGATACTCGTAGCTGTATTAGTAATTACCTGGGTTTCACTAAGTGCAAGGATAGTTGGTTTCTGGTTAGAAACGTGGACAGACACAGAAGAGAAATTGCATCTCAAGCCGCGAACGTTACAAAGATCGACGTGAAATGGCCCTACATAGAAAACCAATACCGCCTCGGGAAAGGATGCAAGTCGGGACCAGCAGTAGATAAGCGAAAGCAAGCACTACAGCTGTTATGCCCTAGTAGTAGATGCCCGACTAGATACGTGCTGAAATCCAGGTCACATCCCTTCCATGATGAACATTATGCCACTCAGGCACCAAAAACCCTCTAAAGATTATAAATCCATCGAGAGTATCGATGCCTGCGGGACACAAACAGAGGTGCGAAAAAAGGAAAACAGACACAAGGGATGGAATGAGTAGAGGGTTTCCCCGCACTGCACATCACTCGCGTGTATATCCTCGCACTTATCCGTTTATTTGCCTAGGATCGCACAGATAAATTTGCACTGCACTCGGACGCATTTGTGAAGATCCGCTTGTTTGTTTAGGACACAGTAAGACGTGTCGCGCGAACCGATAGCGCAATTGGGTATCTTGTGTATTGTTGACGCCCGGCGCCGTGCTTTCTCGGATGAGGGAAGAGCGGGGACCTTATATTATTTCTGTATTTAATATTCCTTCATCAATTCGCGTTGCAATGTTTATTCGCTCCGATTGTTTGAGCGGAAATTTATTGCCATTGATAATCCATTATCAAAGAAAGATCTTTTCTTTGTCTCTTCGATATATTTATTTTAAACTCTCAAAAACTTATAATTCAAACTTCTACTCCAAAACTCAAAACTAGAACTCTAATTCAATACTGATACTTCAATTGCTAACTCAAACTACTACTCGCTTTTATGAACTCACAACTCAAACTGATTTTACTATTAAAATTTCTCACTACTTATGGAACATTGTGTTCTAATTTACTGTAAATTATAATATGAACAAAACAAATTTTCTCAAAGTATTCCTTTAGTTTCTGTGACTTTTAAATTGAATAAAATTTGAACGAAAATCAAAGTGCTCTGTTTTGAAATAAAAAGGGGCAAGTTATGAAAAGGGGCAAATAAAAAAGGGCAAACAAAAAGGGGCAAGTTATGATAAGGGGCATGTTATTGAATGTGCTGTAACTGGCAATATTGTGAACGTTTATGAATGGTATGTATTAAGTGGGAATGTAATATATGTTAAGGGAAGTTTTTAAGGCGAGGGTTTATTGGCTCTTGTTTTGGGATAGAAATGTCGATGTGGTTTACCTTTTCGTTTATACAGTAGTTACGAATTTTTTTGAGTGTTCGTTCAAAGCTGGATTCGCTTCCTCTGTCTAGCGGCAACGTAGTGACAATATATAAAGGGGATTTTGTCGTGTTTGGGTATAATTTTATTTCGTTTGGGTTCGGACGTGTATAGTTAGGGATGGTTTTAAGTGAATTTTCGGTTTGGCCTTCTTTATTGGGTAGTATGAAGATCTGAATAGGTGAACGGGTTTTGGCATACTCTATGGGTTTAGAAATTTCGATTATCTCACATTCGGTATGTCGGAGAGTAATTTCCTCACTTGCGGCTACTAATGGTAATAAATAAAAAATGGTTCATCGGTGCCTTGACCTTTCATTTTGCTTCTAGTGGTAACTAGTACCTTGCCTACCCTCTTGTGTGTCTTGGGTGTTAATAGGGAGGTGGCTAAGTGCATCTGCGTTGGAGTTGTATTTTCCTGCTTTGTAAATAATTTAGTATTCATATTCGTCTAATAATATTCTCCAACGAGCCAATCTTGATGTCGGGTCCTTCAGATTCATGAGCCACTGTAGTGGTTTGTGGTCTGTGCATATTGTGAACCTTCGTCCGTAGATATAGGGGCGAAATTGTTTGACGGCGTAGATGATTGCCAGCAGTTCCTTTTCTGTAGTGCTGTACCGAGTTTCGGCGTCGTTAAGGGTGCGACTAGCATAACAGATTGCTTTGTCCTGGCCATTTTCTCCCTGCGATAAGACCGCGCCTATTCCAACGTCGCTAGCGTCCGTCGTTACTATAAAGTCTTTATGGAAGTCTGGGTAAGCTAATATGGGGGGTTCTATAAGTTTATTTTTTAAAGTCTGGAATGCTTCATCACAGAACGGGTCCCATTTAAATGCTTCGGTTTTCTTTAGTAACTTCGTTAGTGGCTTTGCTATGGTTGAGAAATTATCTATAAACCGCCGGTAGTATCCTATGAATGCGAGGAATGATTTTACTCCCTTTACGTTTTTGGGCGTGGGGTATGATTTAGCAGCTTTAATCTTTTCGGGGTCTAGTTTAAGACCGTGTTCCGAAATTATATGACCAAGATACATTAGTTCCTTCTTCAGAAAAGTACATTTATCTGGTTGAAGCTTTAGGTTATTCTGACGTAAACAATTAAATATTCGTATAAGCTTTGAGTTATGTTCTTGCAGGTTATACCCGTAAAGGACTATGTCATCGATGTATACAAAGCAGTCAAATCCTTGTAATCCCATTAAAACGTTGTTCATTAGACGTTGAAAAGTTGCAGGAGCGTTTCGTAGACCAAACGGCATACGGTTATATTCATAATGTCCATAAGGGGTACTGAAGCCGGTTTTGCACTTGTCTTCATTGTCCATTAGGATTTGATGAAATCCGCTTGCCAGGTCGAGGGTGCTAAAGTACGTTGCCCTCCCTAGTTGATCTAGCATGTCCGTGATATTTGGTAAAGGGTATGCATCGGCAACAGTTACTTCGTTTAATCTGCGGAAATCGACCACAACTCTCCATCTCTTATTACCCTCCCTGTCAGCTTTTTTTGGTACCAAGAGCAAGGGGGAGTTCCAAGGACTAACACTGGGTTGGATAATACCACTTTGCAGCATGTCATTCACCTGTTTATGTATCTCGGTTTTTTGGGTGTCCGGGAGCCTGTAGGGTTTGGTAAATACGGGTGGTTTGTTTGGGTCAGTAATGATTTTATGTTTCAGCGCTTCTGTAAATGAGAGGTTGTCATCATCATCATCATCATCATCATCGGCACTACAACCGGGAACCGATCTTGGCCTTATTTTGCAGAACCTGAGGCTTGTTAAATTTTCCATAATGATTTATTTTTTTCTGGGCAAGATCATTAGTCTTGCGCCAGGGGCTCTCCGACGGGGAATCGAACCCCGGTCTCCCGGGTGACGGGCGGGTATACTAACCACTATACTATCGAGGAGCCCATGAGAGGTTGTCACCTTCGAGAAAAAATAAATCATTGTATTCTCTACAGATTTGGAGGATAGATTGTTTTTCTTCACAATTACAGTGACTGAGATCGATTATTGATGTTAATTTATTTAGCCTACCTTTGATTAGGTTGTCGGATTGACTAGAGATCAGGTTGAAATCACTTAGCTTGTCCCATTTGAAGTCTACGTCTTTAGTATTCACCGTTTGCTCTGTTTCCGGAGTGTTCATCATTAACACCTTTAATTTGGAGCTCTTGGGACTGGTTAAGGTTTCGCCCACGTATATTCCTGGCATGATTCGTCTTTTTTTGAATGATTATATCTATATTATATTTACTGTTTAACGGAAAGTCTATTATTTGTTGACTTCTGGGTTTTAAAGTGAGAGTTGCTCCTTCAGTCTTATATGCTGCTGAAACATTTTGTTCTTCAGTCTTTGCTGCTGAAACTTTTTCACCCAATCTTCTCTGTTTTTGCTTACTGTTCTGAAGGGCTGGGCAGTTGGCTCGTGATTCACATACTAGCTCATTACGGATCAGGCTCGGTGCCTCGTTCGTAGAGCTGTATGGCTTTCTTCGATGCTCACTCTCATTACCCTTTGCCTCCCCTTTTTCCTTAAGCTTCAAATTACCATTGGCCATTGGAATCTTCAGGATGTGTTCCTTAAAATCGATTACACATCCATATTTAAATAAAAAATCGTTTCCTAAGATTCCGTCATATGGCAGATTTATCTGTTCGGTAAGTATGTGAAAAGGATGATCCACGAGCATAATATGATCCCTGGTTTTTAATTTTAAGGTAATAAAGGGTAGTATTCTGGAATACAACAGTATATTTAAGATTCCCAAAACGGATTGCACAACTGATCCAATGGTACGGATCACGAGGCAGAAGCGCACTTGCTGTCTCGTTGGCTGTCTTAAATTCTGAACAGAATAGATAATTTTATGATGCGTATATGTGTTGTTCTATGAAGAATTATCTCTAGTCGCTGCGTGTTGTGAAAAGTGCAATACACAATCGGATTAGTTGTGTTATGTAGGGTTGAGCAGATAAACATTCGCCCGAAATATTTGTAATATGTTGTGTTGAAAATAAATATCCGCCTATGAATGTTTATCTCGAGTGGGGAGAATGTCCGGCTGATGGTATTATTTTAATACGTGTGTTGCATTATAACTAAATTCATATGACTGGGAAAATTGTATTACGACCTCGTTTCGAAATACCAACTACTGCTTCTCATGACTTCTTTAATGACCTCCGACAAGGGGGCGGTCTGGCCTGCCTCCTCTTCTACCTGGCGTTGGAGAAAGCAATCCCTCACTCTGGTGTCACAACAAGAGGGACAGATACTTGCCTACGCAGATGACATCGAGATCATGTGTAGAACCGAATCGGGTGTACAGGACTCTTTCACCCAGATCGAGCAGGCGGCACAAAAACTGGGACTGTACATTAATGAGGGGAAAGCTAAGTACATGGTGGCAACTTCTGCGAAGAGAAGACCTAACGTTGGTCAAACTATCAGGGTAGTGGAGCACGAAATTTAAGAAGTGCAATCCTTTAACTACCTTGGGTCAATAGTATCAGCCCATAACAATATGGAAGAAGAAGTACGCGAACGGCTGATCAAATCCAACAAAGCCTACCATGGTCTATCAAGGCTCTTTTTATGCCGTCTTACCAGTAATCATGTATGGATCCTAGACCTGGGTGCTCAATAAAAGGCACTCTGAACTCTTGGCCGCGTTCGAGAGAAAGTTCTTAAGGAGAATTATTGGCCCCGTATGTGAGGGAGGACGGTTCCGGAGACGCTACAACCATGAGTTGTACGCAATCTACCTTGAAGTTAATGTTGTAAGAAAAATCAAGCTCGGTAGACTCTGGTGGGCGGGGTGTCGGTTGTTGTCAATACTTTGGCGTATGTTTAGTCTTTCGCTATGTGTGGATACAATGTACCGCCGAACACTGTTTCACCGGAGAAAATAATACAACCTGAAGACGGAGCGAATCGGCCACAAAAGAAACACTGTGAGAATTGTTTAATTTTGATATTGTATGCTTTTATTCGACACGACCTAGACGTTGGTAAATATGGTTCGTTGATTCTTAAACAGGTATCCTTATCATTATAATAGTATTAAACTTAAGCACAACATTCGCATTCACTTGTATTTAGTTAGGCTGCTTTACAATCTTTAACACAGAGCCACTTTAGCCTCATACATTTTCCGAATTATCTCGTAGAGATAATTACGGTTGCCTGCAATTTGGTAGCGTTAGGCGATATGCTTTATTGAACTAGGTTGTCGCTGCCTTTGTTTGCTTGACGGATTTGGGTGGTCTTTATGGCAGATACCCGCACGTCCAGCTGCT
Organism: Microdon myrmicae; assembly: GCA_963931805.1. Lineage (NCBI taxonomy): Eukaryota > Metazoa > Arthropoda > Insecta > Diptera > Syrphidae > Microdon > Microdon myrmicae. Next base: position 207,330,688 of record OZ007497.1, read on the forward strand.
GGTCGGCTTATTTACCGACGATAGCGATTCCTTGTAACATCGTGTAGATGTTCAGGATTTCCTATTGTGCAGAGCTGGGATGCGATGCATTTCGATCTTTTGGAATTTCTCATGGGAGCCGGATGAATGTATGGTTTCTTTTACCTTTGTTTCAGGTATGCTACAATCGACATGTTGAGCTTGACATTAAAAGCTTTGGGACGTTCAGTTCCTTGCTTTATCGTGTCGGACTCAACGTTGTGGAGAATGTTTCAGGGCGCCAGCGGACTTAGTGGCACGCGTCCGTGGGCGCGTGTAACGTTTTCAGGGTAGGTATGTTCCTTGAAGGGTAGGAACCCTACCTGGGTGAAATTGTGCGTTCGTAGAACGCTACAGGGGCACCTAGCTCGAATGAGCGAAGATGAGCTTGCCCGGAAAGACCTTTGTGGCAGGATGTATGGAAGGAGACAGCGCGGTAGACCTTGTCTGCGATGGAGGAAGTGCGTAGACCTGGACGCCCAGAGCCAGGGACTGCCAAACTGGATGACATCGGCTCGAAATCGGGACCGGTGGAGAGATTTGTTAAATAAGGCCAAGATCGGATCCCGGTTGTAGTGCCAATGATGATGATGATGTTGGTTGGCAGGAACACTGCTGCGTTGAGATAAGCGGGCGAACACAAAAATTTGTCACTAACTTGCCTCAAGTCTCTTGTATTTGATCTTTTGTTAATTTATCGATAATCTTTTAACGCACGCGTACTTCGGATAATACAAGGTTTTAACGTTTACCAATCTCATCTTTTTCTTCTTGAAATTGGTTATTATTCTTGCGAACGATCGACCTTCTCCTCCAATTTTTCTTTTCTTTTTTTCCTTTGTTCGATTTTCAACCTTTCCTCTACTCTCTCGCAAATTTCAGGTCATTCCAATGAAGAGCAGTACTGTTGTACTGTTCTCTTGATTGCGCCTCAGTATCTCTTGTGTCACAATTCAACGTAATCGATATCGCACTCGGGGATTGTGGCACAAGCTAACACGTTGAGTGTAGAGTGTGGAGAGTTATCTCATCAAGCATTACCATGAACACTCTCATGGCCTATTAATTGCAACGTGCAACAGCGTCCGAAAAGGAAATGCTGCGACGTATGATTTTTCCTCGCTTTTCAGCATTGGTCGATGATGTGTGCCTATAGCGTTTGCGACGACAGTGAAGAACGTGTGACTCGAACTGACGCAATGGCGGTTAGAATCACTAAAAAATGGAACCAATGCTCAACATATCAGGCCACTGCCCCGCGTACGAATTCGATTTATAAACTCAAGTACACTCAACTGATGTGAAATTGTCATGTTATCGCTATGGTATACGGCTCTGATGCTTTGCTTATTCGAATTTCCTTTCGATGTTCTTCACTATTTGCTTGTATATTGTGTATGTATCTGTTACAAACAGAGACTAGTGACCTTGCCCGGAAAAAAAAACCACTATGGAAAATTTAACAAGCCCCAGGACTTGCTAAATAAGGCCAAGACCGGTTCCCGGTTGTTGTGCCGATGATGATGATGATGATCTGTTAGAAACGCCACATGCCTCCTTCTGCTTTCTCTGTTTCGTTTTTCTTTGGCAATTATTGTCTTCGCAACTTCGACTTCTAGTTGATAATTACCTTCAGAGTCCTGGTCAGCGACATTCGATAATTCAGCATCACCATCATTCTCATTCATAACCAAGGCGAATCTCAGCTTCTTGAATCCCTTCTTATTTTGTTTACTCTTCGTTGTTTCCTAACCATCTAAGGCACTTTTGTGCACATCATTGGCTTTTCTTCATGGTTGCGCCAAAAGATGTGTGATGTTCTAAAGATACATGGTGCCCGAGCCTTTGGCACGTACGATTCGCGGAGTTGTACAGCATGTCACAACACTGCGCCTACGAACTGAAATACACCCTTGTACTTTTTACCACCCTCGCCGTAGGTCTGTGGGGTAGGTAGTCGTGGCGCCAGCATGGACGCGAGTTCTACTACCAACCCACCACGTTCACTGTCACAAACTATTGTTCCGGTGGAAAGGCAACAAGTCGAACATCGAGGCACGGGGCGGACAACACAGCAAATAAAACAGGACAAAACTTCACAACACCGGAAACAATTTAAACCGGAAGAGTAAAACACAGGAAGGTCACGTTAATGTTTTATTCACTAAATAAAAACCACTGCTTCTGTTACAATATTGATCTGGATGAAAATGAATACTAACACTAATTTATATAATTTTGATGTTTCGTGAAAGGAAAACCCGTGTGAAGGCCGGAGGATGTCTATTAATTTATTCTTGGATAACACTGTACGTGGTAAATGCGAGTTATCTGTGAGGCACACGATTGTTACTTATTTAATTATTCCTTTCGTTACTTCACACTAGACTCCGGGTATTATCGCTCCCGTCGGCGGAACGGGAGCGGAAGTCCGCACGACCATTGTCGTCGGCAGATGGAAAAGGACTCGGCGATATTAATTCGATGACAAGGGAATTCGGCCAGTGAAACTGGCTCTCTTAATTAAGGGGTGCGTTTTCCTATTCCAAGAGAGACGTAAAGTCTCTCTTTGGAGAAACCAAACCGATCACATAGAGGAGATCTTCACGATACACAAGTGTGTGTGTACGTCGGTTCTTTTCATAGATCAAACCCATGATGTAGAACCTGAAACACAAAGAAAGGCAAAAGGATTGTAGAGATCTTTGTTTATGTGAGAAGGTTGCTGGGATACGGATCCAGAACTATGTAGGGTAAAAGAGATTTATGACCCGTGAGTTCAACTGAGTAATCAAGTTGCATCTCATTAAATGGTAGATGCATTTGGGATCCGTTTTGGTGATTGGATTGTTTGTGTATCGCCAGAATACCTGCTGGTAGACAGCGTTCTTTTGTTTGCACTTAGTGCATTGGTAAGGCCTTAGTCTCAATGTAGATGGTGCTAATTACTTGCATCTGCGTTGGACCGTTTTCGCTGCCTAAAAGGGGTCGCCAGCCGATGTGTGTATAGATAGTTTTTTGTACACACTTCGAGGCTGGGAAAATAGATGGCGCAATATTTATGATCCCTGCCATGAAGGTTACATTGTATGTAAACCGAATCATTTGTTTACAGGAATTCGTCTAGGGGAATTTGTTTTCTTGATACGCTAATAAAGAAATCTTACAGAGAATTGGTATGCGTAGAGAATGCATGAAAGGTAAGTTTTCTTTACAGGGACTAAAGATCATAGATTTGATCTCTTTAATGCGTGAAGCATTTTCAGGTGCCCCTGTGCCCTGTGAGTAGGGCGTTAGAATATACTCACAGCTAGGCCAGCTTGTCGTAAGAGGCGACTAAAGGCCGAGTGGTAGCCGGGGTCCCAACGCCCTGTGCGCCCGGTGAAATACCACCCCATCAAGCTTTAGGCTCCGTGAAATGGTCGGGAGAAATCCCTGGCCATCTTTCGGGGCTTGGCTGATGGACCGGTTCGAGAAAAGGTTGGTTAGGTGGTAGTCGGTCCCAAGGTGAGATACCACCCCGTTAGCTGTACATTCCGCGATATCGCCGAGAGAAATCTTCGACGGTGTTTCGAATGTGTGGCTGATGGCCCGGACTGACACGGGGATAAGTCATGATGGTGTCTTCTGATATAAAGAATTCCGGAGGTAAACTAGTCTCCCATTCGGATCTCCGGGGGGGACTATGTCAGGGGGAACATCATGCAGATATGATAAATAATGGAGCTTTGAGAGGTTCGTCATCGCATAACCGGGCTAGCTCTCGAGGCTCGGCCCACGCTCGACTGGTGACGGCATTTTGTAACATCAGGGGCATCGGTTTCACCAATACTAATGTAAACGCCGTCCACCAATATTTGCAAACAACGAAACCTGATATCCTTGCCCTAACTGAGACCCAGGTCGATTCGTCAACTGATTCGACATATCTTCGTTGCTCAGGATACGACTTACATTCGGGATTCCGTTTTAAGGGCGGTGTCTGCGTCTTCGCACGGTCCGATCTGGCTTGCCAGAGGATGGAGGCGTTGGAACCCAATAATATGGACATCATATGGTTGAGGGTCGTACTGAGGAATTCCGTTAAATTTCTTTGTTGTCTTTACCGCTCCCCGAATGACGATCGACCGGCGACATTTTTCGAACATCTTTCATATACCGTCGACTGGATACAGATCAACCACCCAGCTTCTGAAATTATTGTCCTTGGCGATTTTAATGTGCACAATTCCGACTGGTTGTTACATTCTAACAGAACCGACGAGCCTGGGAGGCTGGCGGAGATGTTTGCTGTAAGCCACAACTTGGCTCAACTCGTGGGGGAGCCAACGCGAGTACCGGATGCCCGAGGCGATTATGCGAACACCCTGGATCTGTTTTTGACATCCGAACCGAGTATTTATACCGTAGAGGTTTCTGTGCCATTGGGAAACTCAGATCACTGCTTGGTATCTGTCGCGCAAGCACTTGCATACCAAGCGAATAACCGGCCTAGGCAGCTTCGCCATGTATGGAAGTATGGGGCCGCTAACTGGGACGATATGCGAGATTTCTTCGCATCCTTTCCATGGTCCGAGATGTGCTTCGGAAACTCCGATGTTAACGCTTGCGCGGAGTCGGTGTCAGAGATTATTCTTCTGGGGATGGAGATGTATATTCCACATTCCATCAAACGAAGTTCGTCTGATAAACCTTGGTTTGACAAAAAATGCGAGCTGATTACAGCCGCAAAAAATAGAGCTTTTAAGCAATGGCGCTCCAATCCCACCGATGTTAACAGAACGAATTTTGTTAGAATCAGAAACGTGTGCAACCAGGCGATTGATACCGCGAAGAAGGCTCATAACGACAGGGTGATCAATAAGCTCCTTCGGTGCCCAACTGGTTCGCGCTCCTTCTGGTCAATGGCAAAGGCTGTCAGCAATAACTTTGCTTCCTCCTCTTTCCCTCCGTTGGTGACAGACAGCGGGACGTTAGTCACGAATCCAAAGGATAAAGCTAATGTGTTCGCGAATTTATTTTCCGCGAATTCAAACCTCGATCCCGGCCTTTTGCAGCCACCTGTGATCTCGCCGGTACAGTCTTCCATGCGGGATGTGAGATTTCGTCCGCGCACTATTCAGCGCATTCTACGTGAACTGGATTGTAGGAAGGCAACCGGCCCGGACGGAATACCAGCAATAGTCCTTAAGAACTGTGCTCCAGAACTATCGCCGATTCTTGGCAGACTCTTCCGCTTATCTTATGCACGGAGGACCTTTCCTGCCTGCTGGAAAATCGCTCGAGTTCAGCCAATCCCAAAGACGGGAAAAAAGTGTCTCCCACAAAATTACCGTCCGATAGCATTACTGTCTATTTTATCTAAGGTAATGGAAAAAGTCATCAATACAGAGTTGGTTAAGTATTTGGAGTGCAACGGTCTTCTGAATGATCGTCAATACGGATTCCGTGGCAGGCGGTCCACAGGAGACCTTTTGACACTTATAACCGATATATGGACATCTGCGATTGAACGGCATGGTGAGTCAAGGGCGGTCGCATTAGATATCTCCAAGGCTTTTGACCGCGTCTGGCACGGGGCATTGCTGAGCAAACTTCGTTCATATGGACTTTCCCAACAGCTTTGCGACTGGACGAGGAGCTTCCTCGAGAATCGATCGATCCGGGTTGTTGTGGACGGCGAGTGTTCGGATCTGTATCCTATTAATTCGGGGGTGCCCCAAGGTTCTATTTTGGCTCCAACCTTGTTCTTGCTTCACATAAATGATTTGTTGGAGACAACGGATAACAAAGTGTTCAGTTTTGCGGATGATAGTACGCTTGTTTCCTCCTTTTCGAGTGATCGGCCGATTGGTGCATCAACGTCGCACCAGCTGAGATGTAGACAGATTGACTCTCTGAACCAAGATCTAGATAAAATCCTGCAGTCGGGAAAGGCCAATCTCGTCGACTTCAACGCAACGAAGACCCAGTATACAACATTCACAAAGAAAACCGGATCATCGGTTCCACAGCTGATGATGAATGGCCGGGCCCTCGAGGCTGGGGAAAGTTTGAGATTGCTCGGCGTCACGGTCTGTGGGAATGTATCATGGCATAAACACGTATCGGGCATCGCCAGATCAGCCTCAGGAAAACTGAGTTATCTTTTTAGAGCCAAGAAATATTTTACTCCGGCCCAACTTCTTCTCCTATATAAATCTCAAATTAGACCCGCGCTCGAATATTGCTCTCATGTTTGGAGCTCGGCTCCTAAACATACACTCGACCTACTTGAGAGCGTACAAAGACGAGCGATCCGCCTGATCGGGGACTCGGCGCTGACGTCGGGACTACAGTTGCTATCACATCGAAGGCGCGTGGCCGACCTCTGTCTGTTCTACAGATATTATCACGGGTGCTGTTCTTCGGAGATTCTTGGCATTGTTCCACGCAATTCGGTCTATATGCGCTCCACAAGACAATCCGACGGATCGCACCCGTTTGTGGTTCATCTCCTGACAGCGCGAACATCCCTGTATCAGAACTCGTTCCGTTACAGAGCGGGGAAGCTGTGGAACTCCCTTCCCATGCGAGTGTTCCCGGAGCGTTACAACCTGCAACTGTTCAAAAAGAACTGCAACAGTTATTTGATGGCATCTCGGGGCGCCCACTAGACGCTATAGGTTCGCCTCTCCCGAGAGAAGTCTAATAAAAAAAAAAAAAAATTTTCAGGTGCCTAATGCGATTGCATTGGCGAAAACTTATGCGTCTTGGGATGAGGAAATGACGCCACAGGTCTGACTCTTCGCGGGGCTGGTTAGCTCTTTAGGCTGGTCTCATGTTGATTTCTGCGGCTTCTCGGCTGTTCTTTCGAGTTCGCGCAGGTTATTCTGTACTAGGGTTACTATAGTACAGATTTCGGTCTAGCACTCCTCTGACCGCATCATATAGTCAACGAGCGACCCGGGAGGTTGGTCCTCCATTGAGCGAAACTGCTGTGTACAAAAATTGCATGTTCAGCGAGGTGAACTGTCTTGTCTAAAACGGTTTAGGTATTTTCGATACCCACCATATCGTGACAACAACTGTATAAGGTGGTAGTATAAAAATTGCATGTTCAGTGAGGTGAACTGTCTTGTCTAAAACGGGTTAGGTATTTTCGATACCCACCATATCGTGACAACAACTGTATAAGGTGGTAGTTGCAATTCCCGTGTGAAGGCCCGACTATAGTGTACTTAAATTATTTTTAATGATGTTCTTATATCAATACGCATATTTATCTTAAGAGACAATCGAAAGTATCAATAAATGTCAAATGATTAAAGCAAAATACAAGACAGCTCTGCAAGACAATTGCAATATATAAATAGTTTCCTTTGCGATAATGTGTATCAGTAATTCAAGAGGCGTAACATCACTCCTCCTAAGACAAGAGCTTAGCACGCGATCATCAATTGCCCGAGGACATCATTACACGGAACATAGAATTAATGCATCACTAAAGTAATCTCCATCCATCATGCTAGCAAGCATATTCATTCACCTGCAGGGCATTTGTAGATCAACCGGCTTTGCTGTACTTCATGCAAAGACCAGTAGCAAATCCAAGACTACAAGTCTTTCTTTCACACCGGTGGTCGACAGTACCAGCTCCCATATCGGACATTAGCATCTGGAAAATCGCTTAATTGAATTATATTAGTCCAACCAACTCTAGAAGGCTTACAATGATCGATTTTCAAGAACAAATCAGTAAGACCTTGGAGCATGATGGTAAACCACTTTCAGTGATCAAAAGATGGACTCAAGCATTTCTTCGAATTGAACATTTAGTTGTAATAAGGACTTTCCAGGTGGGTTCGTTGATAAATCGCAGGTTCACATATGACTTCGATAAAGTATCTTTCTCTGTTTTGATCGCGACGTTGGGATCATTAAAAACTTTCCGATGCGCCTCGACCAGAGAAGAGAGTAGACTAATGTGAGGGAGTGATTGATGCCCAGATTTATTTTTGAGCTTTCACTTCAAATATCTCCACTGATGGAATGCCGTTCTTGGTAAAATGACTTTGCGGATCAAAGAGTTCAGTACGAGTACGATCAACAACTCAGTAGCGAATACATCGATCGTTTTGACAAGAAGAAAGTTATTGATGTGCCAAATGACCAGATTTCTATAGTCACAGAACAGTAATAAGGCAAAGGAGTAATATACGTCAGTTACCAACCATGTCAAAAGTTAGAAGTTGCCGTCTGTCATGAGAATAGAAAAGGCGTAATACAATGTAATAAATGGTTAAAAAACGGTCATCTCCGATGTGGGTAAAATAGTCAATTCACAAAACAAGTATTATAAGCCATCGTCATGTGTATTTGAATTGGGGGATCTCAAGGAATAATAATAATGGTCTAACTAGCTTTTCAAAACACCGACAATAAAACGTTTCATTTTCAATTGTTTGACGAGTGACTTTTAAATGAAAGAAGATTATTTTCATTTTTCAATATGATCTACTTTTTATGTACATTTGGTGTATCCAGTGTTCATTTTTCTAAAATTTTTGAAAAGTATTCTTTTTTTCGAAGTCATCGAAATACGTGTTAGGTTCACTAATTATCAATATTATCAATATTATATTGGTTGGTTTGGTTTCTATTTTGGTTTGATTTGGTTCGGTGAGGGGAAGAGCCTCCATTTACTCGGTTTGGTAAACAACCTAAACAGTTAACTTAAAAACTAATTTAAAACTAAAAGAAGACTCGGGTAAAACAAGATTAAAACAAGAATACATAAGGTCGGTTTAGGGAAGTGAATGTTGGGTGGCTAAGAGAATCCCTTTCCGAAAGTTTTTTTTTTATATTCAGAAACAGGAAAACGTCATAAGGCACACAAATCTTGAATCTAAGATAGATAAGGAAGTAATTCGTACTTTAATTCGTCTTTTTTAGCCCTGGTAATTCCCACTCCATTATCTGGTGGCTTATCCTAATGGAAGACAAACTTCTTTTTGAAAAAAAATCTTTTTTAATTGAATAAAAAAAAATTATTTCAAAAAATCAACCACACAATTTTAGGACCTTAGCGAACTTAATGTACACAACTCTAACTGGTTAGTATATTCTTACAAAATATACGGGGTTGGGAGAATATTCTACATTAGTCGCAGTGTGTCTCAACTAGTGGAAGAGCCTCCGCTAGTGCCGGATAACCAGAGTGATTTTGGGATCTGTCTCTGTCATCTGAACCAAGCGTTTATTTTATACAAATGACTTTGTGACGGTTCCGCCAAACCCCACTGACTACTTACCTGTTATGACCGCCAACGAGACAGCACGTGCGGCTTCCGCCACCCCCATCGTTTGTTTTGTTTTAAAATATAATATAATAGTAGATGGTAAGGTAGTGAAAAAACACACGATCCACATGTTGAATGTACGAACATACTTTTGTTCGATTGTGGATCGTGTGGAAGCTGGATTCCTTTTCGGAGTGGGTGGAGATTGAGAGGAGAGAAAGGTTAAGTGTACATAGCTGAGCAAAGAACAGCAACATTTTGATCCGTTTTCTAATCGTAGAGGTAAAATGAGATGATGAGTAGTGGTTCGTGTGAAAACAGTTGGAGGGAAAAGCAGAGTCGAGTGTCCCGGTTATCGATTTTAAAATAAAATTATAACGTATTTGATGGGAATTATTCAGTGTTTTCCTCGAAGTATTTCTAAGTTCTGGTCCGGCAGTGTGTATCTAAATAACGCTGAGTGTCAGGCTTAGTGTCGGAAGATATCAATTTGATAATCCAGTTTCATCTATCACCTTACGCAAGTGCGGGAAGATCTTATAATGGAATCCAGACATAAAAAAAGGACATAAGGAAGCTTCCGGCTCACAAAACTCATGCACAGTGTTTTTCTCGTCATTGAGTGCGCATTTGGTCATTTCTCCCTTTTGTCTTTACCGCCTGTCTGCTTCGTTTACCCATTGCCCTCGAGCGCGTGTAAACCACACAGATCTGAACGATCGCACACATACCACCAAGAGAGACTTTACGTTTCTCTGGTGGTAGGTAAAAACGATATCCTTATTGGAGAGGATATCTACCACGACACCATAAACTCACACCAAGAAGCCAATCATCGCCGCACGAGATGATTATCGCTGAGTCGATTTCCATCCGCCGGCCGCCGTGGTCGTTGCTGACTTCCGCTCTCCGTCCGCGGCGGAGAGGCGCAGATACCCGGAATCATTGGTGTAGTGGATTTTATTCGCCATACATTAAGTCGAGCGGTGTTTTGTCGATTAGTTTTTATTTGAACCAAACGATTTCAGATGAATAAAACTCATAAATCCAACGATATGAACTTGTATTTAATTCATCATTTCCAGTCCGGTGTTCGATCGAAAGTGAAACAAAATAAAAATTAATTAAGAACTGTGTGCGTTTTACTTCCTTTTCCTGTTGTGGACGTTGTATCGTGAAGTCTTGTTTGTGCTTTTCCTTTTGTGTCTGGCGGAACAACGGAGTGTTGGTGGGGACGAGGTAGAACTCTCGCCCGTGCGGCGTCGCGACTTCGTGCCCCCACAATGCTATCGATAGAATCAGACAGAGCATCAAATTCGTTAAAGGATGCATTTCTATCCAAGTTTGGGCTTCTGTAAAGAAAGCAGTAATGTATTATATGCTTACGAACGTGTAATTTTAGCTAAGAAAAATTAAATTCTAGGTTGGAACAGAGCCCATATTGTGGCACAAGCTGATAAGCAATATCATTTCGTATGTATGCGGCTATACCACGATGTGGAAAGAACAGAGGCACTAAGTTATATCCAGGTAGATTAAAATCTGAAATTTCTGTACGAGGGTTTCCTCTTATGTTTCGGGATTTGGCAACCCTAGTGTTGCAATCCGGCAATTGACAGCTCTGTCGTAAAGTTGGACATTTTTGAGGTTATACGCACTCAGAACGTTTTGACATACGAGCGCCTTTTGTGTTGTTTACAGTAACTTAAAAGATTCATCTCGGCCCAAAAATGGAATTAAATCGTCAACATTTTCGTGCGATTATTTTTTACAACTTTCGGCGTGGATTAACTCAGCAACAGTGCATGGATGAACTTAATTCAATTTTTGGCGATGAAGCTCCATCAAGGACCAGTGTTTATCGATGGTATGGTGAATGCAATCGTGGTCGTAGTTCACTCCAAGATGAATTTCGTGAAGGTCGTCCAAAATCAGTTGTTGTTCCGAAAACCATTGATGCTGTGCGCGAACTGATATTGGAAGATCGTCATGTGACCTATCGTGAGATTGAGACAACCTTAGGCGTTAGTGGGACCAGCATACATTCAATATTGCATAAACATTTGACCGTCAAAAAAATTTGTTCGCGTTCGCCCAAAAAAAGGCTCGTGTCAATTGGTTGAAAGAAATGCTCAAAAAATACGGTCGCGGTGCTTCGAAACACGTCTATGACATCGTGACAGGTGCTGAATCGTGGATTTACGCGTATGAGCCCGAAAGTAAACAGCAGTCGACTGTCTGGGTGTTTCAAGATGAGCCAAATCCAACAAAAGTTGTTCGCGCACGAAGCACTTCCAAGCAAATGGTCGCCTGTTTTTTCGGAAAAACTGGACATGTCGCAACCGTATCACTAGAACAACGCAGAACAGTCAATTCTGAGTGATACACAACCATTTGTTTGCCAGTTGTCTTCCAAGAAATCAGGAAAACCAACCGCCGAAGACGGATCACTCTACACTACGACAATGCGAGCTCTCACACATCGGCTGCGACAACTGCATTTTTGAGCACCCAAAACATCGATTTGATGGGTCGTCTGCCGTATAGTCCTGACTTGGCACCGAATGACTTCTTTTTATTCCCGTACGTAAAAAACAAACTGAGAGGTCAACGTTTTTCGACACCTGAAGAAGCGGTTGCTGCATTCAGAATGCATGTGTTGGAGATACCTCAATCAGAGTGGCAAAAGTGCTTCGACAATTGGTTCAAACGCATGCAAAAGTGTATAGATCTTCATGGGGAATATTTTGAAAAACAATAAAGTGATTTTCGATGATCAATATTTGTTTTTGTTCTCTAATCCCGAAATATAAAAGGCAACCCTCGTAGCTAAGAGAAATTAAATTTTAGGATGGAACAGAGCCCATATTGTGGCAGAAGCTGATAAGCAATATCATTTCGTATGTATGTGGCTATACCACGATGTGGAAAGAACAGACGCACTAAGTTATATCCAGGTAGATTAAAATCGGAAATATCTGTATTAGTAATTTCCAGGGTTTCGCTAAGTGCAAGGATAGTTGGTTGCTGGTTAGAAACGTAGGCAGACACAGAAGAGAAATTGCACCTCAACCCGCGAATGTTACACAAATCAACGCGAAATTCCCACTTAATTGAAATGGCCCTACACAGAAAACCAATGCCACCTCGGCAAAGGATGCAAGTCGGGACCAGCAATAGATAAACGAAAGCAACCACTACCGGTGTAATGCCCTTGTAGTAGGTGCCCCACTAGCTCCGTGCCGAAATCCAGGACACATCCCTTCCATGACGAACACTATGCTACTCAGACACAAAAACTCTCCAAATATTATAAATCAATCGAGATTATCGATGCCTGAGGGACGCAGACAGAGGTGCGAAAAAAAGGAAAACAGTCACAAGGGATGGAAAGGGTAGAGAGTTTTCCCGCACTGCACATCACTCGCGTGTATATCCTCGCACTTTTCACAGCACTAAGACGCATGTGCGGAGATCCGTTTATTTGCCTAGGATCGCACAGAAAACTTGGCCAGCACTCGGACGCGTGTGTGAAGATCCGTTTGTTTGTTTAGGATCCCACAGTAAGACTTGTCGCGGGAACCTTGAAGTTGGGTATCTTGTGTATATTTAAGATTCCCAAAACGGAATGCACAACTGATCCGATGGTACGGATCACGAGGCAGAAGAGACGTGCTGTCTCGTTGGCGGTTTTCACGCGACCCATGATGCATACACCATATAGTCCTAATATTGTATCGTAATATTATCATTTGTTTCGATCTAAACAATCCTCCCTTGATCACAAGAAGGCTGTGAAAATCGCTTACGTCAGTTTTTCAAAGATAAATCGCGGGAATTCTACAATAAAAAAATAATGAGTAGTATATTCGAAAAAGCGCGATATTTAAATACATAAAATTATTCCTGACTAAAGAAAAACAAATGCACTTAATTTTGACTAAATAACGCCAAATACCCTTTCCCAACTTTACATATAATACTTACCTTTTCTTCAAGGATCACAAATCACTTTAATTCTTACGTAGCACTTCAAATACAAGACGGCGGAATGAAGTTTTATAATCTTCAGTGAAACCTGATCAATAGTTCAGTCAAGTGTGACTACTTAATATGACTTTTATCATAGTATATGCTACATTGTGGTTAATCTGTTCATGTAAACACCGCTTCAGGATAGGGAAACACTCATGGCGGTTAAGACTAATTGACATGAAAACACTTTCTATATGCTTGTCACCAAACTGGTATCCTTTGGCAATAACCAAAGTCATCGCCGTAGCCGTGCGTTCACACGAGCAATCAGTTATTTTATTGCTAATTCAGTCACTAGTTGGTTACTCAGCTTTCTGAGAAAAACTAATTCACATTAATCAAGATACGTCACTTAGTGATCACTAAGAAGCCGCGTTACTATGAACCGTACCTTCAAATAAACGAATTACCAATTTAATTAGCTGCAACTTACCTATACGATGATTATATGTTAATCTGTAGTCTCACATAACATAAGCTGGCTTTTGAGCTTAGCTTTTAAGCCGCACCTGAAAAATATTCATTTGTGGATCTATCTATGTCTAGATATGACAAATAGATAATCGGAAGCGTATCTATTTATCGCTCGATCGGGAACTGATCATAGCTTGTAATCCGAAACTTGTTGGTCGACCGTTGTGTGTGGTACAGAGGAGCATAGCTCCTATTGAAAATTAATCGATCACGACGATCAGTGGCGGTGCAAATAAATAATTGAGAGCACGCGTCAAATACAGTCTCGTAGCGGCTTGTAATTTATTCGCCCACAAAGTAGATTGTCGCTAAAGCCGTGATTTCAGAGTGATTGATGGTGGCGTTTAAGTACAGAGATATGTAAAACTGGACATAAGTCTTACTTCAACAGGCTATTGATGCTTTGCTTTGGGTTAATGGTCATGTGACGGTTGGAATTCAATGCAAGTCAGATCACATCAGGTAGTCCACGAGCATAATGTCGAGTTGACGTGACACGCTGCTCGATAATTGAAATGGCTCTGTTGAGATTCATATCTTTCGCTGGATCCTAAAAGCGTAAACATCACAATTCAGAGCGAACAACGATACATGTCGTGCCTGGCAGCTAAGGAAGACAACTGAGTGAAATATGATGTTTGAACGTTCTGGTTTTCTGATTATACAACCAAATCACACAAGCTTCTGTTTTACTATATGGATTGTGTATTCGGTTAATGAAGGACACTTTGTTTTTTGTTTGTATTCCTTTTTCCTATCATAACAACAATCCTTATTTTTATTATACTCACGCTGGTGCAGCTTACCCAATGTAGACTGGAATCGGAAAGGGTAAGTTCGGCATGATTCCCTTAGGATAAATTAATTAGTATTTCCAAGATTGGGAACTGAAATGTTACAGATTAATTAGATTACTGATAAAATAAATAATAATAAAACAGCCTTTTGTTTTCGATCGATTTCTATCGTTTGTTTCAGTTAACTTTGTTGCACGTTAAATTTGGGTGCACACAAAAAATAATTAATATGAAAGGGCTGTTGGGGTTATATTTTTATTAGGTTTGGGTTTACCCTTACCTTTTAGGGTGGACACCTGCTCCAGATGGAACGTAAGGGATGTGCCCGGCCTCTTTAGTGGGAGCCTCCCCGATGAACCGATCAGACGTCTTCTGCCTACTGGTTGATCGTTCAAAAATGTAGAAATAAGTTTATTATTATTACTCGTTGATACTATCAGACCATTAATAAGAAACTGAAATAAAGTTATTGTCAGCATAGCATCCTGAGGCATTCCTGGTCCCGTGGGTCCTGCGGGTCCTTAATAGCCGAGCTGTCTTATAGCTTCTCCGTGGGATGGCGTCCGGCTCTTTTGGCCCGTGGTGTTGAGAGCCTTGATCATTGAGGTTGACCGAATCACACTTCTCAGCGTTGATGTGGTGAGGCTACCCGCCGCAAATGGATGATTAAAGGAAACGCTTTATGTTTTACTTGAGTTTTATTTCAAATGCCTTTATTTTTCCTTTATGTCTTTGGCCGTAGTTTGGCACTCGGAATTTACTGCTGGCCTTCTGGATTTCGACTGATCACGAATCAAAAAAAAAAAAAAAAAAAAATTGTAGCGAGAAGGCCGAATTTAGCGAGACAAGGACATATGTGTCCTTCATCTTGTCTCTGACTTCTGGTCATCTTGCGATAACCAGAATCACCCACATCCGTGAGGATGTTGGGCTCGGTCTCGCGATGTCTGAAAAGAAAAGAAAAAAGGGGGGTATCCAAGGATAGTGTGGACAGTGTTAATGCAGGTGTTCTCTAACTACTTTTATAGAGGGATGGTGGGAAAGAAATCATACAAGACCGGCAGGTCTTGGGTGCGGTAGTAAACGCAGATCACGTCTTTGGCGTCTGATAATCTGCGCTTTGG
The DNA here is from genome assembly GCA_963931805.1 of Microdon myrmicae. NCBI lineage: Eukaryota > Metazoa > Arthropoda > Insecta > Diptera > Syrphidae > Microdon > Microdon myrmicae. The sequence goes on from OZ007497.1 coordinate 207,346,417, forward strand.
TTGGTCGGTGTGTATGTTTGTGTTTGTGCCGTCTTCTACTGTGCGTTCGTGTGTGTGGTTTGTTAATAGTAGACCCTATGGGATGGGTCCGGGAATCCTCTATTATAGAGGGGAATGTTGTTGGGAAGGGTGCTTTCTTCAGTTTTGTACTGAAGAAGAAATTGTGGGGGTTTGATCCGAAGAGATCGAGAGAGAGAAGGGTCAAGAACGCAAGAGTCCCGTACAAGTAGGTTCTCGCTGTTCTGAATGTTTTTGAGGTACTTATATGCTAACTGAAGCAAGTACTCGTCGATAGGGGTAATGGAGGCGCCTTCGTATAGGTGAGAGTTGGGGCAATGACGACCGTCAGGCCTTCTAGAATGATTGGTGCATCTTCTGAGGAGTTTCCTTTCGAAAACCCGAAGTCTTTCCATTTGGGCCGAAGATATGCAGGACCATATGAGAAAGGCGTACGATATTCCAGATCGGATTAGCTGCTTATAGCAGAGAAGCTTAACTTTGGTGTCAACTTTGTTCCCCCACTCAAGATGTTGTGCAGTTGCTTAGACCGACCGAGGCCCCTTTGGAGAATGTGGGTCAGATGTTTGATGAAATTCATTTTTGGGGTATAAAGTGACCCCAAGATATTTCATCTTGTCCTGTGGTCTAATCGTAGTATCTCCCATTTTTATTCGAATATTCTGTGAATATCGAGAAGCAGGTTGGGGGTGTTTACTACTCAGAATTATGGCTACTGCTTTGGATGGATTAAGTCGGATTTTCCATCGACTGTAATACTGATACAGTTCGTTCAAGTGACGGTTGAGTCGATTTGTTGCGAGGTTAGGGCCTTTGGTTGACGTGTACACCAGGACGTCATCCGCGTAGCAAATCTGCTTTACTCTCCCGTCCACAGGGCGGGGAATATCGGAGGTGTAAATATTGAATAAGATGGGGCCTAGAATAGAGCCCTGTGGTACGCCTGCAGCGGTGTGAAAAGTTCGGGAAAGCTTTCCATTCACTCTAACTTGGAAGGTTCTGTTTCGAACGAACTGGTAGATGATACTACATAGCGTTCTACTGAGGCCAGTATTTAATAGTTTAAAAGCGAGACCTTCGATCCAAGTCGTATCAAAAGCTTTTTCAATGTCTAGGCTTACCGCAACGGTGGGTTCCTTATTAAAGAGCCGCACACAGACGTGGTTTTGAAATAAATTGAGAGCCATAGTGGTGCTGTGCGCTCTTCGAAATCCGAATTGGAAATCAGGTATTAGGTTCCTGGTACTGACAAAGTTATTTAGTTTCTCGTATATGAATTTTTCATATATTTTGCTGATGCAAGCGAGAAGCGAGATAGGGCGAAAGCTTGAGGGGTGATACGTTGGTTTCCCAACTTTTGCTATTGGACAAATAATAGCGTGCCTCCAAGCTTGGGAAAGTACCCCATGTTGTAAGCATGGTAGAACAGAATGGAGAGCTTTATAAAGAATAAGGCAGAAAGCCTTCGCAACGAGTGGTATGACATGTTGTCGATACCGGGTGACTTCTTAGGGTGTCGAGATTTAACCAGGCTCTGTAGGGTATTTGGTGTGATGAAACCGTGACCATTATCACGTGTGTCATCGAAGTATGCACTGTTAGTTGGGTTAAAGACTACAATTGGCTCGTTGAAGTCGTCCAACTTACTGTGGACCTCTGAACTAATGATCGCATTAGTATCCGGGTCTCCATCTTGGAGAGTGAGTTTGTGATTGTTTTCGAAGGTCTCTCCGATGATATTTGCTTTATTGGTGTCGTTATTGACAACAACACCATTGTGCATAATTGGCCCAGTGATGCGGGAATTGCCACATATCTTTTTAACATTTTTATAAACGTTCTGGTCCATCTGAATACCCTTCCAGTTGTCGGGTACGATTGTTTTGGATTCTCTGTTTTATCAGTGTGCCAATATTGTGAATGATGGATCGCGATAATGGTTCCCTTTGTGTGAAGCGGTGACGATATCTCATTCTGCAGAGCTTTTTACGCTCCCGGATGAGACGAAGAGTGAAGTCGTCCTGGGGAATCTGATAAGTCTTTTCAAGTTGGTACCTTGGGATATGAGTCTCCGAGGTTTCAACTAGAATCTCGTGAAGTCGTTTTGCAGCGTTGTTTATCTCAACCGTCGTTAGGTTCCTGTCAGTGGGAAGAGAGAATTGGTGGAGTTTATCGTTCAATGTAATATTGAAGTTGTCCCAATTTGTCCGCCCATAATCGGGTATATATCTGATATGAGCCCGGGATGCTCGATAGCCGCGAATGAATGTGGTCAGATACACCCACTGAAACTTGAGGAGGAGTGATTTGTGGAAGTAAGTCTTTGGACACAAAAAATATGTCCAGAATTGAGTTACCTCGAGTACCAACCGTAGGTGCGACTATTTCGAAGTTGACGGCATACGTGCTTGCGGTGTACCATTGGTACAGTTTTGTGCCATTTGGGCAAGAGACAGAGTTGTTCCAGTGGGGATGTCTGGAGTTAAAATCGCCGCCTATGATGAAGGGTGTATGCCCCGAGGTCCTTATTAGTTTGCCGATATCTTCGGGATTAATGGGGCCATTATTGGTTTTATGCGAGTGGTATACGGAGTATATATTCACTCTACCATTATTAGCCAGATGCAGTTCAACCCCAGACACCTCTATTGGCTCAAAGTGTGGGAGGTCAATAGCTTCATGGCGAAATCCGCTATTAACCAGTATACAAGTGCCACCTCCGTTGATGGTGGGGCCGCCAGTGAGAGTTCGATCTCTTCGAATCATGGAGAAGTTTGGGAATACGGGCGGTGACATGGATGCAACCTAGTTTCGGTTACCAGTACCACGTCCGCCCGGCTTTCCTTTATGAAGTCAGAGACTATCATACGCTTGGAATGCGAAACAAGGGAGTTGAAATTTATGAGGATAACTTTAATTTTGGAATCCATTGTGGAGGGTATGTCTTGCATATGCAGTGAAAAGGAGTGCCTCCCTCTCAGCCTCGGTTGATAGTTTCTCATATCAGGGTCGAATATCTTCAATCAAGCGGGAGAAACTAAGTAGTTTCTCGGGCATTGAAGATTGCCCCCTCGGAGGCTTTTGCACCGCCGCTTGAATTTGAGGCGTCGTGTTGGCCTTTACCGGGGCCCGCTTAGGGACTTGCATATGTTTTTGAGGTGGAGGAGTTGGAAGAGTTTTTATATTCTTTGCCTGCTGTCCCCTAAGCATGTCGGCAAATGTGAATCCATTTTGGATGAGGTTTTGTGTGGCCTGTTTTCCGAAGTCTGACTTGGCTGTTTGCTTAGCTCGAGTCTCCTTGGATCTTTGTATAATATCCTTATATTTAGGACAATTTCTGTAACTAGCCGGATGTCCTTTGTTGTCGCAGTTGCAGCAAGTTGTCAGTGTTATTTCAGCCTGCACATTTGTTGCAGGATCATATTTTGCTAGCGGTAGTTCGCACTTGCCAATATCGTGGGATTTTCCGCAACGAACGCAACGGCGACTCATGTTGCAGTTTCGGGAGACGTTGGCAACGTCTGCATTGAGGCATTTCTCTGTTATGAAATACCTCGAATACAACTTGCTGATGCAAGATTGGAAGCGACTTTGTCCGTATTATGGAATCTATGTCGGTTCCTGGGGCAAGGTGAAGCTGCCATATGTTCAGCTTGCTGTATTTTTGCGGTCTGATGTTCACAAACCGTTGTGGGGGAGAGAATTTTTTGACGTCAATGAATTTGACGTTAGGAAATGTTGCCTCAAGAGCAGTTAGGATGTCGTCCTTTTCCCAAGAGGCAGCGACTCGTTTTAAGAGGATTGTCCTCGACTTTTCGTCGGCCGGTGTGGATGTGTAATAATTCATCTCCTTGGCCTTGAGGTTGTCGTTAACCTTACGATAGGTTTCCCTATCGTAGGCTATGATTTTGTTTAGGGATGGGCTTAAGGTCTTCGCCTTGAAGTTAGAAATCCCTAGCCGGTTCATGTCACCGATGAAATTTTTTAAATTGAGGTCTCGTGCAAAGACCCCGGGTTGCTGTTTCTTCTTAGAAACAGGTGGGCGGCCCCCGACCTCTGGCTGAACAGTGTTGGGAACATGTTGGGTTGTTTTGGGTTAATTACCGGGATTGGCCTCGGTGGGCAAGGCTCCTGCGGAGGTACGACTTTCAGATGAATCGGGGTTATGGCGGGGTTCGACAACTGTTTGGGGATAGCTGATGATGATGATAGGGGTGGTGTTGGCGGGCAGCCGGTGGCCATACGCTTATTGGAGGGTCCTCCTTCGCAGCTTATTATTGGAAGTGGTGTTTTCCGCTTTGGGGCTCTAGACGAGTTTGGGGTGGGGGTGCGCGAGTCACCGTCGTCCATTGATTCGTCAGAACTCTCAGTGACACTCTCCAACTCGGGCTCGAGCTCCGATTCCGAATCAGAAGCCCCCGAACTGGCACTGGACGGGGATGCGGGTAGTGCGGCTTCCAGTCGCAACAATTTATCCTTCAAGACGGCGTTCTCAGCCTTGAGAGCCTCAAGGTCCTCCCTTAATCTCTTTATGAGAGCCATCATGCCCTGATCGGGCTGATGGCCCACACCACGAGAAGAGCAGGTGTCCATCTACTGCCAGTACGCAAGCATCGAGCACGAAAAAGAAACAAGAAACGCGTGGGGCGCAAGGAAAAGAAAAGAGGAACAAACAAACACCAAGAAGGGAAGCAAACAGACCTAATCAACCTATATTGGGGAATTAAAAGAGTTAATTAAATTAATTAAAAAGAGTTAAATAAATAATAAATTAAGATAAATAACAAAGTATAAATTAAATTATATAAATGTGCAAACCAGTCTCCACGTCCTGTTCCTTCACACACTCGCAAAGTTCACAATCACTTTCACAGGCAATTTTTTTTAAATAAATTTAAATTAATAAAAACGTCTAATTCTATTTAATTTAGAAATATAGTTAATTGAGGGTTTTGAGAAACGAAACTAGAAAACTAGGCAAAACGATTTTTGTGTTGTTCTCGTCTTTTTGATTCTCGCGTGTTGATGCAATGAATGCAATGCAATGTATGTATGTTGTATACTGTATGAATGACTACAATTGTATAATGCTGATGCTGATCTACTGATCACGAATAACAAAAAAAAAAAAATTGTGGCGAGAAGGCCGAATTTAGCGAGACAGGACATATGTGTCCTTCATCTTGTCTCTGACTTCTGGTCATCTTGCGATAACCAGAATCACCCACATCCGTGAGGATGTTGGGCTCGGTCTCGTGGCATCTGAAAAGAGAAGAAAAAAGGGGGGGTATCCAAGGATAGTGTGGACAGTGTTAGTCCAAATGTTCTCTAACTACTTTTATAGAGGGATGGTGGGAAAGAAATCATACAAGACCGGTGGGTCTTGGGTGCGGTAGTAAACGCCGATCATGTCTTTGGCGTCTGGTAATCTGCTCTTTGGTCGGTGTGTATGTTTGTGTTTGTGCCGTCTTGTACTGTGCGTTCGTGTGTTTGGTTTGTTAATAGTAGACCCTATGGGATGGGTCCAGGGATCCTCTATTATAGAGGGGAATGTTGTTGGGAAGGGTGCTTTCTTCAGTTTTGTACTGAAGAAGAAATTGTGGGGGTTTGATCCGAAGATATCGAGAGAGAGAAGGGTCAAGAACGCAAGAGTCCCGTACAAGTAGGTTCTCGCTGTTCTGAATGTTTTCGAGGTACTTGTATGCTAATTGAAGCAAGTACTCGTCGATAGGGGTAATGGAGGCGCCTTCGTATAGGTGAGAGTTGGGGTAATGACGACCGTCAGGCCTTCTAGAATGATTGGTGCATCTTCTGAGGAGTTTCCTTTCGAAAACCCGAAGTCTTTCCATTTGGGTCGAAGATATGCAGAACCATATGGGAAAGGCGTACGATATTCCAGATCGGATTAGCTGCTTATAGCAGAGAAGCTTAACTTTGGTGTCAACTTTGTTCCTCCACTTCAAGATGTTGTGGAGTTGCTTAGACCGACCGAGGCCCATTTGGAGAATGTGGGTCACATGTTTGATGAAATTCATTTTTGGGGTATAAGTGACCCCGAGATATTTCATCTTGTCCTGTGGTCTAATCGTAGTATCTCCGATTTTTATTCGAATATTCTGTCAATATCGAGAAGCAGGTTGGGAGTGTTTACTACTCAGAATTATGGCTACTGCTTTGGATGGATTAAGTCGGATTTGCCATCGACTGTAATACTGATACAGTTCGTCCAAGTGACGGTTGAGTCGATTTATTGCGAGGTTAGGGCCTTTGGTTGACGTGTACACCAGGACGTCATCCGCATAGCATATTTGGTTTACTCTCCCGTCCACAGGGCGGGGAATATCGGAGGTGTAAATATTGAATAAGATGGGGCCTAGAATAGAGCCCTGTGGTACGCCTGCAGCGGCGTGAAAAGTTCGGGAAAGTTTTCCATTCATTCTAACTTGGAAGGTTCTGTTTCGAACGAACTGGTAGATGATGCTACATAGCGTTCTACTGAGGCCAGTATTTAATAGCTTAAAAGCGAGACCTTCGATCCAAGTCGTATCAAAAGCTTTTTCAATGTCTCGGCTTACCACAACGGAGGGTTCCTTATTAAAGAGCCACACGCAGACGTGGTTTTGAAATAAATTGAGAGCCATAGTGGTGCTGTGCGCTCTTCGAAATCCGAATTGGAAATCAGGTATTACGTGCCTGGCTACTGATCACGAATCCAAAATGTGCCGCCTTTTATAGTCTGTGGCAACAGAGATTTGTTAAAAATTTTATTTAAAAATTCCAAGAAGCACAAATAAGATTTTGTGTGCTTCAATTGGAATAGGAAGTGGATAGGAATTTCATCATCATCATCGGCACTACAACCGGGAACCGGCCTTGGCCTTATTTAGCAAGTCCTGAGGCTTGTTAAATTTTCCATAATGATTTATTTTTTTTCTGGGCAAGGTCATTAGTCTTGCGCCAGGGGCCCCCCGACGGGGAATCGAACCCCGGTCTCCCGGGTGACAGGCGGGTGTACTAACCACTATACTATCGAGGAGCCCGTATAGGAATTTACTTAAATAAATTCCCGGAAGGAGAAATTATGAAATGCATTTAGAATTAGGCATTTCGTAATTTTAATGGTTATAGGTAATTGATTCAATGCACGACAAATGGACTTTCGTTTAAATTTATCGTGCATATGATTCAATTGGATTGGGATGTAAGGTACTTGGAAATTGAATCAATGTGCGACAAATTAACTTTTGGTTTAACTTGTCGCTCATATGATTCACTATGGGAATTGGAATGGGGTTATAGGTAATTGGAAAAGGGTAGTGATTTTGGATCACTACAGGGCTATTCACAGATTCCTCCGTTAAATTCTTCACTTCGGTGGTCGCTTTCGCTTCGGCGTCTGCTCTTGATTTATGCCGCGATGGTTGATGTTGTTGCTGCTACAGTTTCGCAGGGTCATAGTTAATAAAAACAGTGATGTTTCGTTTTATCTTCTTTTATTATTTCTAACACTATATTATATTTATTATATTATATATGTAAATATTTCATCGATTCACACTAAACCCGGTTCTTTTTGGTTCTGCTTTTCTCTAAACTTTTATTTATCTTAGGTTGTATAAATCTGTAATGAGTCATCCTAACAATGGCGGGAGAACCTTTTTTGAGGACCCAATGACTGAGTTTTCAAAATTTTCAAATGAAAATTTCACAAAGTACTTAGAGCGCGTATCTTCGATATGTTATATTGTTTGAATAAAATAATTTATTTGATATATTTAGAAAAAAAAAGTAAAAATATGCTTTTTCTGGGCCTTCGAAACCCCCATAACCGCTGATGGTGAAATAAAGAAGATTTCCCCGTCAAAGTAGTGGAATCATTTCGAAATAACCTTATGAAAACCTATACAATGGGAATGAAGTAGATTTACTGAAACGTTTAAGATACATAATCTTCATCATCATCGGCCGGAGCCCGGTCCTGCCCTCATTTAACAAATCTCTCCACCGGTCGCGATTTCGAGACGATGTCATCCAGTTTGCCACTCCCAGGCTCTGGGCGTCCTGGTCTACGCCATCTCTCCATCGCAGACAAGGTCTGCCGCGCTGTTTCCTTTCGTACATCCTGCCACAAAGGACTTTCCCGCCAGGCTCCTCTTCGCTCGTTCGAGCTAGGTGTCCCACCCACCGGAACTTGATTTTTCTTACAACATTAGCCTCAAAGTAGATCACGTACGTGATTGTAGCGTCTCCGGAATCGTCCTCCCTCACATACGAGGCCAATAATTCTCCTTAATACCTTCCTCTCGAACGCGACTTAGAGTTCAGAGTGCCTTTTATTGAGCACACAGGTCTCGGATCCATACATGAGTACTGGTAAGACCATGCTCTTGTACAGCAGCAGCTTGGATGTTCTGGATAAGTTTCGGGATTTAAAGAGCCTTGATAGACCATAGTAGGCTTTGTTGGATTTGATCGGCCGATGTTATCGGCTGATACTATTGACCCAACGTAGTTAAAGGATTGCACTACTTCAAATTCGTGCTCCACTACCCTGATGGTTTGACCAACGTTAGGTCTTCTCTTCGCAGAAGTTGCCACCATGTACTTAGTTTTCCCCTCATTAATGTGCAGTCCCAGTTTTTGTGCCGCCTGCTCGATCTGGGTGAAGGAGTCCTGTACAGCCGAATCGAATCTATCGATTATGTCGATGTCATCTGCGTAGGCAAGTATCTGGCTGGACTTGGTGGCAATAGTCCCTCTTGTTGTAACGCCAGAGTCATGGACTGCTTTCTCCAACGCCAGGTTGAAAAGGAAGCAGATCAGACCGTCCCCTTGTCGGTGTCCATAAAAGATGTTTATTGGTTTGGACAGCAATCCCGCTATTTTTACTTGAATAGTTACGTTGGTCATAGTCAACCTACAAAGCCGTATCAATTTGTTTGGAATGCCGAACTCTCTCATGGCATTATATAGTTTTACCCTGGCCATGCTGTCGTAGGCGGCCTTAAAGTCTATAAATAGGTGATATAATGGAATCTTAAATTCCAGACATTTTTCCATTCCCTGCTTAAATTTGAATATCTGATCACTCGCTGATTTGCCTGGGATGAAGCCTGGGATGACTTTAGCGTATGGGGCTATCCCATCTTGTAGGGTAGAGGAGAGTATCTTATAGGCGGTACTCAGCAGTTTTATACCCCTATAGTTATTGCATGGGGCAAATTATTCCAAGACGCCAATATTCAAGCATCTCCTCTTGCTTCCATAGGTGCACCGCGATCTCATGAATTGCGTAATGTAACGGTGTCCCTCCTTGTTTGATCAGCTCAGCCGGTATGCCATCAGCTGCGGGGGCTTTATTTGATTTTAGCTGTCTAATGGCTTTTAGTGTTTGCTTAATGCTTGGTGGCGGCAGCATTTAGTCTTGATCTTGCATTGGTGGAGCCTCCAATTCTTCTGTGAGTTGACCATTTAGCAATTCATTGAAGTGCACTTCCCATCGCTCCAGAATTCCTTCAGGATCGGTGATCAGATTACCCTCTTTATCCTTGCAGTAAGTGCAGCGTGGTGTGTACCGCGCCATACTGCGGATTATTTGGTAGAACTTCCGCGCCTGGTGCGGACCTCGTTCTCTACTTTTCTCTATTTGACAGGTAATGTTTTTTTTTCCAGTCACTTTTCTTTTGTCTGTGAAGTCTTTTTTCAGGTGTTTTGAGCTCTTTGTATTTCTCCTCGCGTACCAGCGTCCTATGAGTCTTGTGCTTTGCTCAGTATATAGCACTCTTATATTCAGTCACTAGTTTGCACTCATCATCAAACCAGTCGCTCCAATCTCTACGACTACTGCCTAGGATTGAGTTGGCTGTACTAATGACAGTATTCTTAAGCCGTGTCCATTTCTCTTCTACGCCCGGCATTCTGGCCGCAGGACTTACTCTCCCTTCATCGAGCTCTTCGAGGGCGACTCCTAATGAATAATTAAAGGTGTTACTGGTATTCTCGTTGCATAAGGCAGTCGTGTTGATCCGAACCTGATACGCAGATGCAATACGTCTCCGTAAGGCAATCTGCGCTCGGAAAACTGTATCAACAAGATAGTGATCCGAGTCGACGTTGGCACCTCGGTACGTCCCTACCATCATCGAGGAGTGGTGGCGATCTTTCAACGTGTGGTCAATTTGGTTACGAGTGGCTCCACCAGGTGGCTTTGTGAATATATTTACACGGAAACGTGGTACTCGCAACGCCCAAGCTCTTTGATGCTGCCAGTTCAATGACTCGTAGTCCATTGTCATTACTGTTCTCATGCAAACTATGGGAACCTGCGTAGTGCCTGAAAACCGGCTCCCGACCTATTTTCGCATTCAAATCACGAAGAACGATTTTCACATCGTATCTTGGGCAGACATTGAGGGCCCGTTCTACGTTCTCGTAGAATTCTTTCTTTTCGTAGTCAGGGGAGTCCTTTGTAGGTCCGTGAAAGTTTATGAGGCTTATGTTCTTAAACTTGCCTGGCACGCATTAAAACTAATAATGCCAGGCTTCCGTTTTTGGCTGACTAGAAAGCCTACCCCGAGCACATGGTGTTTTCCATGACAGCTGTAATAAATGTTATGGGATATTATGGTCTTGGTAGGGTGTCGCCCCGACACTGGTTCACCAAGAGGTCCCAAACTCCGTATCCGTTCGTCTAAGCTTGTTCACTTGTGTCTTGCAGATCAGAGACAAACGATCGGGCCACCTTCGTTTAATGTTTTTATTCTTAAATAAAACTTATCCAATATTGTACAAAGTATTTTTATTCTTGAGTGAAACTTATTTATTATTAAACGTAGTGTTTTAATCCTTGAATGAACTTATTTTATATGGTATATGAAACTTATTTTAATTTAAACATAGTATTTCAATTCGGAATTAAACTTATTTCATCTTGTATGAGGTATAAACAAAACTTATTTTATATGGTACATAACGGGTCAATTGAAAAGTCCCCGGCCTTCCATAGCAAAACACATTTTTTTTGGCAAAATTCGTTTTTTTTATTCAACATAATTCCCTTCGAGGGTGATACACTGATTATAGCGACCCTCCAACTTTTCGATACCTTTTTTGTAGTACGATTTGTCCTTTGCTTCAAAATAGGCCTCAGTTTCGGCGATCACCTCTTCATTCGACGAAAATTTCCTCCCAGCGAGCATTCTTTTGAGATCTGAGAACAGGAAATAGTCGCGGGGGGCCAGATCTGGAGAATACGGTGGATGCGGAAGCGATTCGAAGCCCAATTCATGGATTTTTGCCATCGTTTTCACTGACTTGTGACACGGTGTATTGTCTTGGTGAAGCAGCACTTTCTTTTTCTTCAAATGCGGTCGTTTTTCGGCGATTTCGTCCTTCAAACGGCCCAATAACGCTGTGTAATAATCGCTGTTGATGGTCCTTCCTTTTTCTAGATAGTCAATGAAAATTATTCCGCGCGCATCTCAAAATACAGACGCCATAACCTTGCCAGCCGACTGTTGCGTTTTTCCACGCTTTGGGGCGGGTTCATCGTGTGCAGTCCACTCGGATGACTGTCGATTGGACTTCGGAGTGAAATGATGGAGCCATGTTTCATCCATTGTCACATATCGATGGAAAAACTCGGGTTTATTACGCTTGATCATCTCCAAACACTGCTCCGAATCATCAACTCGTCGTTGTTTTTGGTCAAAAGTGAGCTCGCGCGGCACCCACTTTGCACAGAGCTTTCTCATACCCAAATATTCGTGAATGATATTATGTACACGTTCAGTTGATATCTTTAGAGTGCCTGCTATTTCATTCAATTTCAATTTACGGTCATTCAAAATCATTTTGTAGAGTAGTAAGCTAGTATTCACTATTCTGTTCGGTTTAATTTATAACAGAGGCACGTATCCACTATTCTGTGCAACAATCACCAGCAGACCGTTTAACGTAAGGGCACTACTTCCTCTCACGGAATCCGGAATACGATTAACTACGTTTATCTAAACGACAGAATACCACGTACTCAATCATCGCTTCGATGACCATATTTGGGCATTTTCCTTTTCGAATTTGTCCTACTACAGAAGGTTGAAACACACACACGCGATGATCACTTTTGCTGCTCATCGCGTGTGTCGCCCAGCATGCGAACCATAGACTTCGAATCAAATAAAAATAAACACATTCGCAGCTGGGGCAAGTCGTTCTGAAAAGGGTTAAATGTGCTTACACGATCAGTGACTACGAGTAGCATGATTGCTGATCGTGCGCATGTTGTTGTTGGCGTCAACAGAGGTCGAACCGTCGTGTGTGTATTTACACTGACGAGTTCTCGATCCCTTTTTCTGGCCAGGTGCGAGTTTCCATCTAAAGAACCCGAACGCCTGGGTTGACCGCCGTATGCCATGATGTATCTGTCGTTCGTGTGTCCAACCGATGTGGACATGCACAAAATAACCAAACGGAAGAAATATCTCTTGTGGCGTTGTAGCCGACTTCTTAGGAGACATTTCGTTGGTAGGAACTAATGTAATGTTGGTTGCTAGATGTGCGACCAATTTGCCCTTCCTATAGAAACGCTTGTGTTGCTGATGGTGTTTTACTTCAGCGCGGTTAAGCATTGCAGCGGTGGTTGGTCGTTATGAGCAGGTAAGTCATGCTTTTCAGGTTTCTATATGCCCTTGTAGGGAATGTCTGTTATTGCTGATATATTTTTCGTATCAGCAGACATTATGCTTCACAGGTTTTTCGTGGTTATAGGAATAACCAATGCAGGTAAGTAGTGGCGTTTTTATGACATGGGACGCGCGTGGAAATGGTTACCTGGTGGTGACTGAGCAGGTAAGTAGTGGCGTTTGCAAGAACCGCCACAATGTCATACTCGTTTCTTTGAATAACAATACTCCCCGTCCATCTTATTTCTTGTAATGTTGTTATGTCAGCCTTATACTCGGACAGGGCTAGCTAGAGCTCTGTATAGTGAGCGAACGTTCCATGAGAAACTTCTCAAATCGTTTAGCCATTCTCGTTTCCATGGTCGTCGTCGTGTATCCGGTCCATATCCGAGGCTTGGTAGTTTGACCATAACAATCTGTTTTTCTGGGCAAGGTAATTAGCCTTGCGTCAACCTTTCTCAGGATGTCGCTCCATGTATTGGTTCACTACTTGGCGGGTGCCTAAGTAGTTATCGAGGGGTGTCACGTGGAGAATGCATGTCAACTTGGATTGAACAGGGATAGGATACATAGAAACGAATTGTAAACTGAGTCCTTATGATATTCAAGACAGCAGACAGCACAAGTGTTTTCTCAAGTGGAACTTAATTCAGTGTTTTCATTTGTAATTATTTTCTTCGGCGGTCAAGGTATATAGCGGACATTTAAAAGCTACAGGCAATCTGTCAACCAATCCACTTACCCAACAAAACACAATAGATAATAAACACTGGGAGTTGCGGATGGAAGATATTGTGCAGAATAAACATTGTGTAAATGTTCGTCTGTAGCGGTTCTACGAACCATACATCTCCTTACAGTTGAGTTATCCTTTCCGCCAAGTAGCTCTACTCACCTTTCGCATAAAAGATTAGGACGAAATTCAAAAGAACGTTTCGCAGTGTTTTTTTTTATGTGTGGAAACATTCGCTCCGTGTTCCTGTGTTTAATGTCGCTTTTGTGTGGTCCGTGTTCGGCGGAACACTTCGACAACTATCATCAACATCCGCCAAACGTCCACCCATGATCTATTGAATCAGTATGTTGGCAGTACCGTATAAAGGTAATTTTTGCAATAGGGCTGGAGTGAACGCTTTTGTGAGATGTGCGCCAGCTTCGTTTTCACCAACTTTTTTTTTTAATATACTTCTCTCGGGAGAGGCGAACCTATAGCGCCGACAAGCTGTCCACGACATCCCACCTAATAACTCACTGTTGCACAGTTGAAGTGAAGCATCAAGTGATTTTACTTTTTGGGAAGCTATTCCATCTTCCCTGCGAGTAGGGCGTTAGAATATAGTCACAGCTAGACCGGCTTGTCGTAAGAGGCGACTAAAGGCCGAGTGGTACGTCGGGTCCCAACGCCCTGTCGCCCAGGGAAATACCACCCCATCCAGCTATAGGCTCCGTGAAATGGTCGGGAGAAATCTCGGGCCATCTTTGTGAGCTTGGCTGAGAAAAGGTTGGTTAAGGTGACAGTCGGCCCCAAGGTGAGATACCACCCCGTTACGCTGTATATTCCGCGATATAGTCGGGAGAAATTTTCGACTATGTTTCGGATGTATGGCTGATGGCTCGGACTGACACCGAGATAAGTCATGATGGTGTCTTCTGAGATAAAGAATTCCGGAGGTAAATTGTGTCGACTTCAATGGAACGAAGACACAATATACGTGGATAATCGATTCCACAAACGTGGATCCTCGATTCCACAGCTGATTGAACGGCCAGGCCCTAGAATCTGGGGAAAGCTTGAAATTGCTCGGCGTCACGGTCTGTGGTAAACTAAGCAAATCGCTCAAAACCGTATCGCAAATAATATTGGAATATCTAAGAAACGTGATGGTTTTATTATTGAATAATTGGGATACCGTAAAATCTGTGCACGATGGGTTCCACCCTGTCGAGAATAAACGGCGTCGAATGCAGCACTATCGTGACACCCTCCTTGTTCTCCTGATCTCACGCCATGCGATTTTTATTTCTTTCCTCTACTCAAGAAAGACCTCTAGGGTAACCTTTACACTTCAGACGATGAGGTTAGGGCCGTTGTCAAGTCCTGGATACGCGAAAAGTCTAAGGAATTTTTGATTGACGTAATAAAAAAACTTGTTAAGCGTTGGAAGAAATGTATTAGCCTCAACGGTGACTATGTTTTAAAATAAATATATCGTTTTGAAGCTTAAAAATTGTATTAATGTATTCCTTGTCCGATCTCGCTTTTTTGTTTTTGGTCGCGCTTCATAAGTAAGTGTGCATTACTTTTCCGCCTATCCTCGTACATTCAAAATCCCTCATCTGGTAAACAACGTTATCACCCACCTTTTTCTAAACTATGGATATTCCAATTTTTTAAATGTGGTGAACGACCATTAAGCCGTATTTGATTGACAATGATTACAGAAGAAATGGCACTTGATTGCCCACCGAACATAGTATTGATACTGGCTAAGTGAAAAATATCCATTACGATTTGTAAAATATGTCTGAGGATAGTAGCATTTTAGAAGATGCTGGAAGCAATAGAGACTGGATTATATTTCAAAGAATAAAAAAACACTGCAAGAAAAATTACGAAAACGCTTAATGAAGTGAAAAATATTGTCATCATATTGAGATCGACGAAGTATATTAAATGAAAAGGTGGGCTTCTTAAAAGTAGCATTGCTATAGGTGGAAAATGACCTCAATGGATGCATTCACGCAAAACACAAATACACAAGTTCAACCAAACTATCTAAATCGAGATTTTGCTTTGAATTCGATCTCTTCGAGATACAAAATCTCGATTTGGTTTCATTTATAAGGGTGATGAATTGCAGATTCGAGGATCACCTGACGGTCGTCATTACCCCAACTCTCACCGAAGGCGTCTCCATTACCCCTATCGACGAGTACGTGATACAATTAGCATATAAGTACCTCGAAAGCATTCAGAACAGTGAGAAGCCACTTGCACGGGAGTCTTGCATTCTTGACTCTTCTCTCTTTCGATCTCTTCGGATCAGACCACCACAATTTCTTCTTCAGTACAAAACTGAAGAAAGCACCCTTCCCACCAACATTCTCCTTTATAATAGAGGATTCCTGGACCCATCCCATAGGGTCTACTGCTGACACACTACAAACACGCACGCACAGTACAAGACAGCACCAACACACACACACACACACACCGACCAAAGCGCATATTATCAGACGCCAAAGAAGTGATCTGCGTTTGCTACCGCACTCAAGACCTACCGGTCTTGTACGATTTCTTTCCCACCATCCCCCCATCCAAGTAGTTAGAGAACAATTGAACTAACCCTGTCCACACTATCTTTAGATACGTCCTTCCCCTTTCTTTTCAGATATCTTGAGACCGAGCCTAACATCTTCACGGATGTGGGAGATTCTGGTTATCGTAAGATGACCAGAAGCCAGGAGGAGATGAAGGACACATTTGTCCTTGTCTCCCTAAAGTCGACCCATTTTTTTTTTTTTTTTTTTTGATTCGAGGATCAGTCTCATTTGGCGTCCGAGGTGTAAGGACGCCAGAAAATAAATTTACTAATAAAATAAATTTAAAGTATTTGAAAAGCATTTTATTGGGCCTGGTCGTTTCCTCCTGTTCAACAATCGGTTGTCACTCTTCCCGGAGGCCCCGAAAGCACTGTGGCGACCGCAACGGGTCCCCCCAGGAGCGGTCTATAGAGATCCCTCATCCTTTTCAGGACAAGGAGACACGCTCCCTGAGAGAAGGGTGATAACAAAAAATGGTGGCAGCGGTGGGTAACTCAAAAATCCCCTACCAGACGCAACCGCACTTAAAATTCAATCAACACCCGAACACTTACGTATTGGATCTCAGATATGGAGCAACTTGATGATATTTGCAGCTAGCAGGCATAACAATGCATCTATGTCAGAGTCAGTGAGTAGCGCTCATAAGGAGAAGAGCTCCTCAAAAAAATAGGACTAAAGTCAAGAAATAAATCAGTTTTTAAAACAATAGGCCTATGTTTTAGTGACTGCTCAGCAGGAAGTTCTTTGGTGACAGCTTTTTTTCGAATCGCGATTTGATCGTTTCCTCCCCAGCTAACAACAGTGATTTTCATCAATAGTGTTTACGTCGCTAGTGAATCAAGATAATCGTGCGGTATTAAGGACAACAACGGTAGCCCACTCTTCCCGGGGAACCGGAAGCACGGCGGTGCACCAAAAATGTATTATATCGTCCAGTCCTCAGATCTCTGTTATAATTGTTTATTGTTTAGTGAGGGCAGAACCCTAATTTATTTAGCTTAATGCAAGCTTACATTAACTTAAATTAAATTAATATAAAAGCCTTACAGGCTATCTAAATCTAGAGTAAGAAGGAGAAAAAGAAAAAAAAACCAGGAGGGTGAAGATGACTGTGCGAAGAAAGGAGGCTAGGGAAGAGCGAGTGTATGTGGGGGTGGTAAATTCGGCATTTGTGAGACAGTGACAGTGGGCTTGGTGAGCTGGGGGGAGGGGTTGAAATTGTGGGTGGGGCTGGGGGAACTATTTTGAGGGTAGGAGAGGAGAGGTAAGACTGCAGGGTAGTGGGGGTTATTGGATGGAGGGGGCGGATTTAGGACGGGTTTATTCTGAGACGTCGTTTAAGAGCGGGAATATGTATCACATCATGTCGGTTAGCAACAACAAGTCGAATCGGATGACACTGTTGCAGAGTCATGAAACTGCTGGGGAATTTATCAAAATATTTAATTAGTTCTCACGATAAATTACCCTAGCCAATTTGGCGTCACTTCGGCTTTTCCGCAGATCATCCATTCGCTTGGGATCAATGATCTCTTTTCGCAGGTGAATAGCACCGACCACATTTCCTCTTCTCCATAATTCTGTCTCCCCACGGTTCAATGCACTCTGAGATCACCACAGCATACAACAAATCCATGGTTTCTGTTTACAGAGGAATTTTTAGAACCTACAAAGTGGTGTTCTAAACAGGTCGGTGAGGTTCATTCATTGATAGAAGTGGAAGCTAGAGCTCAAAATTTAATAACAATGTGTGATGGACCATTAAATATCGGCAATTCATCTGGGATCGCATGCTACGTGGACGATATAACAACAGGCACAGCACTAGAAGTACTGCTTGGATTGGATTTAATAGTGGCTCACAGAAGCTGGATTTGAACCAATAGGAAGCAAAACAGAAATAGTGTTAAGGCCCACTTGGAAAAAAAGAGCAAAAATAAGCCAAATATAGTTCACATGTTATCGAATCGGGACCTACCTATAGTGTTTTGCAATGATCGTCGGATGTGGCTTAAATGTTGGGGTCGCTACAGACCTGCCTTAAAATATTTAATGGTCGTACTGTATCACTGCATGCAAGAAGCTGTACCAAGAAATACATTTTTGAAGGAACTAAGGAGTTTTTGACGGGCCTAAAATATCTGCCAGGATGCTTCCTGCCTCAGGGGGCAGATCAATAACATACAACAGTTTACAGAGAAATTTTTCAGAACCTACAGAGTGGTGTTCTAAACAGGTTGGTGAGGGTCATTCATTGATAGAAGTGGAAGCTAGAGCCCGAAATGTACACAATACACCAATAAAATCCACGGCACTGCACTGAATACAAAACAGGAGACACACTAAGTTCGCAGAAGAAAAAAAGGGTGGATTCCAACAAGGGATAGGAATCTATAAGTCCACGGTTCAAGAACGTTGTGTAGAATATTCCCCTTCTACAGGAATCGTTATCAATAAAGAACATTGCGTCTGCCCATGGAAAAAATGTCCAAAGATAGGAAAAACGTCTTTGTGGGACCAATAGTAATGTGGTGCAAATTTTAAATGGGTTGGGTACGGTGTGTGATTGGAAAATCCGACCGGATTCGGAGCTCAAGTATCTTTTGAAGAATATTACCCACAGGTTCCTCGTTTTTAAAATATTATGACTTGGAAGTGGTTAGTTATTTCTGGCAATTTTGTTTGGTTTGTTTGATAGCTGATTATTGGCAACTCTTTTATTGAAATTGGTGCGTTGTGTTAGAAGCTACTGTAAAGCAAGGGTATGTGTATCTTTCGACGATTACTACCACCAGGTTGCCAACTAAAAGGGTAAATATTAGCAGTGCAGGTATATTCTCAAAGAGTAAGCAAAATTGCGATATGTGTCTAAAATCGTCTAAACTGACGCGAAACTATTAAGATGTCCTTCAAGAAAATTATTTGCTACCGACTTCGTAGTGTCATTTAGATAAATTACTATTTCACTCATCAGTCCGCTTTTTAAATCGCTTATAGAAGACAAAATCAGACGAACAAGTTGTTCTTATTTTACCTGATAAGCAAATATAGAACGGTAACCTCACCTGTAGTCCTATTCAAATTAACCATTCAACCAAATTTTTAAATTGTTTATTTTGTGGCTGCTATTATTGCACATAAGTCTCTCCCCAAGAAGATTCATAAAATCAAGACAAGATTCAGCACCATACTTATAACGATCGCTCAGATTTGTAGCTATCGATTGGAAGGCTTTAAAATGGTTTAAAAACCGTAGAAAATAAAGAAGAAAAATAGATAACAGCGAAAATAGTCACACAAAATGAAACTAAAGACTTAATCGGAAGGTCCAGCAGCATGTGCCCCCATTCATATAGAGTCTTAAAAGGTAATAAACATTTAGGCTAAAGTCAATTTAATGAGTGGGTTTTTTACGCAAGGCGATTAAAAATTTACTGTCTACGGTTGCATTTAATGTCTTGTCTTCTGGAAGACCTTGGAATATGTCAACGGAATGCAGGCAATTGTCAAATGACTGCAATAAAGATTTTTACAGGGGATCGACAGAATAAGGCCAACCTGAGTTTGACATGGTGATCGGATTTTTCTTAACGAGGCTCGTAACCTAGTGTAGTTCCAATGGAAGTGGTCATTTATTTTTGTCGAATTCACAGAAAGCCACTCAGAATTTAATCGACGATCTTCATCAATTCTCATAAATGGAAAACAATTAACGGGGGCTATTATGTACACGCAGATGTTAGCTGTAGACATATTGTAGACCTTTAAGCGGGAGTATCTTCTATGTATGCTTCGAATAATACCGTAAACCCTCGATTATCCGCGATTACTTGGGTTGCCTTACATTTTTTATCTTAAAAATGCCTTTAATTATTTATCATAAAAAGAAAAAAGACTTAATTTAGTCTAAAGAATAATGCTTGAGAGTTTTGCAATAACGTCTACGGGTTTTTTATAATAACGACGATGAGATTTCTTCTCTACTAACAAAGTATCGCTTTTTCGGTATAATTTTAATTTTTAAATGAAAACTCTGTTAAAAACACGGAACACCCTTAATTAAGTTATGTTTACTTTTCCAATTGTATTCCCCCGCTTGGTAGAAACTTTGACGTAGTGCGGGGGCTTAAACTGCAATGAATCACTCAGGCTATGCTGACGGAAGCATACGTTTCCAGTAGGGCCATCCATGTCAGACAGGCTAGCGAGGAGTAACACACAAAGATCTACCGCTCCTAATCCAGGGTGTTACGCGTCACCGAGGCCATTGGATGGTTTGCAGCCAGGGGTATACCGGCTGTATTATAACGGCGCCTCTTTGACACCGGGTTGAATCAGAGCAGTAAGCAGATCTTACCATATCAAAGAGGGGCTCTGATATGGCGGACTATTTGAAACCCCAAGACTCGTGGGAACAAAAATAAATAACCAATACACACAAAACAATTCCACAAGAACCCGGTAGGCGTAGGTGGGACGAGCCAACACTACCATAAGGGAACACATCATCAAGAAAACACCGACTCGGCAAAAAGAAGACGTAGGGAAAAACGGAAAATGCGGGATATACGCGTCGGCACGTGGAATGTACGAACGTTATATAAGCCAGTCGCGATACAGACGGTCGAAGAAAACGCGAAACAATATAAAATAGACTTCAGGAAGTCCGACTCCCACATCAAGTAATCGAAACCAACGGGTTTACGCTGCCATGTGGAAGTACCAACACACATAACCTCGGAACCGGCTTCATCATAAGCAAGAAAATTAGGCCCAATGTAAAAGATGTGCAATTTAGTAATGACCGAATGTCGGTGCTAAAAATACACTGCCCATGGTACAATTATGTCTTTATAAACTAACACCCCCCAACAGAATCGACCACCGGAGAAACGAGAGGCATGCTCTACGAGATCCGAGAGGAGGTATTTGATGTGATCTCATCATTCGATGTTAAAATTCTCCTCGGGGACCTCAATGCAAAAATTGGAAAGGAAGATATCTTCCAACCAACTATTAGTAAAGAAAGCCTACACGACGTTTCAAATGATAATGGAATTCGAATTATTACGTTCCCAGCGTCGAAAGATCTGGTAGTGAAAACTACGATGTTCAAGCACAAGCAAATCCATAAAGCCACATGGATATCACCCGACGGCGTAACTCGTAACCAAATAGAACACTTCCTCATAGACAAAACACACCACTCGAATATCCTTGACGTAAGATCATATAGAGGAGCAGATTGCGACTTTGATCATCTGCTAATGATGGGCAAAATTAGGAGTCGGCTCGCAGCAAACCCACATGGCCAGCCACGGGAGACGAGCAAAAAGTTCGACATTGATAAACTAAAAGACCTGCTCTGGCTGTTTATCAAGACGAACTAACGAATAGATTTAGCATCCTCGAGAATGGGAGTAGTGAAGAAGAGGAAGCCAATAATGTGGACACTAAATGGACATCGATCAGAGATACAATCAAACAAACAGCTCAAAAGATATTAGGATTTAAGAAAACAATTAAGTCCAAACCTTGGTTTGACGATGAGTTCAGGGCGAAGATCGAACAACGTAAACGCCTCAGAGTGATCCAATTAAAAAGATATTATGAAGTCAACGGAGAAAGATACACTACAATTCGGAAAGAGACAATGGGACTCTTCAAACGCAAAAAAACGCGAATGGGAGAAGATTCGGACCGAAAAAATCCTAGGAAATTCTAGAACAAATAACATCAGAGATATGTGCGCCGGCATAAATTCAATAAGAAATGAATACCGAGGGAGAGTCAAAATAATTCGAGACAAAAACGGCTGTCTGGTCGGAAACAAACAATATCGTAACAAAATGGAAGCCGTACTTTGAAAATCTGCTCAACGCGTGCACCCATCAACCACAAATAAACGCACCAAACGTACATACAGGCGAGCCTCAGATCCCAGAGCTCTCTTTCAACGAAGATGTAGACGCAATAAATAGATTGAAAAACAACAAGGCACCAGTCGACTGCATACCGGCAGAGCTTGTGAAGCATGGAGGAGAGGGAACCACTCGAAAGATCCACCAACTAATTAAAACAATATGGGATAATGAAGTCACTCCGGAAGAATGGAATACCTCAATAGTCTTCCCCATTTTAAAAAAAAGTCGACAGATCTGACTGCGAAAACTACAGAGGAATATCATTGCTCCCAACCACATACAAAATACTAACAAATGTCACACTGGCGAGAATCATACCTTACGCAGAAGAAATACTGGGAGGTTACCAATGCGGATTCCGTAGGAAACGGTCAACGAGCGACCAAATTTTCATAGTAAGGCAACTGCTGGAAAAGAAGTGGGAATACGGAGAGACGGTTCACCAACTGTTCGTTGACTTCAAAAAAGCCTACGACTCAGTCGCAAGGCAAAGACACTACCATATTGTAGTTGAACTAGGAATCCCAAAAAAATTTGCCGCCCTCATTCAAATTTGCATGAACGAAAACAAAGGGCGTATTAGAATAGAAAACCACGTCTCAGAAATATTTGAAATCCGGGACGGACTAAAACAGAGGGATGGCCTCTCATCATGTCTTTTTAACATTGTCCTCGAGTATGTTATCAGAAATGTATAAGACGACAACATGGCCGGTTCATTTCTGAATAGGATCACACAAGTACTCACATATGCGGATGACATCGCCGTTCTGGGCGATAATCTAGAAAATGTAAGTAAAAACAGTGAAATCATCATGCAAGCGGCAGAAGAGGTGGGCCTAGAAAAAAAAATGAAGACAAAACAAAATACATGATTACGGCGAGAGCAGGTGGAACTCAGAGAACACACATAACCGTCAAAGGCAAGATATTTGAAGAAGTTAAAGAATTTAAATATCTGGGAACGATACTGACGGCCAGTAACAAAATGTCGAAGGAAATTAACAAAAGACTACACTCCGGCAAGGCTAGTTGGCACGCAGTCAGTAAACTGCTGATATCCAAACTGATAACACGTAACATAAAGCTCCGCGTCTATTGAACCATAATCATGCAGGTTGTTCTATACGGATGCGAAACATGGACTCTCACAAAACGAAAAGAAAATAAATTCCGCGTATTCGAGAATAAAGTTCTAAGGAGTATTTTTGGAGGTAAATATGACGAGGGGGCAGGACAATGGAGGAAACTCCATAACCACGAATTAGAAGAGCTATATCCCCAATCTACAATAGTAAGTGTTGGCGATGCGATTTGCCAGAAAGACAAGGCAAGCATCAGCAAACAAGTTGCTGAGAAGCACAACGATCAGCTGCACACCGATTGCGGAAAGCCACAATACCTCAAATTTTGAACTTTGTTACACATATACGACTCATATATACATATACGACTCCTCCCATCTATACAAGGAGACCTATCACAAGGCATATATTCGTTCAAAAATGGACTTCAACTCCCATATTTGGTCAGGCGCATCTAAAACTGCACTACACGTGCTTGACAGGATGCAAAAAGAGCAGTGAAACTTATTGGAGACTCAGCCGTAAGTCGATCAATTCCGTCCTTAGAACATAGGTATTACCACGGTTGACAAAGTCAAACTGCTCATTTACAAACAAATTATCAGGCCCACACTCACGTACGCGTGCCCATTGTGGTACCATATCACTCCCTCCCAAATGGAGAAATTACGAGTAATCGAAAGAAAATGCTTTAGGTATGTCTCTCGGTTACATCGTCGTCCTAACTCCTATAAGTACTATAGTAACGTCGAACTCTACAATACCGCTGGTATTGAGCGCCTCGATAGACGATTCCTCGAGCTATCTATCAAATTTATCGAAAACCTACAAAATAATCCCAATCCCATAATAACCTCGCTCTTAGAGAACCCTCTAGATATCAGAACTAACTATCCCAACTGTCTCCACACCAGAGCTATCTTCGCCTCAGGCAGACTGGTAAATGATTCAAACGAGATCATATACCACAACACCGAAGTTACCCCTAACCAGTTCAAATACTGTAACGTCCAACCATTTTCCAACATCCTACGTTTTTCCAACGAACAACCGGAAAGAAATACTCTTCCTCAAACCCATAACTGACCTCATGCCACATCCTTTAATTCATATATCCTATTAATTATAAAACTTTGTTTTGTTTATAGCTCATTTTATAATAATCAGATTAAGTTAGGTTAAGTTATATTTATATTTAGGGTTCGGTTTAGATTAAGTAAAGTAAAAATAAGAAATTCCTGGTTTTCTGACCTTTTCCAGGAAGACGAAACCCTACTAAATGTATAAACACACATCTATCCTGTAACTCTTAAAACATTGTTTGGAAAATGTATTATAATAATAATTACATGTAAGCAATTGTCACGAATTTAATTTTAAGTCACTGTATTACTTAAATGTACAAATTCTAATTATGGTTAATAAATACAGTTTTGAAAAAAAAATTTTTTTCAAGTGTCTTATTCTTTCGTAATTGCTACCGTGTCGGTCGCTATTGTATCGTGTCGTGCGACTTTTTCATGTAACATTTCGCATATGTGTAATTGACTATTTTCGTTTCAATTACCACATATATAATAAAAGAGAATTTGTGATGAATTTCATGTATCGTTATTCATTGTGTTTTTTTTGTGTCGTTTCGCCTAAATTTTTAATCTGCACGGTAAACGCATCGTGCTACAACAAATTGTTTGTATACTGTTGTTATTTTTTCCCTTCCTCTCTTACTTACATTATTAGATTTTGCTAAAATAAACTATAATACAAATATTTAAGTATAACGTATTTGTTGTATTCATTAAGCTGTATTAAACATTCGCCCTCTCAACCCCCACTCTCTTTATATTTTATTTACGATTGTGCAATTGCAAATGCAATTATTCGATTTCTACTGAGTCTACATATAAATGTTGATGTCATCCCCATGTTTACATGCGTCCCATACATATGTGGTAGCTCAGTTGTGACTGTAAATCAATTAGCGTTTAAAGGACATGTTAGCCAGATGTCCTCTTCCACACAATATTCAATTGCATAATGCAGATGTTTCATTTTGGGATATTATCTGTGGATTATTCTACACAGTGTATATAAACAAACAAGCAAGGACACTGCGGTCCATTAACTTAAAATAAACCATGTCCTGTCAATGCAATTGAAATCCTGGTCGTATAGGATACTTGAAATGAAGACATGCACCATTCAATTAAAAATATCTGCAATTGTCTAGTATGTAATCATTGACGGTCGTTCAAGCAATGAATCAATTTTAATGGGGGTAAAACTGTCCCTATTAAAGGTCTTGTGAAAGTAGATAGTACTATGCAAACAAGCATTCCAATTAATTTTGGAAAGAAGTATTCAATTTTATGATGACACAAATAGTATGTCAGGTTTGCGAAACTGTTGTCTGTGTTAGATGCGGTTACCGGGAAATCCAAAAGCAGAACATAACTTTTCTTTTAAAAGTCGAAATTAACAATACAATGTTTTGATGTATTTGCTAACTCATTTTTAGTTAGTCTTCAGCATTTTCAGACTAAATGTTGTCTTTTTTAGACAATTTTTGAGTCTTTTGTGCCAAATCATTGCAATGGTAATAATTAATGAACATGTGTCTTTTATATTTTAATCAAAGTTTAGAAAAAAAAGAGTATGATGGATACTTTAATTTCCAATCAGAGGGGAATCCTTTCCTTGTACAGTCCCTCAATTAACAATCGAGCGTGTTGTGTAGATTTCCACTCCGCACAAGTTCAATGTTTGGTATCCATGGTATCGTATAGAAACTTCTAAATCTGCACAATTCTGTATCACATCCTTAGGGTGACTGACCCTTCCAATTGAGCTTTCAATGGAATAGTCGACTCCCACTTCCTATTTATTTTGCTGTGCACTGAAAATAAATGAATTCAAGTTCATAAATCACTCCTCTTAAATCCTCAACTCCCAGTCGATTCGTGGAAAATGATGTCCAATACCCGACGTACTTTGTCATAAAGCACATAAACTCTTTTGAAAAAGAAGTTGCGAATGCCATGCTATCGTACGGATGCAAGCAAAATCAATTTTGAAATTTTAATCAATTAAAATTGAATTCGTTGAATAACTGAATTTTACCGCCTCAGTCTGAGGGGCGTCACTATCTGACCCAAGGCAAGAGTTCAATTTAGGTGTCAGTCACATTAATGTACCATATTGGATTTGCGGACGTCCCCCACATAATTCCATAGACATGGCTGAGATTACTATTCTGAGGGAAGGGTAATTGATTTGCTCTTAGGGAGAAGAAGAAGAGGAACAAATGGGAGTCCATGAATGGTCGAATTGGTGA
Organism: Microdon myrmicae; assembly: GCA_963931805.1. Classification (NCBI taxonomy): domain Eukaryota; kingdom Metazoa; phylum Arthropoda; class Insecta; order Diptera; family Syrphidae; genus Microdon; species Microdon myrmicae. The sequence continues at coordinate 207,372,788 of OZ007497.1, forward strand.
GTTATGCCAAATGAATTGGGGTATCATATGTCAATATTCAATACGTTATGTGCTTCACACAGGTTTCCTGTTGGGGGTTATTGAACTAAGTTGACCTATATCGATTTGAGTACAAACGGACTTTATTTGACAATAAGCAAGACTCAAAGGGTTTACTGTGTAAAATTTTTAAGAGGATCCGGTTTGGAAGCTTGGAATAATTAATTTAAAAGTTAATAAAGAATAGGCACAGTATTACGGTGTAAAAGACTGAGAAAAGAGAATTCGGCGTTTTTCAATAAAAATTGACAGTTGTTTTTTTTTTTTCGAAAACGGCTTATTTATCTAAATATTCGTATTGCACTTTTTTTTGTATAACTGTTGCGGATTCGCACTGGATACAGCCAGCGAATTCGCAACTGAATGCTACCTTTGGCAACAGATAACAAATGTCAGCAACTAGCTGACATAATCAATTATGTCGGTTGTCAAGGGAGAAAAACAACCAAACTGTCATTGAATGAATGACAATTTCTCTTTTTCGTTAACCATTTGAGCGACATAGTTGTTCCAAATTAATCCTGTGAAATCTAGGGAATCTGTGGGGAAGTAATTGATGTGCCAACGTATGGCACGGATTCACTTCAATCCCCAACGATGTTTCGCTGAACACACTTCTCCAAAATATCCAGAAGAAAAGGAAAGGAATGAAATGCACTGGTGTTCCGTGTTTAACTTAGTTTTATCGTTCTTTATTATTATTTTACATTTCTTTTATTTTACATAAAAATACACTATCACTAGATTTAAATCGAGGAATTGGTATTTGTATTTACACAGGAAGAGTTTTCTTAATTTAGTTGTTGTGGTGTTTTGAGGTTAATCCGTTTTTTTATTTCACTTATTAATATAATCCTATTAAATAGTTTTTATATATAATCCGAGTTGAAACACTTCTTTCTCGCCACTGCGAGCGTGGTAATTAAAAACTGGTGTTGAATTGTGACTCGCGCAACGACAATATTCGACTCCATTAAACAGACACGAAATTAAATTGTTTCCCCGAGCGGCGGCGTGACTGTCCGCTGTGATGGTTGAGATGTGACAGGTGAATTAGGGATGAAAAATCTGGATTCTATTTTCGCTATTAGCCAATCATCATTGCGCTCTTTTCATGACTCTTCTCATTTGCATGTCTCAGTGAGGTGAATAATACTCGCGCATCATTCGACAGTCGCTGGACAAGCGAAGGATGAAAAGAACAAAAGAAAGAGCGCAATAATTTCGGTGTTGGCTTAGCTTGTGCGCTGGTACCAAATGCAGTTTCTGAGAATGACCTACTACCCTAGTGTTATGGCTGTGGTGATCCCAGAGTGCATTGAACCGTAGGGAGACAGAATTATGGAGGAGAGGAAATGTGGCCGGTGTTATTCGCCTGCGACAAGAGATCATTGATCCCAACCTAATGGATGATCTGCGGAAAAGCCGAAGTGACGCCAAATTGGCTAGGGTAATTTACGTGAGAACTAATTCGATATTTCAATAAATTCCCCAGCGGTTGGATGATCACGCAACAGTGTCGTCTGATTCGACTTATTGTTGCTAACCGACATGATGTGATTTCGGGTGGAAATCTCATGGGCTAGCTAAAATGGAGTTGCCGTACGGCAAAAGGTTAGCTAAACTCAATTATGCATTGTCTGTATATAATTATGAGTTTAGCTATGCGTCCTTTAGGAAAACAATGATTCTCAAGTGAATAGCATGAACGGTGTGATAGGGGTTAATGTGTCGCGCTGTTAGCGGTCGAAATTAGGTTAGGATTGTGGGCTGGTTCATCATGTGATATAGAGAACCTCCACAAATCACGTAAATAAAGTCCAGTTTTTTAATAACTAAAACCCAACACGTTTATTGTTGACATATGGAGACGAATTGTTCTGGAATTGCTGGACCTCAAAGTTAGGTATTCTTTTCTACTTTTCTCGATTACATTATTGATTTTAGAGACTACATCCCACATCGTCGCACAGCAAGGGATTTCCGCATTGTTCCTGACGACATTGTGTTGGCCCACCACAACAATACCGTGTGCTGGTGGACAAGCACATACATTTTTTGGTCCTACATTTTTCAGATCATTGTCTGAAATCAGCCTCACTGCCCACCAAAATACATTGTTGGTGGAGGTTACGTGAATTACGTATTGGCCGATCGTTTGCCAATACATTTTGGTCTTTCGAGCCGGATCCAGTCTGTGGATCCAATCCACTGCTGCCATCTCGCAGCATATAAAAAGGTCGCGGGACACACCAGAATCCAGACGTAAAGACCCACCGTTGTCAAGTTCCTGAGAACAATCACGTCAACGCCCAGAAAGCAGCAATAACAGCGAAGTCGACGATGACAACGGCTGCATTGGCCGAAAACCTCATGGCGGCCCAATTCGCCGCACATGAAATGATGATGGGAACTTTCTATAACACTCTTCTCTGGAATTGCTATCTTTGGATTCAGCGGCATCTTGCTTATTTGGTATTTCAGTGGAAGGAAGTTTTGTAGATTATGTGTCACAATATAAGAACAATGTCATCTTACCCTTAGTAGTTTGTTAATGCTGTTCCTATTGGAAACATTTCCATGAAGAAAAACCCAGTCGACGTTGGCTTAAAGAGGGCCATAAAATGTTTATGTTGTCTACGATTGGGAAGGATGTCGACATGTGGCGATGCTGCTCTTCAGTTTTGTTTACCCTACATTTAATTTTTTCTTACAACCGAGTGTAACGGAGCAGCCGTACTGTGTGGAACACATTGGTGATATGGCTTACGAGGTAGTCGTGCGGCGTGTACACATGCGAATATGGCTCCTTTGCCTGGCGAAGTGTCTGGAAGTTTTTGAGCTTGTTCGGGAATTTAAGAGTGGCATAAGCTCAAATCTGATAACCTTGCCCGGAAAAATAAATTATTATGGGAAATTTAACAAATTTTACTTGCTAAATAAGGCCAAGACCGGATCCCGGTTTTAGTGCAGATGGTGATGTGATTTGGTGATGATAAGCTCAAATCAGAGCTTCATATCTTTGCGGGCGTCACATATTCTATAGGAAATGAGCGACTTGGTGGTCACGAGACTATTAGAAAGCATAGAAAGGCAATCTATGCATCGACTTCGATTTTTCTGTTTCTAATAAAATTATTTTGTATCTTGCATACTGTACATAGTTTTAAATTTTTTTTTATTTCACTTCTCTCGGGAGAGGCGAACTTATAGCGCCGAGTGGGCGCCCCGAGATGCCACCAAATAACTGTTGCAGTTCTTTTTGAACAGTTGCAGGATGTAAGGCTCCAGGCACACTCGCGCGGATAGGGAGTTCCACACCTTCCCCGCTCTGTAACGGAACGAGTTCTGATGCAGGGATGTCAGGAGATGAACCGCAAACTGGTGTGATCTGTCGGATTGTCTTGTGGAGCGCATATAAGCCGAATTGCGTGGAACAATACTACGAATCTCCGAAGCACACTAACCGTGATAATATCTGTTAAACAGACAGAGGTTGGCTGCGCACCTTCATGTGATAGCGGCTGTAGTCCCGGCGTCAGCGCCATGTCCTCGATCAGGCGAAACGTTCGTCGATGTATGCTCTCAAGTAGGTCGAGGGTATGTTTAGGAGCCGAGCTCCAAACATGAGAGCAATATTCGAGCGCGGGGTCTAATTTGGGATTTATACAGGAGAAGAAGTTAAGCCGGAGGAAAATATTCCTTGGCTCTAGAAAGATAGTTCAGTTTCAGGCACATGTTTATGCCACGATATATTCCCACAGACCGTGACGCCGAGCAATTTCAAGATTTCCCCAGATTCGAGGCCCTGGCCATTCATAATCAGCTCTGGAACCGATGATCAACTTTTCTTTGTGAATGTTGTATATTGTGTCTTCGTTGTATTGAAGTCGACAAGATTGGCCCTTCCCCACTGCAGGACCTTATCTAGATCCCGATTCAGAGAGTCAATCTGTATACATCTCAGCTGTTGCGAGGTAGATGCACCAATCGGCCGAACACTCGAAAAGGAGGAAACGAGCGTACTATCATCCGCAAAACTGAACACTTTGTTATCCGTTGTCTCCAACAAATCATTTACGTGAAACAAAAATAAGGTTGGAGCCAAAATAGAACCTTGGGGCACCCCAGAATTAACAGGATACAGACCCGAACACTCGCCGTCAAGAACAACCCGGATCGATCGATTTTCGAGGAAGCTCTTCGTCCAGTCGCAAAGCTGCTGGCAGAGTCCATATGAACGAAGTTTGCTCAGCAATGCCCCATGTCAGACGTTGTCAAAAGCCTTGGAGATATCCAATGCAACCGCTCTTGACTCACCAGATGTCCATATATTGGTTATAAGTGTCAAAAGACCACGTAGCATGCGTTGAAAAGTGCGCGGGCGAAATCTCACATCCCGCATGGAAGACCGCACCGGCGCGATCACAGGTGGCTCCAAAAGACCGGCATCGAGATTTGAATTCGCGAAAAATAAATTCGTGAACATATTAGCTTTCTCCTTTGAATTTGTGACTAACGTCCGGCTGCCTGTCACTAACGGGGGGAAAGAGGAGGAAGCGAAGTACTGCTCACAGCCCCTGTCATTGACCAGAAGAAGGGCGAAGCAGCCGGGCACTGAAGGAGTTTATTGGTCACTCTGTCATTGTGAGCTTTCTTCGCGGTATCAAAGGCCTGGTTGCGCGCGTTTCCGATTCTAACAAAATTCGTTCTGTTAACATCGGTGGGATTGGAACGCCATTGCTTAAAAGCTCTATTTTGTGCCACTGTAATTTAGTCGCATTTTTTATCAAACCAAGGCTTATCAGATGAACTTCGTTTGATGTAATGTGGAATGTAGATCTTCATCCCGAGGAGAATAATCTATGTGTCCGACTCCGCGCATGGAAAGGATGCGAAGAAATCTCGCAAATCGTCCCAGTTAGCAGCCCCATACTTTCATACATGGTGAAGCTGCCTAGGCCTGTTATTCGCTTGAAATGCAAGTGCTTGCGCGACAGATACCAAGCAGTGATCTGAAATTCCCAGTGGCACAGATACCTCTACGGCATAAATACTCGATTCGGATGTCAAAAACAGATCCGGGGTTTTCGCATAATCGCCTCGGGCATCCGGCACTCGCGTTGGTTCCTCCACGATTTGAGTCAAGTTGTGGCTAACAGCAAACATCTCGCCAGCCTCCCAGCCGGAATTTTGCACATTAAAGTCGCCAAGGACTTCTTCGCATCCTTTCCATGGTCCGAGGTGTGCTTCGGAAACTCCGATGTTAACGCTTGCGCGGAGTCGGTATCTGAGATTATTCTTCTGGGGATGGAGATGCATATTCCACATTCCATTAAACGAAGTTTGTCTGATAAACCTTGGTTTGATAAAAAATGCGAGCCGATTACTGCGGGAAATAATAGAGCTTTTAAGCAATGGCGCTCCAATCCCACCGATGTTAACAGAACGAATTTTATTAGAATCAGAAACGCGTGCAACCAGGCGATTGATACCGCGAAGAAGGCACACAACGACAGGGTGATCAATAAGCTCTTCCGGTGCCCAACTGGTTCGCGCTCCTTCTGGTCAATAGCAAAAGCTGTCAGCGGTAACTTCGCATCCTCCTCTTTCCCCCGTTGGTGACAGACAGCGGGACGTTAGTCACGAATTCAAAGCATAAAGCTAATGTGTTCGCGAATTTATTTTCCGCGAATTCAAACCTCGATCCCGGACTTTTGCAGCCACCTGTGATCTCGCCGGTACAGTCTTCCACGCGGGATGTGAGATTTCGTCCACGTACTATTCAGCGCATTCTACGTGAACTAGATTGTAGGAAGGCAACCGGCCCGGACGGAATACCAGCAATAGTCCTTAAGAACTGTGCTCCAGAACTATCACCGGTTCTTGGCAGACTCTTCCGCTTATCTTATGGACGGAGGATCTTTCCTGCCTGCTGGAAAAACGGGCGAGTTCAGCCAATCCCAAAGACGGGTAAAAAGTGTCTCCCACAAAATTACCGTCCGATAACATTACTGTCTATTTTATCAAAGGTAATGGAAAAAGTCATCAATACACAGTTAGTTAAGTATTTGGAGTGCAACGGACTTCTGAATGATCGTCAATACGGATTCCGTGCCAGGCGGTCCTGTTGACACTTATAACCGATATATGGACATCTGCGATTGAAGGGCATGGTGAGTCAAGGGCGGTGGCATTGGATATCTCCAAGGCTTTTGACCGCGTCTGGCACGGTGCATTGCTGAGCAAACTTCGTTCATAAGGACTTTCGAAGGACTGGACGAAGAGCTTCCTCGAGAATAGATCGATCCGGGTTGTTGTGGACGGCGTGTTCGGATCTGTATCCTGTTAATTCGGGGGTGCCCCAAGGTTCTATTTTGGCTCCAACATTGTTCTTGCTTCACATAAACGATTTGTTGGAGAGAACGGATAACAAATTGTTCAGTTTTGCGGATGGTAGTACGCTTGTTTCCTCCTTTTCGAGTGTTCGGCCCATTGGTGCATCTGCGTCGCATCAGCTGAGATGTAGACAGATTGACTCTCTGAATCAGGGTCTAGATAGGGTCCTGCAGTGGGAAAGGGCCAATCTCGTCCACTTCAATGCAGCGAGGACACAATATACAACATTCACAAAGAAAAGTGGATCATCGGTTCCACAGCTGATAATGAATGGCCGGGCCTCGAGGCTGGGGAAAGCTTAAAATTGCTGTCGAGTATCGCCAGGTCAACTTCAGGAAAACGGAGCTATCTTTTTAGAGCCAAGAAATATTTTACTCCGGCTCAACCTCTTCTCCTATATAAATCCCAAATTAGACTTGCGCTCGAATATTGCTCTCATGTTTGGAGCTCGGCTCCTAAACATACCCTCGACCTACTTGAGAGCATACAGAGACGAGAGATCCGCCTGATCGGGGACTCGGCGCTGACGTCGGGACTACAGTCGCTATCACATCGAAGGCGCGTAGCCGACCACTGTCTGTTTTACAGATATTATCACGGGTACTGCTCTTCGGAGATTCTTGGTATTGTTCCACGCAATTCGACTTATATGCGGTCCACAAGACAATCCGACGGATCGCACCCGGTTGTGGTTTATCTCCCGACGGCGCGAACATCCCTGCATCAGAACTCGTTCCGTTACAGAGCGGGGAAGCTGTGGAACTGCCTTCCCACGCGAGTGTTCCCGGAGCGTTACAACCTGCAACTGTTTAAAAAGAACTGCAACAGTTATTTGATGGCATCTCAGGGCGCCCACTCGGCGCTATAGTTTCACCTCTTCCGAGAGAAGTCTAATAAAAGAAAAAAAAAAATTCAGAAGCTGGGTGGTTGATCTGTATCTAGTCGACGGTATGTGAAGGATGTTCGAAAAATTTCGCCGGTCGATCGTCATTCGGAGATCGGTAAAGACAACAAAGAAATTTAACAGAACTCCTCAGCACGACCTTCAACCACACGATGTCCATGTTTTGGGTTCCAACGTCTCCATCCTTTGGCAAGCCAGAACGGACCGCGTGAAGACGCAGACCCCAACCTTAAAACGGAATCACGAATGCAAGTCGTATCCTGAGCAACGAAGATATGTCGAATCAGTTGACGAATCGACCTGGGTCTCAGTTAGGGCAGGGTTACAGGTTTCGTTGTTTGCAAATATTGGTGGACGGCGTTTACATTCGTATTGGTGAAACCGATGCACCTGATGTTACAAAATTCCGTTACCAGCCGAGCGTGGGCAGAGCTGTGGGGGTTCTCTATACCACATGGAGAACCAACCCATAATGCCAACCAATCTTGACCGCTAACAGCGCGTCACCCCACCATAACCTGTAAACACGCAAAAACAAATCCCAATCTGCAATTGCATCCATCCCGAACTTGCAAGAATTTATCTCCCAATCCGCAATGAAAGGCATTTTCCAAAACTCCCAACAGAATACAATTCAACAGAATATATTCTAAACCGTCCCCGCATACATTTCCCCAAAATTGCTTCGGTCGAGTCTTCGCCTAACCCATATCCCTCGCTCGTGACCAAGCAATTCTAATTTCCCCCGAAAACCATATCCTGTAATGAACGCATATTTCAACTTACAACGAAATATTAACCATCTCAATCAATTACATCACCCCACATACATTTTCCCAAAATTCATCATCATCATCGGCACTACAACCGGGAACCGGTCTTGGCCTTATTTAGCAAGTCCTGAGGCTTGTTAAATTTTCCATAATGATTTATTTTGTCTGGGCAAGGTCATTAGTCTTGCGACAGGGGCTCCCCGACGGGGAATCGAACCCCGGTCTCCCGGGTGACAGGCGGGTATACTAACCACTATATTATCGAGAAGCCCAAAATTGCTTCGGTCAATTTTCTATTTAATTCATATTCCCTCTTTGCGACCAAGCGATCTTAATTTCCCCGAAATTCATATGCTGTAATAAAACGCATATTCAAATCCACAACGGAACATTAACCATCGCCACCAACTATACCGAGCCGCATACATTTCCCTGAAATTACTTCGGTTAATATCTTATCTAAACGATATTCCTTGCTTGCACCCAAGCAATTCCAATTTCCCGATATACACAACCAACGAATCCAACTCAGCTTATACGGCGAGGATTCGCTGTAACTAAATTCTTATGTAAGCATAGCAACTCTTCTCGAAATTCCTCGGAAGTGGCAGCGAGTTTACTTCTGCTATGACTCAACCGCCACGACGCGATGAATAGATTTCTTTCCATTCATTAGTCAGTTGTTGTCTAACCGCCATCGAGTGCGCATCCCCCTTTTCACTACCCATTAGTGAGCCATAAAAAGTCGAATTTAATCTGCGAAAGGGGTCAGTGGTTGTCGTCTGAGTGCATCAGTTGCCATACGCAAATTAAAAACACTGCGCGCGTTAAGCTAACTAAAGTAATCGTTAAAACCAAGGTATTCGTGTTAAGTTAAATCAACAGAACCATTAACTATATGTGTTAAACAAAAATAAAAGAAAACCTGTATTCGATTACCCAGCGCGTTTTATTCCTTTTTCCCTTCGTCGGTGGTGTACCGTCGTAGTCCATCGTTCGTGGACGACGCATCTGCGCTCATTGTTCCCTTTAACTTGTATTAACATTGTCAGCAGAAGGTGGAGAGACAGGAAAAGGCGGTATTTGTAGAGACACACTTTTCTACGATTTTAGAAGCAGTTAATCTTATTCGGTTCCGAAGAACGCGGTGATGCAGGCTATTCCGGAGGCGCGGAAATAAGAAGTGGGAAGGAATTGAACCAGGCGCCCGTGTCTTGGCGCACATACTTCCTCATCCCCACAGAGTCTTGAGAGTAAGCCCGATTATGCGATGATGAACCTCTTAAAGTTCGGTTATTTATCATAATATCTGCCCGATGTACGAATGGGAAACTAGTTTACCTCCGGAATTCTTTATATCAGAAGGTACCATCATGACCTATCTCTGTGTCAGTCCGGACCATCAGCCACACATACGAAACGCCGCCGAAGATTTCTCTCGAAGATATCACGGTATGTACAGGGTGACGGGGTGGTATCTCACCTTGGGACCGACTACCACCTAAACCAACCTTTTCTCGAACCGGTCCATCAGCCAAGCTCCAAAAGATGGCCAGGGATTTCTTCCGACCATTTCACGGAGCCTAAAGCTTGATGGAGTGGAATTTCACCGGGCGACAGGGCGTTGGGACACCACCTACCACTTGGCTCTTAGTCGCCTCTTACGACAAGCCAGTCTCATCATCATCATCCGCACTACAGCCGGAATCCGGTCTTGGCCTTATTTCGTAAGTCTATGCACCGGTAGCCGGTCCTTATCTCAGACTTGTTAAATTGTCCATAATAATTTGTTTTTTCGGGCAAGGTTATCAGCCTTGCGTCAAGCCGGTCTAGCTGTGAGTATATTTTAACGCCCTGCTCACAGGACTAATATGCGGGTTTCCTCGAGACATGTTGGACTGTCTTTTTTATGCGAACGTCGGGTGGAACATACGTATTCCTTCATTCAATGTTTAGAATCAATCATTTGAACAATTTAGTAGATCAAGAGTTTTTTGAATTGTAGATATTTTCTCGAGTCCATTGAAACTAAAAAAGACTGATTAGTTGTGTAAAGAGCAAAGGATAATCGAAGAGAGATGATTTGCTATGTTTTAATTATCCCAGAAATTAAGTATTTATGACACAAAAGATTGGCAAAGTCAAACTACTAGAATATATGAACCGGTGTATTTAATCATAACACTTAAAAGAGAGCGATCGAGTTAGCAACAACCCTTGTAGGTAAGCCTATAGCCAAACGTAGCCATAAAAAAATTTGTAAATAATATGAATTTTTTAAAAGTCTGGAAGCAAAGCGTATTTACCTTCGCGTTCCCTTCGTTACGCCATTTTGGGTACCTGCGTAACACACAAATAAGTTCTGTGGGATTATACCGAGTCGAAGATCGATGGTGTCGACTCCATGCGATCGTAAATCACATTTCGGATTCGTGACTCCTTTTCTGGTCATTATTTAATGCGCTATCCCAGGTCCCTCGAATGATAATCCTCCATTATTGTTGACACCGACAACCCAAAACACCGGCACGTTAGCGCATAAAAACACTTCTTAATCAGGGTGCCAAAATAACGATCAGGACCGTTGTCAGTGGTGGCCGCGTGTCACCCGCTGCGTGTTGCTGATTTCGATTCATTTTCTGAACCAATGAAGATGTCAGATCCGAAATGAATTCAAAAATTCGTTAATCTTACCGCGGGTAACGATGAATTCCGATCAAAAGAAAAAGCGATTTCCAATTCCTTGACAAAATTTACGATTCGCGATCAATAAATGGGTGTTGATCGTGAGTTATGCGTTTGAACGGTCTCCTCGCCTTATTGGTAAGGATTTATGTCGGAACATGGGATCGCATTAAAATGTTTCGATTTCACTTTTGTTCGTCTTAATTAAAGTCTCATTTGGTCCGAATGTATTTTTATGGAAAGGTGTTGATGATAATTCTTTTGGGATTCGCCATAAATCAGGTTGCCAGATCGACGATCGTTGTGATTGATTGTCTGTTTTTCGGGGAAGGTATAAGCCCAGAATCTCATTGGTTAGTTGTCATTGGTGAGGGACATCAATTTATTATGCGCAGGACTCTCAATGACGACAAAAATAATTTCCTTATCGGGAATTTTCGAAGGCCACTATGAAATTACTCGTTATGAAGTTTTAATGAACCGCACTCTTGATATTTCTTAGCGACCCATTGACTGACGGACACATGTCGACATCGATTTGATTACTCAGTTAACTGATACTTTAGTCGCGATCTGGTCTTGTCGAATGTGCCGCCTTTTTGTGTTTTTGTCTGGAGATCCTCTTCCAAAATTAATGGCTCAAAAATGAGACCAAAACAAAATGAGGTAATTCCCTGATGGACCGACACAAACAAGACTTGTTCGATCGGCACTGGCGATTTCGGATACTCGGCTGGACGTTTGGTGCGGTATTTTGCTTTAATTGCGTGAATTAAAGTTGTAAATCATTACGTTAAGTGCCCTTTAATGTCATTAAAGGGTTATTCATTTGGGAATGGTTCGATCCCGAGAATGGACAGCGACGATCGCCACTGGGGATGATCAATAATTGACTGCGTCAGTGGTATGCAAGTTCGTTCTTTTGCATACACATTTTGCAAGTTCTTGCGAAGCGGCCGAGTTCCAATGAAGACATCGTTGGGTAATTTTTTTTTGTGAATTTTTGTTAGCTTATTTCAATTAAACTTAATTTCTGTGTTTTATGCATTAATTATTGAAGGCAGAGCGGGTTTTTGATGTGATAAGCTTGTTCGGTAGCGAACTGAGCGTATCAACTTGCCAAAAAAAAAAACAGTGTGCGAAATTTATTGCTTACGATTAAAATTCAAAAGTGTTCCGGGGAAAGTCAGTGTGGGTCCTTCTTATCGAAGTTAAATGGAATAGTGTGTTTTGGTGTTCTTTACTTCAAAGAGTTGTAGGACAAGTTGTTGTAGGAAAACTGCTGTGTGGTGTAAGAAATGTGCATAATGAATCAATTCGCTTGGCTTTCATTTTTTAGACCGGAGTGCTCTCAAAAGGATTTGAAATTCCAATCCAAGGGGAGAAGGGAACGACTGCCTTTTCTAGAAATGTGACATTATTTGCCGTTGTTCCGTCGACGAAGTTAGAATTATTAGGTCAGAAAGCCACAAGTTCTACACAGGACGCCAACTAGACGAATAAGTTAAGTTACTTATGAGACTTTTATCTAACCCTGTTGGTCTTTACAACACGCGCACGTTGGAGACATCAAAATGGCAATAAACTTCTTTTTGTGCGACTTACTTAAATGACAAACGTGGAAGTACTTTCATTCAGTCGTGGTACTTATTTCACGTGTATTCTGTTAATTAATTCCTACCTTAGTCGACATTTTTCACTTCCTACAGCGAGTTTAGTTATTTTTTCTATTGTTAACTAGTTACGTTTCATTGTGATGGTTTATGGTCGCTTGCCTTTGAAGAATCGCCTTATATGTTGTATTTAATTTTTTCACGCTAATTCCTCCGCCTGATCAGGCTAACTGCCATTTGAGGTGTCCGTTTGCGTCGTCGTCATAAAATCTCTACTCTGTTGGCCTCAATTCCACCTCACAATAACCGTCGTTTATTGATGTATGATCCCCGAGTAAAAATAAATAAAAATTGACGCAAACGCTTATCCGGGAAACGCATTCAAATGGGCGTGTGGTACAAAGTCAAACAGCACCGTTATACACTCATAAAAGCCTTTCTACTCAATATGTCGCACTTGACGAGACCACAAACTTCTTGGAGTCCAGAAAGTCCATAAAAACTTCAAATGATCTTTTGCCAATCGGTCAGACGACAAATACCGCAACAGGCTGTATGACCGACACCCACTAACGACACTAGCCGGACGGTCCGTTTGCATGTTTTGAAAATTCCGACATCTCGCGCTGGACACAGAAGAATAAAAGGCAGAAATTTAAATTCGGCTTAAATCGTTTGCGCATAAATTAATCTTCACAGTTGCCGTCCTGGCACAAAGGAGCCCTTTTACCGTTGGGTCTGCTAACAGCGGTCAAAATAGGTTTCTGCATAATTTCTCAATTCCTGCGTCGGCGCATGCATGTGTTCGTGTCATCCTTTGCTGTGGCATGATTACTTCTTCATTTAACTCTTAACACGGATCGTTGGCTTTGTTTTATCGAGGCTGAAGCCGCTGGAATGCCCGGTGTTGTTGTGTCGGCGCGGTCTATAGGTAGATTCGACAGAAAGGTAAAAAATTACGGACCAGACCTTCTGATTGTGTGTGGTCCTCTTGAAATTGTCCATTTGAAGACGATCCCAGATGCCGTTGTGGAATCTGTGAACAATCATCTGCCCCCGGGTACCGCCATCAGGCTTAGTTCGTGGTAACTTCAGGCTCATCTCGGCTTGGGCCTGTGGAACGCGTGACTGTGCGAATTTGCGCACCAACATTGAGATAAACAAATGTCGCGTGAGATGCCGCCTGCCCGGCAAATGGCAAACGACAAACGGCCTATGGGCGGCCAGTTGATTAAGAACTCGCTATCGTCTTCGTCGATAAAGAGAGAGGTGGTGCTCTTGCATTTGTCATGTCTGTCAGATTCGACACTCGACAAAGCAGCGGCAAAATTGCATTCGATCAATTAATGCCCGTCACTCATTGGTGCTAGAGTGACAGATGGTTAGGATAATGATCCTGATTGATGACACATGAGCGGGGTGGCATATTTACTGTCTAGATCTGTGGTTGTGGTTCTTCAGGAGGTGGTGGAGACCTGAAGAATTCCAACAAGATTGATGACCTCACTAAGAATATGTGACTACAAGAGTAAAAGGTTCCGATAGGCATCTTGGCTTCGGGGAATACTACTTTGTCGCAGCGTTGAAGACAAATATGATGACAAGAACTTTGGTTAGACAGCATGTAGTAGGACTTGACCCCACCACGGTGTGGGAATTTGTGTAATAAGCGTGATCAGAGGTGTTGGCATGCGAAGCTGATAGTGAATGAATATGGTTTCAGGATATTGACATGTGCCATGGAATGATTTGCCTTAGGCACATTTTGTGGTTGTTGAATTATTGGTTTGCAGAATATGAAGTAAACAAGTCGGTCACTTGTTTTCGAGAAGACGGGGTTTCTTTTAATCACACACAACGCGTGAATATTGAGTGAAAAAAGGGGATGGGAACAAGAAAAAGAGGTATTGATGAAGATTAGTCTTGAACAACTGAAAATTATAATGTCGAGGTAACGTCGTACGTCACGTAAGTCGATGCGTATTCTTTACAACTATCGGGGCAAAATGGTCGAATATAGAAAATAAATACGATACGTTACGCCTATTATTTGCGTTCGAGCGTTGAACGTAACTTCCACCAACAACTGGATCTGTTGGTGGGCCGGGGGAAGGACGTCAGGATCACGGAACTGCTCCTAGCGTGCCAAATAAATGATGATTCCGTTGGCTGCAACAATAACTATAAAATGTGTAATTGAAAGGATTACCTTTACTCCTAATCCCAAAGTTTATTCGCCATAGATTGAGAACACATTGGATCATCTTTTCTAGCAAAAATATATACTTTATTTCAGTTGATGATTGAGATTTCCTTTGATTATAAATTCGGCGAATTGTGTCGCATCACCGCTACCGATTAAGAGAGTTTGTTTATGTTGCTTGCTTGACAACCAGAATAATAATTGATTATGTCAGCTAGTTGCTGACATTTGTTATGCTGTTGCCACGGGTAGCATTCAATTGCGAATTCGCTGGTGGCGTCCAGTGCGAATCCGCAACATTTCGCCCGCCTTCGCCAATCATTGGCGAATCCTTTTGTTCCAGTGGAGGCCCAGAGCCGTGGTCTTCTAGTGATGCGGAGGTCTGGAGAGAGCCGTCCGCTCTGAATTGGTCACGACGTGAGTTCCGTCGCTGGAAGGTATCTAGCGATGGGATGCGGCCTATGGCCTGTGAGGTCGCAATGCTGCGTCTGGTGCGGCTTCTTCCATGGTACCGTCCGCGGGTCCTGGCGGAATGACAAGTGCGGACCCAGTGGCTACTGGGCTGGGCTCCGCCTCTGCTGGACTACGGAGAGGCGTGCTGGTTGATTCTTGAATGCGCGCCGTCCGTCAAGCGGGGCATTGCTCTCTCCTATCTCTATTTGGGTGGCTACGTATGGTAGTGGTCGTCCTTGATGATTGTCATTGGGCGGAGGTTGGCCACCCGGTGTCTCGGTTAGGTTGCCTTTATTACTGGCAGTTTCTGCGAGCCCATCGCTTAATGGAAGATTTCCATCCGAGTAGTGGAACGAATTAGAATTGGCTGGGTCGAACGGCATCAGCGATAGGTTGGTGAATGACAAATGCGTTTGTCCTATGGCGGTGCCGCCAAACCCCACGGTACACTTACCTTAAAAACCCCCATAACCACAACCCAGTCTGCATAAGCTTTCGCTAATGCAATTCGCATTAGCATCTTAAATGCTTCACGCCATACACAGATCAAAACTACAATCTAAAAAGTCCCTGCGAAAGAAAACTTACCTTTCCTACATTCATTTATTTGAATTCAAAATTCCCCCTAAGAATTCTGTTCCAAACAGCATATCCCTGAAAAGAAAACCTCGGTTCACATATCATGTGACCTTCACCAGGGATCATAAATATTGCGCCGTCTATTTTCCAACTTCGCCACGTGCACGATAAATTTCTTTATGTACACATTGACCGGTGACCCTTTTCTCCCAGCAATAAAAGTCTCTACATCGCACAATGTGCAAACGAAAACAAATACGCATTCCGCGTCTCTTGGCATCAATTGAATTCAAAGCATAAACAATGCAAATATTGAATCCGTTTCCCATAAACGGATGTCCCTGCATATACAAATGCTAGCAAGGGATTTGTTTCGTCCACCAACCCATTAGCACCTTTTTTTTCCAACATCGGTAATAGCGACGACGCATTGCGTAAACAATGACCCGCATTACCAACGGCGCATTTGGTCATTTCTCCCTTTTGTCTTTACCGCCTGTCTGCTTCGTTTACCCATTGCCCTCGAGCACGTGTAAACCACACAGATCTGAGCGATCGCACACATACCACCAATAGAGACTTTAGTTTCTCTGGTGGTAGGTAAAAACGATATCTTTATTGGAGAGGATATCTACCACGACACCATAAACTCACCCCAAGAAGCGAATCATCGCTGCACGAGATGATTATCGCTGAGTCTTATTACAACCACCGTTCGTGGCGGTCGGTTCACTCCCGCCCTCCCCCGTCTGCGGAGATGCGTTTATAGCGAGTCGTGTGTGAAGTGCTACGGAATTAATAAACTGCAAGCGAATTTCTTTCTTCTAATAATTAAAAATATTGACTGTCAGGTATAAATTAATGAGTCCAGTGTTCGATCGTGAAGTGAATAAAATTAAAGAATTAATTGCGAACAACATACAATAGTGTTTTCTTTCCCGCCTGCAGTTCCAGGGTGCTTGTCCGGTGTTTGTACTTTTCCTTTTGTGTATGGCGAAACAACGGAGTGTTTGTGGGGACGAGGTAGAACTCTCGCGCGTGCGGCGTCACCCACAGTCATGCTCCTAGGCCATTACCTGATGAATGTTGGTGCTGCTGCTGCTGTAGTTGTGGCTGTTGCAATTGATGTCGCTGATGCGACTGGCTACTCGGACTCTGAGGTTTGCCACGGCCACTGGTGACATTGCTGGTTACTGTTTCTGGGACAGTTGATGGCATCTTAATGAAATGCCTTGGTTCAAGGTGGACCAGTTCCTCTGGGTCGGAGTTGTAAGTTCGCAACCCACGAGGAACGGCCATGAGATTTTGTCCCCCACACCACGTGCGCTGCATCGGTGTCTGGTGGGGCTTCGGCGTTGGTCCGAGCATCGGGACATGGGTCGGATTAATATTTGGGCAGGCGGCACTCTGGTCGGCGGCCTGCTGGTGTATACTCATTGGGACTGTGTGCAGTTCCTTAATCGCTTGTTTGGTGTTGACTTCTTGATTGGTGCTGTTCGCCTTAATTGGGGAGGCGGGGTCGAGCCCGAAGTGGGCTTCGAGCAGCCTCGGTAGTTGGTCATCATTGCCTTGGGCGGCGTTGTTCGCCTGAACGGAGGAGACTAGGTCGAGCGCGGAGTGGGCCCCGAGCGGTGCATCGGAATTCTTGGCATGTTGCTTCGCTGGTGCTGGTGCACTGGCAGGTGCTGGTGCCTTCTTGCTGCAATCAGCCTTATTTTGTGGTGTCGCTTTAGCGCCGAGCGGTGCTGCTGCAGTTTGCACTTCTTTCACTGCCTTTGATCGGGTTTCATCTCGACCGTTCCTCCCTTGGCTGTTTTGCTTTCGACAGCACCTGTCTTGGGTGGCCTTTTGGTGTCTGTCGTCACATATTTATTTTTCATATGGCTTGTGGGTTCCGGGGGTATCATTCGTGATGTTAATCTAGACGGATGGCCAGGTGACATACGCATGCCAGGCGAGAAAGGAGTTAGAGTTAAGATCTGCGCCGCCGTCTTGTAAACGGTCGGGCGGTCGACGGTGAGGGCGTGCCTTGCCTCAGCGAGCTCTGTGCCCTCGTCAAGGTATGTCTCCTCAGCTTCCTCGATGAATCTTCCTTTAAAATAGCGGATCGTCCATGGAGTTATTAGGCCGATAAGTTGTCCATGCCTATTCAGAATTGCATCCCAGTTCAGCTGGAGGTCGCTCTCTTGCGCCTCGACTGTGGCCAGCGTCGGTGGCACTCTCTTGGTGAGATTCTGGAATGTGCTCTTCATCTTTTCATGTGCGACGAACTGGGCCGCCATGAGGTTTTCGGCCAATGCAGCCGTTGTCATCTTTGACTTCACTGTCATTGCCGCGCACTGGGCTATGGTCTGGCTGGTCTTCGCGTCAGGACTCTGGTGTCCCGCGACCTTAACGTCGGTCGGTCCTTAGGTTGGACCTTAGGGCTGTGGTCTGTGAACCTGGCGACGGTGGATTGGTTCCACAGTCTGGTTCCGGCAGGCTGTGCCGCGAACTGGGCGGCGATGTTGGACCCATAATCGGAATCCTCTTATTGCGCCGCGAACTGGGCGGCGGTCTGATCCATTGGTCTGAATCCTGGGAGGTACGAACTAGGTAGCGTTGCGTGTATCTGTTGCGTCTAATCTACAGCAGTGGACTGGATCCACAGTCTGGATCGCTGTTGTGCCGTGACCTGGACGGCGGTAGATTGCGATGATCAATCTGGATCTCTTGCAGTGGCCAACGAACTCTGCGGCGGTCTGCACTGCTGTTACGCCGCGAACTGGGCGGCGTTAGTTGATCCTCAACTATGATTCTTTTAGCGCTTGGTCTGAGCGTCGGTCTGACTCCACAGTCTGGATCCGGCTGGAAGGACCAATATTTGCGTTCGAGCGTTGAACGTAACTTCCACCAAGAACTGGATCTGTTGGTGGGCCGGGGGAAGGACGCCAGGGTCACGGAACTGCTCCTGGCGTGCCCAATAAATGATTCCGTTGGCTGCAACAATAACTATAAAATGTGTAATTGAACGGTTTACCTTTATTCCTAATTCCAAGGTTATTCGCCATAGATTAAAAACACATTGGATCGTCTTTTGTAGCAAGAATATATACTTTATTTCAGTTGATGATTGAGATATCCTTTGATTATAAATTCGGCGAACTGTGTCGCATCACCGCTACCGATTAAGACAGTTTGTTTACGTTGCTTGCTTGACAACCAGAATAATAACTGATTATATCAGCTAGTTGCTGACATTTGTTATGCTGTTGCCACGGGTAGCATTCAGTTGCGAATTCGCTGGTGGTGTCCAGTGCGAATCCGCAACACCTATGTACTAATAATAGCATTGAAATACTTTTGTGGATTACCAGTAAGTTTTGTTGCTCATTTTTGCATCCTATCAAATATATGTAGCACTGTTTTGGATGTGAATTCAAGTATAGGGAAAACGTATGTCTTGCAAATTTTTACAATGGTCGCATCTTTTAAGAAATGCCATATATATGTTCATCTTTTTCGCATGCTCCCACTTGTGAACCAAACTTATTCATGCTAATTTTTGAACCAGTTTCCTGAACACATTACAATCCGAAGAAAGTCTTTGCTCCCGTTTTTATGAATTCATATGTTACGATTATTGTAAAAGTTAACATAAGCCTTCTGAGTAGGGCAATAGAATATACTAACCGCCTAGTCCGGCTTGTAGCAAGAGGCGACTAAAGGCCGAGTGGTAAGTGAGGTTCCAACGTCCTGTCGCCCGGTGAAATACTACCCCATCAAGCTATAGGCTCCATGAAATGGTCGGGAGAAATCCCTGGCCATATTTCGGAGCTTGGCTGACGGACCAGTTTGAGAAAAGATTGGTTTAGGTGGTAGTAGGTCCCAAGGTGAGATTGTGGGGCTTCTTTAAGGCTTACCTGAAGAATCCCCCATATTCGCAACCCATATTTGCACCTCAATCTCCACGCATCAAAAACATTTCCTTTCTCAAGTATAATTAATGCATTCAACGCATTATCTAGAAATTCCTGAAAAGAGTTTCTCCCACAAGGGCATTCTCATAGGCATCTCACCATTAGCAACCAAGAATCGAATTCCATATTGATGTAAATATTCACACTGTTATACGACCCCTAGTTGCCATGGATGCCATATACAATTGGCATAGATGTTATACACAACCGTTATTGTGTAACCATCTAAATTGCTTCTCAATGACTTCAACTATTGATTCAGCTGCAAGCACTTCCCCCAGAAATGCTCCTTTGTTTGAATCTTCAAACAATCAGCGCAATAGCCGCTAAAACCGAATTCTTCAACATGCATCACATGTGCAAACAAAAGAATTCGGTTCTTCTTCAGGCATTCTAGCGATACGATAAACAATCCAAATTGTTTGAAGTATCCCAAATACATTCACACCTAATGAGTTGCAGCTTCTTTATTTAGCTGAACCTCATTACAGAACGATGCCTTAAGTCACTTCTCCCTTTGTTCTTTTTCCCTTGTTTTAGGTTTCGTTCATTCTTTACCGAAACGCATCGATAAACACTATGATCTACACGATCACACATACACATACATTACCAAGTCCTTCTTCCTTGTTTTCACCACGAGAGAAACACTTTCTCTCTCGAGGAAACTCACCCCAACGAGCTCTTCGACGGCAAGTCCTAGCGCATGCCCAAGGGTGTTACTGGCATTATCATTGCGTAAGGCAGCCGTTTTGATTCGAACCTGATCAGTGGATGCAATACGTCTCTATAAGGCAATCCGCGCTCGGAAAACTGTACCAACAAGATAGTGATCCGAGTCGAAGTTGTTACCTCGGTACGTTCGTACCGTCATCAGGCTCGAAGAGCGGCGGTGGTCTATCAACATGTGGTCAATTTGGTTAGGCGTGGCTTCATCAGGTGATACCCAGGTGGCTTTGTGAATATCTTTGCGCGGACCAAGTTTTTTGATGCTGCCAGTTCAATGACTCGTAGTCCATTTTCATTAGTGTTCTCATGCAAACTATCGGAACTTGCGTGGTGCTTGAAAACCTGCTCCCGATCTTTTTTCGCATTCAAATCACCAAGAAGGATTTTCACATCGTATCTTGAGCAGGCATTGGGGGCCTGTTCGACGTTCTCGTAGTATTCCTCCTTTTCGTAGTCAGGGGACTCCCCTGTAGGTCCGTGTAGGTTTATGAGGCTTATGTTCTTAAACTTGCCTTGCACGCGAAGAGTGCATAGCCTTTCGTCTATTGCATTAAAGCCGATGATGGCAGGCTTCAGTTTTTGGCTGACTAGAAAGTCTACCCCAAGAACATGGTGTTTTGCATGGCAGCTGTAATCATACATAAATATCATACTCGTTTCTTTGAATTACACCACTCCCCGTCCATCTTTTTCTTGTAATGCTGTTATGTCAGTCTTATATTCGGACAGGGCTTCGGCTAGCTTCTGTGCAGCTCGACCTCTGTATACTAAGCGGACGTTCCATGAGAAAATTCTTAGCCATTTTCGTTTCCGTGGTCGTCGTCGTGTATCCGGTCCATATCCGAGGCTTGTTAAATTTTCCATAATAATTTGTTTCTACGGGCAAGGTTATTAGCCTTGCGCCAATCTTTCTCAGGATGTTGCTGCATGCATTGGTTCACTACTTGGTGGATGCCAAAGTAGCTATCCAGAGGTATCACGTGGAGGCTGCATGTCAACTTGGATTGAACAGCAACAAGGATCGTCCTGGCCTTCGCCGGGTTGAAAACAGTCAGAGACTTTGCCTTGTGTTTTCGCTCCCACCCCCCCATGGATTGTATTCACGGTCGCGATAATATCCCAGCTATCTACGTTGAATTGTAGTTTCGTCGATTTTGTTCTGGTCATTTCGATGTTAAAGATGCACCTCGCTCAGATAGACCTTTGGCGGATTTTAGTCAATGTGGATGAATGATGTTGGAGTGTTCCGCCGAACACTGTTTAACACAGAGGAAAAATACACCAACGGAGCGACACAGCGAAAAATGAAACACGAACTGTTTTTATTTTTTATTTTTATTGTTTCATCCTTTTTTGTTTTTCAAATTTAATGCACTTGCACACCGATCGCTTCGCCACCCCACAAGATCGTTCGGGTTTAGAAATACATTTTAATGTGGTAAAATCCCTAGTAAATTAAATAAACCAAACCATTTGCCACAACCAAACAAAACCCAAATTCAAGTCTAAATTCTCATATGTAAACAGTTTCATGAGAATTCAGAAAACTGAATTATTATCTAAAACAAACATTGGGCATCACACGAAATGTATCGAAAATCGAGATTTTCCACCAAAACCATTCGTTTCAAAGATACAAATCTCGATTTGGTGCCGTTTAAAAGGGGATGTATCGCGATCTCGAGGAAGCATTCTATTCATGTACCTAGTCCTCGGCGGAAGTGCTGAAGGACCACGATCGGAAGCATTATATTCATGTACCTAGTCCTCGGCGGATGTGCTGAAGGACCACGATCGGAAGCATTCTCTCCATGTACCTAGTCCTCGGCGGAAGTGGTGAAGGACCATGATCAGAAGCATTCTATTCATGTACCTAGTTAATAAAAATGAACCTATTATGACAAAATAAAAGGTGTTTTCCATTGACTTGGGCTTTATGCATTCGCTGAGAAACGTTGGCTGCTTTTGAGAACCAGAGACGATTTCCAACCAGGAAAAGGAACCGGTGAGTAGAGTGGTGGCAAGCCCACAAATTAAACCATTACAGCGTCCACGATTACGGGCATCAATAGAAGGCGCCAGGTTGCATGGCGCAGGGATGTTATTCTGGAAACGACGTCCCACGAACGAGTAGGTCGTTGCTCTTCCCTCAAGGTTTGAGGAAGCACGGCGGCGATCACATCGGGTCCTCTCAGGAGCGGTCTTAAGAGATCCCTCGTCCTTTTCAGGACAAGGAGACACGCTACCTGGAAGCGAGGCCAGTAACAACTATTGTTATTACACACTTGCGAAACTAAACTTGTAAACATTCACCGGTCGTGAGGATTTGTATTTCTACTGAGCGTTGCACGTCGAGTATATACCTACTTTTAATTATCTTGCGGGGCGCGGACTAACCTCCCCGTTCGGGTTCTCAATATCGACTTTCTTTTTCGTACAATTTTACGGGCGGATCACCTCCTCGTCGAATTGACTTGCATTAGACGATCGTGGGGTAATGTTTACTTTGCCCTATAGGAACAGCATTTTCGTTTATTGCTGTTGCTCCGCAATGGGCTTTGTTTAGGTGAAGTACATTGCGGCAGGGACAAAGGTTTTGTCGACGGATTGGTTTGCCAGCTTTTAGCTTATCGCCGGAGATGTGATGTTTGTCGACATCTGGCGCAGCTGTGCCAACCGTTTGTGTACATCCAGTGAATGGATCTATACACAATTTCTATGCTGGGTCATGTGTTTCAATCGCCCTGCAGGCGTAGGAAAAATTGTTCGGACTTGTGGCCCATGTATCTGTGGATACACGGGGTTGTTGACTCCAGGATGAATGTTCCCTTTTTTCAGGTAGAACGGAGGACTTTGGTGACACGGGTCTGTGGGCACGTGTAATTTGGCTATAGGTGAGTATGTTTCTTGGTCGAATGACGACATCTCGATCTATAGTGGTTTGTGTGGTTCGTAGAATCGCCACAGACCCATCGGCGGGTATGTTCATGAAATCATGGCAACGATCGAAGCAGATCGGCACGTTAGCAGTCGTAGTATCGTTGACTAGCTAAAGACCGACTATAAAACACTTCCTTACGATCTGCATAAGCCGGATTAAACAGAAATACAAGTGGCACAAGACTAATAACCTTGCCCAGAAAAAACAAATCATTATGGAAAATTTAACAAGCCTAAGGACTTGCTAAATAAGGCCAAGACCGGTTCCCGGTTGTAGTGCCGATGATGATGATGATATATACAAGTGCGAATTTTTGTTTGAATTTCTTTTAAAATTTTTAATTGATTTAATAACAAATCGGTTCAATTTAATCTATCAACAAAGTTATAAAATAAATCAAATTTGTATCTTTGAATTGCTTTCGTGCATGTATAAAAAATAATATAATTAATATAATGGGACCAAGAAAAACTCCCTATTACGATACCACTATTTTTCTCGACTCCCTGTACGACCGTATTTGATCACGATCGTATTGGTCGACGGTTTAATTTGGCGCCTGTTTCATCTTCGACCATGTGGATCGAAGGCTAATTCTTTTTACCCTACTTAGGGATTTGATCTATGCAACATTTAACAAGCATTCATCGCAATATAATCTTTGTTTATTCAAGATTGGGTGAAGGTTTTCAAGATGGTTTCTGATTGATCGCCGGCATCGCAATATAATCTTTGTTTGTTCAAGATTGGGTGAAGGTTTTGAGTATGGGTCCTGATTGATCGCCGGCATTTGGTCACAATCCCAAGTAACTTGTATTTAGACAAGCTCCTACTTGTGTTACTATTAGAGTGGAACTCACTAATGCTTGAGGTAATCCTAAAAAAACGGTCTGTTGATTTGGAGACGACAGTCTACATTTATTCGGCCTAATAATTGCCGTATCTTAAAACTGAGACTACCATTTAAGAGCTAGGACTATTAATAGAAAAAAGAAGAAGAAAAAAATGCACATTCATTCAACTTTATCAAATTGCTCACATCTAGTTTTTTGTTCAAACGTAAATATTACCACGTGGACTTTTAGTATGTACGGAATTAAGCCTTCATAGGGCAGGAAATGTGAACGGATCGGATTGTCTAAGCTCTTAATACGATTCCTCCCAATTGTGTTGGTCTTGCACATACTGATAATATATTAGGAGACTCTATCAGACGCATAAATTAGATTAAAAAAAAGTGCGTTCATTTATTGTCTCATGCGTTGCTTTTACAAAAGCTTCTTTATGTACACTCCTCGGTTAGGCGCCTGTTTCGCACCAGACGTTTGCTTTTTTACAAGCCCCTTCTAGTCTCGCCGAACACTCAGCTTGACCTGAATTTGGATCTTAAAACGAAAGTACTCGTGTCGTCTTCAATATTGGTGATACATTGGAAACTTTAAGCCAATAGAAGCGCCCTTTCTATTTCCTTTGTATAGCTAATGATCAGCAGGAAAAAGAGAAATAACAACCAAAAGTGCCTTTTGAAAATTCTGGCTCCGAAAAACTTGTCTCCGTTCCGCATTCCGACAGCGTTTGTGCTTTCATAACTCACGCATAAAATTAAGGCATCATAAAAAGCATTCACAGGTGACCGCAGACCTCACAAAACGTTTTTCCGCCCCCACACTCGACGGCGCCATACTAAATTGAGTGCTAAATTATGTCTAGATACATAATTCATTGGAGATATCAATGAGGCAAAGTTCCAATCACGTGCAATGAAGATGTCGCTTGTTAGATAAAATATCTGAGATGCAATACTGATCGATTGGCTCTGGTGTCTAGCAGTCGACACTCAACTGCCGGCTAAACCATAGTCTTATAAAATCTTTGAGGTCATTCGTAAGTAGTGGGTCATACCATGAACAGCGGCGTCTAATCATCTTAATCTTCCTTATAATGTTGTCTACCTCTGATCTTTCGCTGCATGGTGTTGATGGACATTTATTAGTCTATCTAAACATCGTAGAAGGCAAGACGGGGGGAGGGATCGATTAACCAAGTTTTTCTTATCTTTTCGGATAAAAGATTATCCAGAGATGAAGCTCTCAAGGTGACACAGAGGCACAATCATAGAATTACCTAGTATACACGAACACACAGGCACAGTTGTCTTCAACAACTGCGTACGCATTCCAAATTGTCTCCGGTTAGTCAATCTATTCTCCATTAAATTTACATATTTACACGCACACGTACGTTCGCACGGTATTGTCGGGAAGTGTAAAAGTGTTACAACGTCAGCAGAGCAAGCCTGGGACCCGTTCTATCGACGAAGCGCCATAACATGTGACTAATGTGACCGGTCGTACAAGTGATGCGCTGCCTATGGGCACGTAAATATTATTAAGGCTGCATAAATTATCAGACAGCCACCATGGATCTAAGTCGCAATAAATATTCCTGGGTGTCTATTAAAAGGTGATCCCCGCGTTACTCCTTTAGAGGTTTTGTCGTATACTAGATAGAACTTACTTTTTCACCGAAAATGATGCCAGCGCAGATTAGAATTGATACAAAGAGAATTATCGGAGTAGTCAATGAAGAGGGTGAGGGATGGGTCGACAGTCTTATTTGGACTTGACTGTACGTATAAGGGACTAAGAGATAAACCCTTAAAAGGTATCGGATTACGTGGCATACACGTTGATCGAGAAGTTAAATTTGGTGGAAATCGCAATCAATTCATTTTCAAATCCAAGCCGGATTAAAACTAAATCTAAGCCGAACGCTCACAATGCTTCAACAGTCATTATTGATGTCCACATGACTTTTTATCGGCTGCTTGCCCATTCTTCAGCATGAAGTCAAAATATATCAAAACATTTGCCACCATCTTCGACAATGGTTTATAATTAGCATCTTTTGTTATTTAAATAGTTCGGTTAAACCAGATGGTCTGCTAGACCCACCCCACACAGGTTGGATTAACCACGTTGGCTTCAAAGTCAATATTGAATAAGCATTTGTTTTTCGTGGGATTTACCTGCGATTCCCGCCCCCGTTAAAAGGGCTTATATAACGAAAAGGAAACAGTTGTTGGCCTTACAATCACAATAAGTTAATTCTACATATTTATTTTAAGTTAACCTCATCAATATGTAATTATTTACTTATTTAGCTTAACGAATACCAGAGAATCCTAACTGATTACATTAAGAGTCTGTGGCGTTTCTAGCAGGTACACACACGGCTAATAGTGGAGAACAACACCACCTAAAAGACAAGTCGAACAACCAAAGCGCATCCATTAAAGCAATATACCATAGCAACAACATACATAGCATTTCCACATCAGTTGAGTGTACTTGAGCTTAGAAATCGAATTCGTACACGCGACAATGGCCGGATGCGTTGAGCTTTGCTCTATCTTTTAGTGATTCTAACCTTGATAGCGTCGGTTCGAATCACGGCCACTTCACTATCGGCGCAAACGCTATAAGTCTACTTAAGTACAAATTGCCGAGATAATACCTCTTCCCTCATATCTGTGATTTTCACGCGAGGACGCTTGTGTAGAAAATCACGAAGATGGGCTCGTATGAAAAAAAATCGTATACGCTCCACTACATCCTCTTGATCTAATGTCGTTTTTAAGAGTCTCGTTCTTCTTTCATTTTTAATAATCTTGACTCAAACTTTAAAACTTCTAATATATTAAGAGAGGTTATAACCACGTGACCTTGCCCGGAAAAACAAATTATTATGGAAAATTTAACAAGCCTTAGACTTGTTAAATAAGGCCAAGACCGGATCCCGGTTGTCGTGCCGATGATGGCGATGGTGATGGTAACCACGTGCACTTTTATATATTGTTCCTATAGACTGCACCAGTTTCGATCGCTTTCGTTCTTTCGAAATTTGTTCCCATTGAATTAGACAGTTACTTTTTAAATTTTAAACTCCGCACCAACTATTCAAAG
This sequence comes from Microdon myrmicae, assembly GCA_963931805.1. NCBI lineage: Eukaryota > Metazoa > Arthropoda > Insecta > Diptera > Syrphidae > Microdon > Microdon myrmicae. Next base: position 207,400,030 of record OZ007497.1, read on the forward strand.
CAAACAGTTATTAATAAACTGGACGAAAATATTATTAAAAAGCCAGTGGTAGAAAATACCATTCATGTGCTCAACAGAAATGCCTCGAAAGCTCGTATTTTGTTCGTCGTTTACAATTCACAATGGCTTGGTACATAGTGTCCTATATACCGGTGGGAACTTGTTAGCTTCACGAAACATTCCAAAGCAGTAGTCATAATTCTGAGTAGTAAACATTTCCAACCTACTTCTCGATATTCACAGAATATTCGAATACAAATGGAGGCACTATGGTTAGACCAAAGGACAGGATGAAATATCTTGGGGTCATCTATACCCCAAAAATTCATCATCGTCGTCGGCACTACAACTGGGAACTGGTCTTGGCCTTATTTAGCAAGTCCTGAGGCTTGTTAAATTTTCTATAACGATTTGTTTTTTCCGGGCAAGGTCATTAATCTTGCGCCAGAGGCTCCCCGACGGGATCCCCGGGCTCCCGTGTGACTGGCAGGTATACTAACCACTATACTATCGAGGAGCCAACCCCAAAAATTAATTTCATCCAAATACCATCCCCATTCGGATCTCGGGAGGTGGGGGCTATCTCAGGGATTTCCCAAGGCCTCGGGGGGGGGGGGGGGGGGTATTTAAGGAATGTAAACGCCGTCCAACAATATTTGCAAACAGCGAAACCTTGCCCTAACTTGACCTAGGTCGATTCGTCATATCTTTGTTGCTCAGGATATGTCTAACATTCGAGATTCCGTTTTAAGAGTGGTGTCTGCATCTTAACGCGTTTCGATCTAGCTTGTCAGAGGATGGAGGCGTTGGAACCCAATAACATGGACATCATGTGGTTGAGGGTCGTGCTGAGAAATTCTGTCAAATTTCTTTGTTGTCTTTATCACTCGCCGAATGATGATCGACCACCGACATTTTTCGAACATCTTTCACGTACCGTCGACTGTATACAGCTCAGCTGTCCGACTTCTGAAATTGTCGTCCTTGGCGATTTTAATGTGCACAATTCCAGCTGGATGTTACATTCTAACAGAACCGACCAGGCTGGGAGGCTGGCGGAGATGTTCGCGGTTAGCCCCAATTTGACTCATCTTGAGGAGAAACATTCGCGTGTGCCGGATGCCCGAGGTGATTATGCGAACCCCCTGGACCTGTTTTTGACATCCGAACCGAGTATTTATACCGTAGATGTTTCTCCGCTACTGGAAAACTCACATCACTGCTTGGTATTGGTCGCGCAAGCACTTGCATTTCAAGCGAATAACAGACCTAAGCTTCGCCATGTATGGAGGTATGGGGCTGCTAACTGGGACGATTTGTGAGATTTCTTCGCATTCTTCTCGAGAGGGAGATCTACATGCCGCATTCCATCAAACGAAGTTCATCCGATAAACCTCGGATTGATAACAAATGCGAGGAGATTAGAGTGGCAAAAAATAGAGCTATTTAACAATGGCGCTCCAATTCCACCGCGGTTGACAGAGCGAATTTTGTTGGAATTAGTAACGCGTGCAACCAGGCTATTGCTACCGCAAAGAAGGCTTACAACGACAGAGTGACTAATCAACTCCTTGAATGACAGACTGGTTCGCGTCCCTTCTAGTCCATGGCAAAAGCTGTCAGTAGTAACTTCGCTTCCTCTTCTTTTCCTCCATTGGTGACGGGCAGCGGGACGTTAGTCACAAATTCAAAGGATAAAGCTAATGTCGTCGGGGATTTATATTCCGCGAATTCAAACTCTTTTGGAGCCTACTGTGATCGCACCGGTATAGTCTTCGATGCGACGCATTCTACGTGGACTGGACTGTAGGAAGCAAACGCCCCGGACGGAATACCTGTAATAGTTCTTAAGAACTGTGCTCCAGAACGATCGCTGATTCTTGGCAGACTCTTTCACTCGTCTTATGCACGGAGGACCTTTCCTACATGCTCGAAAATAGCTCGAGTTCAGCCAATCCCAAACAGGGAAAAAAGTGTCTGCCGCAAAATTACTGACTGATCGCATTACTGTCTAGGTTGTCTAAGGTGATGAAAAATGCCATCAATACTGAGTTTTTAGCGGATTTTGATTGATTGATGTGTTCCACCGAACACTGTTTACAAATAAAAGTCACTTTTTATTTTCTTGGTTTTATTTATTTATTTATTTTACTTGAACACTCTTTTATTCGAACACTCGCGGATCTTTTCCCAGCGGATGTTATCACTTGACTAACTTGTAACGATTTTGTTGAAGGAAGGGGAATTCACCCGGTTGTTCTTTCTTTCTCTTAAATTAAACCTTCCCTTGGATATCCTCTCTTTTTCGACTTGTTTACGGTTAGCTCCTTCAGTGCCCGCGCAACAGTACGCGTTCGGAAGCCAATCTGGCTCATGTTGTGCTGCTTCTACTCAAGTTGAGGTGGAACTGATGTGCTATCAGGCGTCGTTGAATTGGCTGCAGAATGTGCAGCAAGTAGATTCGCTTTCTGTTTACTGGTGACTGGTGACTGGTGACTGGTCTGTCATCGACTATAAGCGATGAAATGGATAACGAGACCGAGTTTTGAATGTTTTCCACAAATGCCCAGAAGAATTTTGTCCTACCCTCTGATCATATAAGAGTAATCAGGTCGAGAAGATTAAGATGGGCCGGACATGTGGCGCGAATGGGCAACGATAGGACCGTGCGTAGAATTCTTGACGGTAGACCTGTGACGGTGCCGCCAAACCCAACGGTTCACTTATGTAAAACCCCCATAACTGCCATCCAATTTCCTAACTTCACTAATGCAATCGCATTAGTACCTGAAAATGCTTCACGCATTATATAGATCAAATCAATGATCTTAAAGTCCCTGTCAAAAAAAACTTACCTTTGATGCATTCTCTTCGCATATAATTTCCCGTAAGATTCCTTTCTTTACCTTATCAGGCAGAACCCCCATTATTACGACCCAATCTACTTCAGTTTCCGCTAATGCAACAGCATTAGCACCTGTAAATGCTGCACGCATTAAGCTTACCGAATATATTTATTTTCAAGCTTCTGCAAAAGAATTCTTACCTGCAAGCATAAATTCGCATTTAAAACTCCCTATAAGAGTTCTTTCTTATCTTATCTTAAATTACCTGAAAGAAAATTCATCGGTTTATATGTTATATAATACAACCGCATAATCAAGAAACCTTACTCTTGAGTTGGCTTATCCCAGCTTCATCATGTGTATCATAAATCACCAGACAAACACATTGGCTGGCGACCTACACCCAAGGGACCAAAACAAATACACGCATCTCTTGGCACCAATTAAATCCTACAGCATAAGCAAATGCAAATATGACTTCAATACTTACCCTTACCAGTGATGCCATAAACACCATTTCCCGGTAATCTAGCCAAAACCTATTAAGACCATTTCTTCATTGCGCCGCGTCTATTTATTTAGCCGCGACGCACATCCCAAACAAATATCCAATTAGCATCCGACGAGTTTCGGTTTTGTTTGCTTTACCAGAGTCGCATCCCATGAATGCACCTCTTCCCTCTCTTTGCTTAGATTCCTTCCCATGGCTTTGATCTATAAAAAACCAGTGTACACACATATATGTGTACTGTGGCGATCTACTGTATAAGATCTGTTGGTTACCCCAAAGATAGAATTTACGTCTCTCTTGGAACAGGAAATACATCCTTTATTTAAGAGAGCCAGTTTCACTGACCGAATTCCCGTGTCAGCGAATTTATATCGCTAAGTCCTTTTCCATCTGCCGACGACAACAGTCGTGCGGACTTCCGCTCCCATTCCGCGGACGGGAGCGATAATAACTAGAGTCTAGTGTGAAGTAACGAAAGGAAAAATTAAACAAGTAACAGTCGTGTGCCTCATAGATAACTCACATTCCCCACGTACAGTGTAGTGTTTAGAACCGTAAAATAAATAATAATAAACTATAGAAATCCTGTGTTTTTTATTTTCCCTCGGTGTTGAACAGATATATTAGTGATTTGTGGGGACGAGGTAGAACTCTCGCCCGTGCGACGTCGCGATCTCGTACCCCCACAGACCTACGGGAAAGAGATCGGCAGGACGGCCGCGACGGAGATGGGAGGATCGTGCAAACCGAATAAAATGGTCAAGCGTGGAAGGGGAGTGCACAGGACAGGGAACGATAGCCAAATAAATAATAATAATAATAACTCTCCGGTCATGCTAGAACTTTGTGCGTTGAATATGCGCCTTGCAGTCACTTCTAGTTCTAGTGAATTTTTCCCGGTTTTCCTCAGTATTGTTTGATTTATATAACCGGAAGTTCAAGTCTTTAGCCTTAAAGGCTTCTCTACACCCCGAATCGAACCACATATTTCTCTTCGGTTTGATACTCTTTACTCTGTGTGGAATAATGGTTCGCATGCCTAGCAGAGTCGTGTGTGTCAATGTGTCCCCTATAGAGTCAACATGGGAGTTTTCTCTTTAGCGTTGTTGTTAGTTAGAGCAAATTTAGCTGACACGACACAGTGGTCTGAAGTGCCCAAGGGCGAAGAAACTTCAATTGTGTATTTGTTTGGGTGGGAGATGAGAAACAGGTCCATCTATATCTGGAACCGCTGTTGGCTCAGAGTCAAGTTCAGTTAAATTATTTGACTCAGCAAAGAGCTGAACATATTGATCTTCAGGTTATGTGTGTCCGGAGTGGCGAAGCTTTGGCAGATTTTCGAAAACGGCTGCGGTGTTCCGCCGAACAATTTCCACGAGTAAAACAACGAACTTTCCTTTTTTTGTGGTTTATTTATTTTTTTTCTTACTTTTACACTGATTTATTTCATTTCTTTATTACTTTTTCACTCGCTTTATTAGTATTTATTTTATGAGAACTCGCGCCGACGCAGTCTGGACTACTTTTTTCGTTATTACAGTACTCGCCGATACTTCCACCGCGAATGTTAACTCTGCCTTCGTTAGCGCATTTTTTTCAACTGATTAAAATTTCCCTTAGGGGGTGTCGCGGCTCACCCTATTGTTCTTTTTTTTGCTGATTCTCCCTTAATCGAAAATCTCTCTTCAACAAGCGGAGAACACACCCCCTGTCTGTGTCTTGCGATTTCCTGTTTGGTCGCAGGCCAGATGTGAGGTCACACCCACACACACAGACGCGGATGCTGCTGCTTGTGTGGCCGGAGATCTTCCTGGGATCGCCAGAATTTTCACACCTTCTGCGGCATCGCTTTTGTATATATTCCAGTGTGTGGTTTATTATCTTTGGCGATCTCTGGGATCGTGGTAATTATCGTCGGTTATGATAATTGTATTTATTTTGCCCTATGGGAACAGTGTTTGCTAGTTTATTGCTGTTCCTCCGCAATGGCCTTTGTTTAGGCGAGGTGCATTGCGGTAGGTTCAAGGGTTTAGCCAATGGATTGTTTTACGGCAATTTGCTTGTCGCCGGAGATTTGTTGTTTGACGACATCTGACGCAGCTGTGCCAACCAATTGTGTTTATGCAGCTAATGGATCGATATAGAATTTCTATACTAGGTCGTGTCCTTCGATTGCCGTGCAGGTGTTATGAAATATTCGAGACTTGTGTCCCACGTGTCTGTGGATACGTGGGGTTGTTGACACCAGTATGAATGTCACCTTTGGCTAGGCGAAAGGCTGGATCCTGGGAGGGGGTGGGGGGCGGGGGGGGGGTGTCTGTGGTTTATGCTAGGGTGAGTATGTTCCTCGGTGAACCGCCACAAAGCCGCTGAGAGTTATGCACATTGAAATCACCCGCAATAATGATTTCGGTGGATCAACATCGTTAATGGATGCGTTTCTATCCAAGTTCGTGCTTCTGTAAAGATAGCAGCAATTTGTGTTATGCTTAGGAACGTGAAGTTTTAGCCACGAGAAAATAAGTTCTGGAGCGAAGCTGGGTCCATATTGTGGCAGAAGTTGATATGCAATATTAGTTCGTATGTACGTGGCTAGACCACGATTTGGAAAGAACAGATGCGTTGTTATAACCGGGTGTATTAAAATCGGAAATACTTGTATTAGTTATTACCTATCTCTCTAAGTGCAAGGATTGCTGGTTTTTGGTTGGAGACATGGGCAGACACAGAGGAGAAATTGATTTTAGGCTGCGAGTTTGAGATATCGTTTTAAAGGTAGTGTCTGCGTCTTCAACCTAACCGATTTAGCCCCCAAAAGGGAAGAAGCATTAGAATCCAGTATCTTGGACGTCATTTGGATGAAAATCGTGCTCAAATTTCTTTGTTGTCTATATCGCTCACTGAATGAGGGTCGACCAGTGGTTCGCGTCGGAAACCAACAAAAGAATATTTAAGTTGCGGAGTAAACGTATCTTGAATTACCGGATCACAACCATCAGGCAAAGAAAAACACCCACTTCGATTTTGTGTTACTATTTACAATTTATTTTACACTTTCTATTTTAACAAATTGACTTTATTTCACCCAAAAGAATATAACGAAGAAGTTCGTAACTGAATTTGCTGCGAAAAATATTCTAAGGGCGGACTGACTGTAAAAATATAGTATATCGACGATGACGAATTTTTACTGCACACTCTTACTGCCTGCGAACGACTTGTTTTTCTGTTACCTTTTTGAACCAAACAGTTTCACGATGGCATTGATTTTTGGCCGCTGACCTGCAATCCTTCTACGATAACTCCCCATCCCATATCCCTCTTGTTGACCTAAATTCAAGCCGCCCTTTCTATTGGCTATTGCTTGTGGAAGTTATGTGAACGTTTGGATCATAATTTTTTCCAGTTGCTTCACACGTTTCTTCGATCTCCACCTTGGTCGACATTGTAAGTATTATGCCGACGGCAGTTGGTTGATCGAAGGCGTGCCCTACGGTCTTTTGCAGATTACCAGCTTCCGTAATCGAATTCTACATGATCGCGTAATTGAAATTGAAATTTACGTGATACGTTTATGTTTTGGGTGGATCATGTTGCGTTTTGCAACAACCAGGGATATTTTTCGAAGATCTCCCATGTACCGCCAACTGGAGACAAATCAACCCCTCAGATTCTAAGAGCGTAGTTATTGACGATTTTAACGTAAAATATTCCGACTAGTTAGTACTTTCTAAGAGTACCGGCGAAGCTGGGAGGCTGCCAAAGATCCGCATAAAATGCTAAACAGTTCTGGGAAGGAAACATGAAAAATAATGGGTAGGCAACTTCGTTTGTGTTTCAATATTTCCTTGTGCAGTGGATCGATTGACATCTATGGGTAGAAATTGATAGTGCACTGTTCATTGCCAACGGCAATAAATTCCAAATACGAAAGAAGACAACTCTTTTTGTCAATGTCTATTCGTCACTATATTAGAGAGCTAAGTATCTGCATCACAGGTGTATGTCAAGCTTACATGCCGATCCAAAGACAATCTGTAGGACCTTCTTCAATAGTGGAGTGATTAGTACTGTGGCGTCTCTAACAGATACACGCAATACACAACCAATAGTGTAGTGCTCTGAAAAGCCCTACCATCTCCTTTCCCCACTCATATCCAAATCCCTATACCCAAACTCATATTTACAAAATCCATTACCCCGATCCAATACAAAATCCCGATAAACGAATAAAATATTCGTTTATCATCCATACTCATATTTCCAGAACTTCCTAAAAACAAAACACCACAATTCATATCTTCGTATGAAAACAAACTCATGTTCCTACAAATCCTTATCTATATCTCCATTCTTACCAGATGTGTATATTCTAAAAATAGATATCACATTCCTTTTCTCCAGTACTCGACTCCAGTCGAAGTACATTTCGAAATTCTGCTTGCATTTCGATGCATCCGCGATACAAAATCCCGATAAGATTTTGTATATAAGGGTGATGAAATTCGTATTCGAGAATCAGTCTCAATTGGCGTTCTAGGTGTAAGGACGCCAGAAAATAAATTAATAAAATAAATTTAAAATAAAATAAAAAGCATTTTATTGTGCCTGGCCGATTCTTCCTACTCGACGACCGGTAGCTGCTCTTCCCTCGAGGTTTGAGGAAGCACGGCAGCAACCGCAACGGGTCCCCTCAGGAGCTGTCCTAAAGAGATCCCTCGTCCTTTTCAGGACCAGACACGCTCCCTGAGAGAAGGACCACAACAATAGTGAAGAACACCGAACGAATATCCAATAAGAAAATACATCAGAGCCGTATACCATAGCGATAACAAAAATAATTCACATCAGTGGAATACACTTGAGTTTAAAAAGAAAAACGGCTAATTCAAAAATCGGCCAGTAGCCTGATGTGTTACGCTTAGGTTCAATTTTTTGTGATTCTAACTGTCATAGCGTCAGTTCGAATCACACGTTCTTCACTATCATTACAAACGGCATAGTACCACAGCCCATGCGCCGGTGAACCGGTGTTCAAGTCCAAGACAGATGTACTTACCTTAACCGTAATTTATCACAAATAAGTAAGTAAGATAAAATACATTTTAATTATATATTCTTCCATTTATTGTTGAGTACTTTATTCTCATAATAATAAAATTTATTTGAAAACAAAAATATTACTCAGTAGTTGTTATAGGTCTTCTTTAAAAACCTGTCTATTTTTATTTTGCTCTTTTTTATTTTTATTTAATAACTGTGGGTCGATTTAGTTGTAATATTTTCCCCTTTCGTATTCTTTAATTTGTTTTTTGTTTTTACGTTTATAATTTATTACTTAAATTAAATAGCATTACATTTTCCTTCTTCTTTTAAACGAACTTAAACGAACTTTAACGTAAGTAAAATCAAATTATTTACAACATAAAATACACAGTTTACTTAAAGTCCAGAATATTGAAGGTATTTCTGAACTGCAAGTTGTACTAAAATATAACAGTGTGTCAAAAGGCGGGCAAATATGGCCCATCGGTGTGAAATGGAAACGGATATATTCGGAAATCCATAACGAAAAATCATCTGACTAAAATAGAAAATAATCCCAAACAGAATAGGAAATAAAATATTTCAACATTCTGCAGTATAGTTTATTTGGAAACACTTTCGTTAGGATTCGTTTATATATATTTTTTGTTTTTTTTTTTAGCATTATTTTTAAATTATAGATTATTATCAACATTGAATAGTGTTTATAGACGATGCAATTAAATAAAATAAAAAATAAAAAAAATAAGTTAGTTGGTTTTATTTGTTATATGCATTAATAAGTAAACAATATATATATTTATATTATATTATGTTTAAGCTAAATGTTCATTTTCTTAGTTGTTTGCTTACATGTATATTTATTTATTTATATATAATATATTTTATGTTGTTCTTTAATGGTATGTTATAAATTATTATTTAAAAATTATTATTTTTACAATCTTTTTTTCCACTTCACTTTTCTTTACGTTTTAGGTTACGGTGTGTTTCAGTTTAAGTTATTTATTCTTTTCAGCACAATTCGGTTAACATAATCAACTAAAATAAGCTGGGTTCGCAATCAGCTTTTGTTCAATATCTTATAAGTTATTTATTTATAATTAGTTAGTTAAATTCATTTTGGTTTGTTTGCTTTTTTCTTTAAAGTTTTAAATACAATTATTATATTCGAGAAACAGTAAAATAGAAAATTTGGTATTAATCCACTAATGCAAGTTTTCAACGTGTGTCTATAAGTTTTCTTCATAATTTATATTTGTGTTATAATTTTTTCCCTTTTGTTTTGGATTAATTGATTTTTAATTTGAAAAATATTTGTTGTATTACCTAAAAATGAAATCGTGTATAATTCTGCAAGCTGCACATTCCAATGCTCTGTGTGTGGTGTATAATTATTCAAAGTTTTTTGAATCTTCTATTTGAGAAATTCGTAAATTTATTTATTTATATAATTTTTCGTAGTTTTACTTGTAACTTTTCTTTTTTTATAACACTGGCCAGTGAGAATTCTTGTGTAATTGTTTTGTTGTATTTTCTTCTTCTTTATTTAATTTGTAATACACTTTCCTGTATTATTTATAAGCATTTTTATTTATTAATTTTTTGTGTACTAGATGAAATAATTCAAATTTTATAATACAAAGTTGCAAATAGTCTATAGTATTCTATATTTTAAACAAACTCATTTTCTTTTCGTTATGGAAATAAATTTATTGAAGATAATTCATATTTTATAATATTATTCTACATAGCACTCCATCGTTATTGTCTGTAATGGTATTTTGTATGCAAGCCGAGGAGACGGGAGGAAGCGATTTGGATAACAATTATTTATAAAATTTATGTGTGTATCTCAAAATTTTGTGCTGTCGTTGGGCGACTTGATAAGCAGTACAATTAAGGCCGACGTTATAAAAATTTCCATAAGCAACGAGAGAATACGAAGAAAGTTAATGAGTTGCACGATAATCATGGATTTGAAGAGAGATGCATAAAGATTAGAAGCTAGTTACGATATAATAGAACAGTCACACGGCAAGGGCGTTCATAAACGTTGGCTAAAGAAAGGTATTTCCATTGAAATCAGTCTCTCATTGTTGAGATGTGTATGAAGAGATTCTGAAATCTTCGGATATCAAAATGGAACTTGTTAAATTTTTGTGAGAGAATTCTGATGAGGTTCATGAATAAACATCTGATTACCAGTAAGTTGGTCAAACATTTGTGGTTTGGACTTTTTAATGGGGCAGCCAATGCCATCTGCAGTTGAGTCAAATTCCTTAGTATATGGAATTTGTAGTTATTGTAATTTCATCTTTCATATTTAGTAATCCCCAAAGAGAATGTTTAAACAAAGGAATTTAAATTTTATCAAGGAAAAATCGCACAACCGATTAAAAACACATGAAAATTCAAGAATCTCTAGTACAAAAAATGTAACCATGATCTTTTTCGCATGTTTACCATACATTTCTTTTGCATATAAGAACTTGTTCTTTATGTTTAGATTTAGAGAATATTGTTGAAATAACATCGCTTAACCAAAATCAATGTTTTTCAAACAGTTTATTCAATTTAGCACTTGAAAATATACTTAACAGGGTCTGGATTTGACTTCTTCATATGTAATCTAGTATTTTAGGCATCTTTCTGTACAGAATGAGTCCTAAGAAAACGGTCTTTTTCAATTTGACAACGGTTCAATTTGACCAAAGCGTTTTTAATTTAAGTTAATGTATTACAAAAAAGTATTTGAAATAAACGGTGTCTTTCATTTTATCGAAACTAACATTTATTCGTACTGTACTCCATACCTTCCAATGTTTTCTATCCCTTTTACTCTATAGTTTAATACATTGGAACGTATGAATTACAGTACGGATATATGTTGGTTTTGAACACCGGAAGTTGAACCGAAAGATGCACAACTGCCAGCACAAATCTGGTGTGAGTGGAGAAAGAAAAATCCCAATTTATGACGACAGAATTAATTGTAACCACCCAACTTAGCGTCGTAAGCGCATAAATGGACAATGATTCAAGCGGGAGGGGGTAGCTACTTTGACACCCTCCAAGTTGTGAACCAATGCATGCAGCGATATCCTGAAAGATGTGGAGAGACTTGCTATATAAACCCAACACCGGATCCCGGTTGTAGTGCCGATGATGATGATGAGGACTATGATTCAACATTTTTATTCATGGAACAAAAAAGTGGAAAGTGGCTGTTGGCTGCCACTGAACCAAGTAAAATATTCGGTATCTCTTCCAAATGTTTGGATTCATCTACATCTTCAACAGTGGCAACTATAAATAGTGTGGTGAAAAAAAGTTCCGTTTTGCATAACACCTCCAAAATTATAATCATTTGTGGACAAAAATCAATATCTCAAACAGTCAGTCCCGATCTCGATGATATGTAATTTGGCACCCTGGTCCATGTGGCCTCATCAATAGCAGTATTTAACGATATTTCGGTGCGCTGGTTCAGTGCTACAGGTTCGCTTCCCCAGAGAGAAGTATATGTATAAAAAATGGCCTTCTCCGCTGCCGCTTTTCCTAAATCCCACCGTTTCTCTTCGACGATACGGCTTTGGTATTTTTATCCTCATTCGTTTTACGGCCGAACGGCTATCTCGTGACATACTATCGTAAAATCAATTTCGTCTCTGACTAAAAGTGTATGACTGCAATGTGCTGGGTATCTTCGAAAATCCCAGATGATAAGAACACAAATAAAAATGTATCAAATGAAAACAAACACTATTTGAATTCTGCCCCCTCTGGGTTTTCTTGCACGGAAATTTTCCAAAAGACAGTGTGGCGAACGTACAAATTCCCCACAGGAAAAGTCCAGACCAACTTGAGGTACCGCACTTACCTGGACAACATCACGTCCACAGACGCGGTCCCAAGCCCAGCGGGGGCCGCCAGTAACCCAACGTTGAGTCGACACCAGAAGGCAAGGAACTTAACGTCCCCAAAGCCTCTAATACCGAGCTAAACGCTCCATACCTAAAACCTACGACCTGAAACAAGGAGAAACATCCATGCATCCTTCGACGTGTGCAATCGCAAGCTGAGTGAGTGCCAGCACCACAAGTCGGCAACCCTGAACATCTGCACGGGATGCAGGGAATTGCAATCAAAACAATTAACCGACCAACGGACGTGGTGCGGTTGATCTAAACATTAGATCACCCAAATATTCACCGCAAACAAAGGAGCGCATTCCTTAGCCTCGTAAACACCCAGATGGCGCGAAAAACCAAGCACCACGTAACTCCAAACAAGACTTTGTTTGGAGTTTTACGAAGGCCAGCTGCAATAAATAAATACGGCACAGCATTGCGCCGTTGCCACTGTCCGCCAAGCAGAAATGCATCAGCGGAATGTTTGTTTTTCACACCATGTGAAAAACTCTCTTGGATTTCAAATCCAATAGATACCAGCGGACTAGACGTCCAGGCGATCGTCAACACCAGATGGTCGACCTAACCAAGCAGCGTGGGAATAGAATCCACCGTCAACAACGACGGTGAAGCTTCCATATGTATGCGTGAGAATTTTCTCCTTACAGGAAATTGTGTCTGCACAACTGCAGATACAAAACACACAGATACTGGAAAAACAGTATCCGATAGGTGGCAAGAGAGGAGTTTTATATCGAGCATCGGCCCAGAAGGTCGTCACAGAGAAACCCTACGAGGAGGTCGGTCCGCGCCGCGCAATATTTCGCTACAGAAACAGGACGAGAAGGTTTGATTTTACGTACAGTGGTTTTAAGACGCGTTCAAGTGTATTAAGTCCTTGAATTTTCTGTTGTTACAACCGAACGAATGATATATATTTTTAAAATCGGATGTTTTTCTAAAAGAAATAGACAGTATATACGGGTAAAAATATCTTATTGTAATAGTGGCGAACTAAAATAAATTAGACCAAAAGAAATCCAACGAAACGAAACATTTGTGTGAGAAATACATGCGCTGGTTTACTAAAGGCTGCTTAAACTAAGAGTTATCAACTGTACATGTTATATAATAAGTTAATTAATTAAGTGGTTGAATGAATCGAATGTGTACTTAGAAGCTAAAATTTTTAAACATACCTAACATTAAAATTATAATAAAAGGAAATGTTCGCAGTGTTTTTATTGTATGGTTGTGTTCTTTCCGTGTCGGTTGGTGAACAGGTTGTTCCTTTTGTTTGTGAACAGTGTTCGGTGGAACACTTCGACTAAGACCAAATCCGCCAAAACAGTTCCACAGTTCCTATATTATGGCACACACTCCACCGTCTATCTTTCCACTCAAAATATAAAAATGAATCATTGCCGCAGCATTTGAAAAGGAATCATGCGAGCGCAGAGAAGCCAGGATGGATCAGAAATTTCTCAGCGGAAAATTGTTCTGAAAAGCAAGTGTGGGGAACGCGATGAGTGGCTAGAATTATTTGGGAAGGTAGATAGTAGGGTAGAGCGGAGCTCTAATGCGGATGGAAGTAAGAGATTAATAAAAATGGAGATTATTAAAACGACAGATTTCAGCTTGAATGCTTGAAGGTTATAATGATAAGAAAAGCCCAGAGTCTTCCAAGTTCATGCAAAGTGGTTGAAGAATGAGTCGCTGAATTTGTTCATGCGTCTAAAGGTGATTCTTGTAGATAACCAGTGCATAGTTTCTGATGGCATAGTAGAAAAGTATTTGAAGAGATGGTTTTCACATAGTTCATATAATCGTGATCCCATATAGCACCGCATTAGGACGTTGAATAAGTTCTCAGACATTTAATAAGTTCTGGCTGGCTCCAATTCCTATGACACCTAATGAATTTTGTTTTTGAAGCACTGCTAATACTTTGAAACTGCACTATGATCAACTCCTCATACTTTCAAAGTTCAGCCACCGTGTGAATGACTAGCGCCATCTATTGGAGGTGCGAGATCGTATACAAATCAGCGAGAACTTATGTAAACGCCCAATGAAAGTAAAGAAGAGTTCCCTAAATTTATCCGTACTTCTGAATTTAAATTTTGACATGAATTAAAGGGCGTGCTCTGACTGACGAGTACCGCGTGGAAATATTTGCAATACTGGAATGTGTTCCCTAAGTTCTCATACATTGCAAGTTCACCCACCGTGTGATACGAGTAACGCCATCTATTGGAGATGTGAGAACTTATACAAATCAGCGAAAACTTATATAAAGACCCAACGAAAGTAAAGAACAGTTCTCCACATTTATCCATACTTCTGAATTTAAATTTTTACATTTTTTTTTTGAAGGGCATGTTCTGATTGACGAGTGCCGCGAGGAAATATTTGCAATGTTGGAATGTGTTCCCTAAGTTCATTAGAGCAACATCCATGAAAATACCTATAGAAGGGCGATATATAGAATACTTTGCGCCTACGTTCTAATGACCTTACTACTCGTAAGCATGTTTAGAAAGGAATAATTATTTTCATATCAGTTATGCTTTAAAATGCAAATCACTTAGAAATTAAAGGCTTGGAAGCGTTTTGTCGGAATGTCGGTAACAATCCTGTGGAATGTCGGTAACAATCCTCTCCGTTGACACAGGTCATCGTGAACACCATACGAATATGAATTCGATTATAGGAATGAATGATATCGTGATACATTGAATATCACCTTACTCTTACAACATCACTCTATTCTTTTGAGAAAGAATCACTTCAGAATCGTGTGACACTGTGACGCTTCGAAAAAACACACACGAACATGCAACACAAGAAATTAGTGGCAATCGCTGCTTTCCCATGTTGGCGGTTACTATAGAGATGATGCTCGGGTTTTTAGAAGCTTCAAATGTTGGCGGTTATTAATTAACTTTATGACTCAAGATAATGAAAGTTGATGCTATCAGCTGATTGGAAGATGGAGCTGATGTTTCGCCGATTTTGGCATTTGGTTGCATATCCGGTTTTAATTTTTGGCTGGACTAGATGAATACGGTCAACGCAGAAGTTTTCGCAGAAGTTCTGTGAGTGGAGAGGAATATGTCTTCCGAAGAAACTTCTGACTGTTTTTAGAAGGGATGTTGAGTGTATGCAAAAGAATAGGATACAGATAGGCTCCTGGGCATGGGAGGATCTCAAATATCGCAGTCAGAACAGCTCTAAGCATGACTCTAGAAATATTTCAACCTACGATGCAGCAGCGGTTAGTAGAACGAACAGGTCGGCAATGAACTGAGACTAAAAATATGTCAAGCTATGGCGTAGAAGCGCCTGGGAGCTTTTCTGCTCAAAAGAAGAAACAAAACTACCAGCTATGGTATAATTCTATAGTCCTACAGGATTTAGCAACGCAATAAAGAACCAAATTCTAATCCAGGGCAGAAAAGGTTAGTACTACAGAACCGACGCATTACGCAACCCCATACACACGAGGATGTTTCAATTCATTACATAACTGATCATTTTTTTCGATTATCTTTTGGTGCTGTGTTTGTTTTATGGTTTCGTGTTTGTAATCTGATGGATTCCTGGAGAAGATTATATGACAAAATGTTATCAGAGCCTTATAGGACCTTAAGTACAGCTTCAGGAAGTAACGACTGATCATCGAAAACCGAAAGAAAAAACAATCGAAAAAACAAATATCGAAATACCGAGTGGGACAATATTCCTAAATCTGTGGGTGGCGAATAGTAAGAATATAAAAAGAAAAAAAAATCAGCGGTAGATTATTGAAGAGTAAAGCAAAAGCAAAACAGTAAAATTTATAATCCAATTGAATAAAAATATAGTCACCCGTTTGGAATAAATAAGAAAGCTACTAGATTTAAAAGAAAGTCAATAATAAAAAGAATGATTGATTTAATTAAACGGAGAAGAGTTAATAGGACGAATGAATATAATAAAAAAGAAAGAAAAACAAAAAATTATATACAGTGATAATTAAACTAAATAACGCGATTAAAAAAAATTATAATTACGAAAAGATAAGAAGATGAAGAGGAATAATGGAGAGGAAAGAAAAAGAAACTGAATGATTGTGAGAAGATTAACAAAAATAAGTACACAAAAAAGGATGCAAAAGAAAGAAATGTTGTGTTCCTTCTCTCAGGGAGCGTGTCTCCTTGTCCTGAAAAGGATGAAGGATCTCTATAGGCCGCTCCTGTGGGGGGGGGGCGTTGCGGTCGCCACCGTGCTTCAGGGTCCTCCGGGAAGAGTGACAACCGATTGTCGCAAGATAGACCTGAAATTCGGCCAGATTCAGAAAAAAACATTTACTTTATTGTATGATTATTTTATTTTAACTTAATTTATCGCCCTCCTACCACTTCGGTCGCCAATTGTGACTGATCCCTCATCCTTTTCAGGACAAGGAGACACGCTCCCCGAGAGAAGGACCACAACAAAAATTGTGGCAGCGGTGGGATTGGGATGTAGGAATTCGCGGGGGGGGGGGGGGGGGGGTTATAGGGCCTTTTAGAGCACTACAGAAAAAGGGAGAGATTAAAAAAAGGAATGACAGAAACTGAAACAAGAGTGAAGAGGAATACCCAAACAAAAAGGAAACAGGTGAAATGAAAAAAGCCGATGATAAATAAAATTAAATACAATAACTAAAACTAATAAAAGTTAGTACAATAGTTAGTTAAATAGATAAGTTTAATAGAGCTTTTGTTCATTTATTTCTGATAATAAGTATTTATGATAATAATGTGTTAGGTTGATATGGTAGTTAAGGCAGTAAAAGGTACACGAAGAGGACAGAAAACAAACTAGGTCAATTGACTGTCTATTAGCGCAATACGCAGCCTGATCGACGCCCTGCTCCTACAAATAGCCTTAAGCTATTTTATAATGTACTAAATTTTATGATGTTTCAGCAGGATTGGTTCCAGGGTCACTATTGGATTCCTATTGAATGTTATATATGCTAGAATCTTACAAGAAAGACTATAACATAAAACAGGAATTATTGTATTCGGCGATGACGTCGTAGTTGTGCCTGAAGCGGCCACGGGGAGGCAATTCGACTAATTAAAGACTGCTTACAATCTGTTATACTGCAAGCGGCTGACTACAAAACGGAGCGGGTTCTAATAAGAGTCGAAAGGGATGTAAACTTCTAAATTAGAAACTCAATCATACGAATAAGGGCAGTCGTGAAATACTTTAGAGGTAAGCTCAACAATAGACTACGATTCCAGTCGCACATAGAGCATTCGAGTTAAAAAGCGCCAGGCATGCGAGCAGCCCTATCCGGAAAGCTGCCAAATATTGGTGGACCAGGATATCGACGAGAATTTTACTTTCAAGAGTAGTTATATCGATTCTGCTGCATGCCGCGTTAGTGTAGGCAGATATTCTACAAATGAAACAACAAAAAAGTACGATTAGGGAAATACGCAGGCTTTGAGCATTTAGTTAGTTTCCCTACCGCCATACTTCAACTAACTACCTAACTTTTCCCTCGGGCCCCTTCTCCACAACTCCTTCGGTCCGCCCTTATTTGAATCTAAGCTACTGCAAAGACGATGGCCCTGATGGTATTCCTGCAATTCTCCTCAAGAAAAGCTCATCCATTCTCTCTGCTCCTCTCTCACTGATCTTCAATAGCTCAATCTCTCAAGGTGTATTCCTCGCATTTAGAAAACCTTCCCCAACACCCCCATTCAAAAAATGCCCCTAAAACGAAGTCGCGAAACAACTGCCCATCGCCAAACTGTCCCACTTACCTAAGATTCGCGAAAGCATTCTATATGAATCTCTTAGATTTCGTTGCAAATCTTTTATTTCACCAAGGCAACATGGTTTTAGAAATGGCCGGTCAACTACAACCAACCTTGTTGAGTTCACTTCGTTTACATTCTCAGCACTAGAGAACGGTCCAGACTTTGACAACTTCTCGACTTGGTGTGACGAAATTGCCTTGTACTTAACACCACCAAATTCTAATCTATTCACTCATTCTCGCGTCCATATTCCCTTCATACGCAAGCCCTAACCATTGTTCACTCTATTCGAAACCTCGGGATCCTTTTCCACAGAGAGCTTCACTTCTTCTGTCACATTGATGAGACAATCCGGAAAGCTAACTTTGCTCTCGGGTTCGTGAAACGATAGTCTAAAGAATTCTCCCACCCCTAAGTAACTCGATATGTTTACCTTACCTTCGCCCGTTCACTGCTAGAACATGCTAGCCAGGTGTGGTCCTGTTGCGGATTCGCACTGGACAGCAGCAGCGAATTCGCAACTGAATGCTACCCGTGGCAACCAAATAACAAATGTCAGCAACTAGCTGACATAATCGTATATTTTGGTTGTCAAGCAAGAAAATAACAGACAATATCTCTCTCTTCGTTAACTACTTGGAACAATCAGATATGCAACCGGAGCGAATCCTTGACCGACCGCCGCCAAACTTGTGGCGGATTATTCGAGCTGCCCCCAGTGCTTGTACCTTAACTTAGAAGGTCCAGCGTAAGGACCGACCGCCACCAACTTTGTGGCGCATCATTCGAGCTGCCCCCAGTGCAGTTACCTTAACTTAGAAGGTCCAATCTAAGGACCGACCGCCGCCAAGCTTGCGGCGCATCTTTCGAGCTGCCTCCAGTGCAGTTACTTTAACGTAGAAGGTCCAGCCTAAGGACCGACCGCCGCCAAGCTTGTGGCGAGCTGCCCTCAGCGCAGATACAATTAACCACACCGCAACCAGTTCACGGCGCACGTCAGCAAGGATCAAGACGTAGGGATCAACCGCCCAGTTTCACAGGTAAGAAAGACTTTCAATTACCACTCAATTACCGCCGCCCAATTCGTGGCGCAAACAGAAGCTGCTCCCAGTAGTTAGTTACCACTACACCGCGACCAGTTCGCGGCGACGAGCAATACAATCACCAAAATCACTGCACGCCAGGAGACAGGACTTCCTGACGCCATCCCCCCGTCCCACAGGAATATCCATTGTTCGTGGAAGGTGCGTTCAGCGCTTGTTGAACAAACAGGTCCCATTATCACAAGACCCATATCCATAGGATTGGAAAACCCCTAACCTTGACCCCGTACAGTAACCGTTTCTAATTAATCATTCTCAGAACCCTTGAGGAACGCAGGCTCTTGGTTGACATCCTGACATAGGTCATCTCCACCTCATAGGTCCCCTGGTTGACTGCGCCTACTTTCTTAACTTCATTCCCTTGAACACAAACCCGTGCAATACGCGTAATCCCTGCCTTCTCTATATACCCCCTCACCACACCTCTTGTGGTTTCAACGAACCCCTTTCGGGGATGCTGAGAAATGTAAGCTCCAACTCCACCTTGCTCTGTAGTGCTCCGCGAATCCCCAACACCCCCCCCCCCCCCCACACACACACACATATTTTATTTTATTAATATACCCATACACAGCCACCTACTATATCATTAATCCATATCCACTAACTAAAATTCAATCCAATGCTAGACAAATTGAATTGTTCAATTCCCAGAAAGTCCTAAAAACTAAACACCACAATGCATATCTTCATATGCAAACAAACCCATGTTAAAAGAGATCCATTTCGTTCCCATACACACAATTTCTAAAATCCTTATATCCATCTAGATTGTAGCCAGATGTGTACATTCTAAAAATAGATATCTCATTCCTTTTCTCCAGTTTCTCACATACAAATCTCAATGAAGATTTGTATAAAAGGGCGATGAATTTCAGATTCAAGGATCAGTCTCTAGGTTGGTGTCCGACGTTTGAGAACGCCAATCACATACACTAAATATTGAATTTAATAAAAATAGTTTCAAATTCAAATACTTGCATTTTATTGGATTCGGCCGAATATAATCGGTCGTCACTCTTCCTGGAAGCACGGTGGCGACCGCAACGAGCCTTCTCATGAAGATCCCTCGCCTTTTTAAGGACAAGGAGACACGCTCCCTGAGAGAAATGCTACAACATCGCTAACCATACTCTAAAGCATCGCCTCCTAAACCATTCACACCGCTAATCTTAAGCCCGGTGGAACAGCGACAGCAAAGCTGGAAGAAAGACAACATTATGCTTCTGTATGGTAGACTAAAAGGAACACGAGCTCAAAAGATTTTACTATTTGTTGGCCTATATGGACTCGGAAGTTCATGACCTCACAGACTCGGCCTTGCTCCCTCCATTCTCGCTACATGCTCGACCCATCTTAATCTTCGCGCCCTGATTATTGTCACTATTGTAGGTTTGGGGTATAGCTCTCACGATTCGCGGTTGTGGAGTTTCTTCCATTGTCTGCCTCTTCATCATATTTCCGCCACAGATACTTCTTAAAACTTTATTCTCAAATACAGGGAATCTGTTTTCTTCACGTTTTGTAAGCGCCAATGTCTCGCATCCGTATAGAACAATTGCTATGACTATGGGTCTATAAATACGTTAAAAAGATAGATGGACTTTTAAGTTTATTCGATTCCTAAAAGTCCGGATAAAACGCTCACCCGAGAAGTGTAACTACCACTTTATGCAGTCCTTGTCAGGGCACGGTGGGTATCGAAAACACCTGAACCGTTATGGGTACGACAGTTCACTCCTCTGATCATAACGCGAAAAGGGAGAGAAGGGAGCTAAACATCCCATTTTTGTATGCAGCTGCTAAGCTTAATGGAGAAACAACTTCCAGGGACCAAGGCACCTCGTTGACTATAAGATGCGATCACAGAAATGTTGGTCGAAATCTGTACTTTAGTAACCCTAGTATAGAATAAACTGCGCGTACCCGGTAGAGCGAGGCAAGATGTCACAGCATACAATACGAGATCATCCTGAAGAGCTAAGAATACCCGCGAAGAAAAATCCAAGGTCAGTATCGCGGGGAGAGTGGTAGGAGATGCAAGGATGTGTTTTAGTACGTAAGTGCAGTGTTGTGACATAGTGTGAAACGTGCATACCAAGGGCTCGGGGCCACGGTATCTTTAGAAGATTACACATCTTTTGTCGCAACCATAAAAAAAGATATTTTCAGGTGAGCTAAGTGATTTGATAAAGTGAATGCGTGTCGGACTCCATGGTGTCCTTTTGTAATATATTGCGTGTAAACTTGCTTTTACTTGTGTAGTGACTCTACGTTTCTGTGGAGGAATGACATCAGTGACCCAGTGGTTGCAACTGTCACACGAACACGCAACCATAGGGAACAACACAGCTCACAAGAAAATCTTTGGAATCGCCACAGCACTGTTTGCGCTTTCCTATTTTGACAGTCACTGTGGAGATAGTGTGGGGGGCGATGTCGTGGCGCCGGCAGGGGCGCAGGGTTCTACCTCGTCCCCACAAGTTCCAGAAGGTCCGCCGTAAAATAAAGCTGTTTGCTAACACAAGGAGTAAAACTCCGCCACAAGACAGTTGGTGAAAATATTCAAGTTTGTTTATTAATTAAATGTTCTTTTATTACAACGGCCTTGTTCCGTATTTAGTTAGATTACAGAAAATAGATTCTAATTACACCAACGATGAAACGGATGCACAAAAGAATGTAAGACAGTGTACTCTACTTGAAAAACATTATACTAGCGGCACAGGAAAAATTACTTTTTAATCGGTAACGCGCTTACTCGACCCGACTTTATAATGTTCGCGCCCCCGTGCGCACCGGGGGGCGAGAGTGGTTACGACCTGCTCGGTCGGTGGATGGAACAAGACTCAGGGATGTGAATTCGCTAGCAAGGGAAATTCGGCCAGTGGTGCATGTTCTCTTGATTAAGGGATTTCCTATTACAAGAGAAACGTGAAGTCTCTCTTTGGGGTAGGTAACCGGATCTCATGGAGAAGATCATGGTAGTATGCATGTATGTGTGAGACGTGAAGATCACATTGGTTTTCTCATGCAACCAGGTCATGAGAACGAATCGGAAAATTCGAAAGGGATAATGGGTATCAATGAGATGTGAGTTCGGCTAAGTAAATAAGCCGGATCTCATTGGGTGCCAATTGGATTTCTCTTTCCTCATGCCGCTAGGTCATGAGACGGATCCGGAAAATTAAAAGACCTAAAGGAGTTTATGAGCTCAGAGTTCAACTGAGTAAATAAGTTGCAACTCATTAGCTGCTAGATGCATTTGGCATACTTGAAACAATTTGAATTGTTTGTCGTATCCCCGGAATGCCTGCTGAAGAACAGCGTTCTTTTGTTTGCACATTGTGCATGCTAAGGAAATTGGTTTTAGCGTCTATTGCGTTAATTGTATGCAGCTGCGTTGGATTGTTTATCGTTGGGTGAAAAGGTCGCCAGCCAATGTGTATGTAAGGGAATTTATTGTACACATGGTGAGGCCGGGAATGGGCGACGTAAGGTTTATTCACCATAGTTATGATAGTTACATTATGTGTGAACCGAATTGTTTCCTAACAGGAATTCCTCTAGGGAAAATGCTTATGGTGAGATTGGGATTTGAGATGGTAGTCCGATAAGATACATAGAATTCTTGTAGGGAATTTAAATTTCGAATTGATGCATGAAGGTAAGAATTCTCTTCCAAGAGCTCTTAGATAAAAACATTAGGTAAACTTGATGTGTGAAGCATTTACAGAAGCTAATGCGATTGCATTAGCGGGAAACTATGGAAGTTGGGTTGTAGTTATGCAGGGTTCTTCGGGTAAGTAGACAGTGACGTTTGGCGGAACCGCCACAATAGTACACTCGTATTTTCAGATGTTTCCAAATTAATGGTAAGAATCGAAATCGTACAGGGATTGTAACTGACTGCCAAAACTACTTGGCGTCAATTTTGGCACTCAGTTACATATTCGCTGCCTTTATTAGTGGCAGATTACGTATAGGGTGGAAAATTTTTAGGGACGGACATTCTTATTGCACACCAATCGGAAAATCTTCGAGGCAGCAACATTTTAGAGCTTGCATTTTTTCAGCTGAAAATTATTGCAGGGACGTAAACGTTTTCAGCCATGATCATCTTCATCTTTTATAGATTTAACTACATGAGTACGAGATTTCGTCTTGAGAGCGGTAAGGGACACCTTTTCCAAAGGCAGGTTTTGCTAATGTTAGAACTGGTGTAGGGTGCTTGCAGAGCAATATGCGATAGAAAAACTTTTAGACTTGGTAGGAGCTCAAACAAAGCCATCGGAATAGCTAAACAAGTAAGACAGAAGATGTTCCTTACCATGAGGTAGAAGCACCTAAGGGAAGGAATTTTCCCTGTTACCTCAAGGGTACATAGCTAAGTACTTCTGTCAAAACAAAGAAACAAATCACCTGATAGGACAGCATATATAGTCCTTTATGCCGCCTGTGTGGAATGGAAAAATCCCGGAAAAGATTATAGTATTATATATATTGTACTCATACATTGTTGTCGAGGCGTTATTGGACCATCAGTGTGGCACAAATTAGAAAGCCTTCAGCATTTGAGACAATTCTACATCTATTCAGGATAGAAGAGTCAGAATATTGAATGTCTCAATAATTCTAACTACTAAGCGGCAAATGATAGAAATATACCAGACGAACAAATTAAAAAAGAATTCGGCGTTAGACTTTCGTTTCGCAAAGATGAAAAGCAAATAATAATAAAAATAATTTAAATTTTAATAAAAGTATAGCAATTCGTTTGTAATAAATAAGAAAACTGGAATTACTAAATAGGTGATTTTAAAGAACAGAATAATTAATTTAAATAAACCAAGTACAATTTATTTGGGTTTTGTAAGAAGATTGGATATAATAAAAAAGAATAAAGGAAAATGTAAGTTAAAATAAAAAACTTATTTAAATTTAAATTTAATTAGAGATAAAGCAATTTGTTTCGAATAAATAAGAAAACTGGAAATAATAAATAAGAGATTTAAATAAAAATCAATAAGAGAAAAGAATTATTAATTTAATTACACGAAGACCTATTCATTTGGGTTTCATACGAAGAATGAATATAAAAAAAAAGAGTGAACAAAAACAAGAGTATTCAAATTAAATAACGAGGTTAAAAGAAAATTATATTTATGAAAAATAAAGAAGGAATAAAGATTAAAGTATTAAAAACAAAAAAAAAAGTGGGGAAAGAGAAAAAAGGAAGAATGAAGAAGAAAAAGAAATAAAGAGGAACATCGGAATAAAAAGATACAAATAAATTGATAATTTGAAGTAATTACAATAATTAAATATATATTTAATACAAGTTTTATTTATTTATTTAGGAATAAAATAATGGATACTATAATATATGTTATATACTCTAACACGGATGCGGCAGCTGAAGTCAAAAAAGTAAAGGACGACAACGAAATATTGTGAGAGCTGAAGTACATTACGGATAAGGCTTAGTAATAGGTCCACTTCTGTAGAATATTATGAATAATGACGACGAAATTGTTAGACTGGCCAACGACGTCATGGATGTAACAATTGGTTCACACATACGGGGGCCGAAAGCGGTTACTAATAAGCAATTCGACTAATTATAGACGGGCTACAATCTCCCTTATTGGAACTGAACGACAACAAAACAGAGGTAGTCCTGATAACCAGCTCAAAGTGTGTAGAATGTTCACATTCATATCAGAACCTAGACCCCTACCCCCACAAACCCCCCTTGCCTTAGTTCGTAAGAACATTCTTCATTTCGTAAGTTAGTTAGTTCGTAAGTTCATTCTTCATTTTATATTCACTTATACTAAGCGAAATAAAAGAGTTTGCGAGTTAAGCTTGACTAAGATTTAAGTCGCAGGCGTTTAGGCTGCTTTATCCAGAATGCTGTTAAATATTGCTGGATCAGAATGGTAGAGGATTGTCCTGGCCCTTGCGGGCAGAAGCTCCACAAAAGACGTAAACAAAAGTATGATGAGAGCAAAAACAAATGCTTGGGCCTTCAGGAAGATATCGGATGAAGCAACGAATACTATAGCCGGACTATTCCCACAGATATCCTACCGAGGTAGATATTACAGATCTATGGAAGGAGAGTCGTAAGAGATTACGTGGTGGCGTGTATAACATGTACACAGACAATACACAAGGAAATAGTGAAGAACACCGAACGAAAATTGAATAAGAAAATGCATTAGAGCCGTATACCATTGCGATAACATAACAATTCTACATCAGTTGGGTGTACTTGAGTTTAGAAATCGAATTCGTACACGCGGCCAGTAGCCACACTCGCCTGCTCCGACGTTTTCTCGCTCGTTCGTTCCTCGCTCCATCGTTCGCACAGGAAATTGATCGTAACAAAGTTATTGATGAGGGAATAGTGTGGCGTTTCTATCAGATGCACACACGATATGCAAGCAAATAGTGAAGAACACCAAAAGGAAATCTGAATAAGTAAAACCATCAGAGCCGTATACCATAGCGATAAACATAACATTTCCATATCAGTTGAGTGTACTCGAGATTAGAAATCAAATTCGTACACGCGGCAGTGCCCTGATGTGTTGAGCATTGGTTAAATTTTTAGTGATTCTAACCGTCATAGCCTCAGTTTGAATCACACGTTCTTCACTATCATTGCAAACGCTATAACGTCATCTCGAATGAAACAACGAATATTATAGTCCGGCTATATTCCCATAAATATTCTACCGATGTAGATATTTAAGACCTATGGAAAAAGAGTCGTGAGAGATAACGTGATCTCGGATGAAGCAACGAATATTATAGCCGGACTATTCCCATGGATATGCTTCCGAGGTAGATAGTTAAGACCTATGAAAGGAGACTCGTGAAAGATGACGTGATCTCGGGTGAAACAACGAATATTATAGCCTGACTATTCCCATAGATATGCTACCGAGATAGATACTTAAGATGTATGGAAGGAGACTCGTGAGGGATGAGGTGTCAGCGGCATAAAAGCTGAAAGAAAGAGAAGCTTCTGTTGCAGACCAGTTAGAACACAAATCTGAAAGGTGGCTGCACCTCTAAAGTCATCCCATGCTTAAAACTCTAGGTAAAGTGCTCACATGGGAACACTATTATCTATCTTACGTAGTTCCTCTTGGATTATCAAATGAACCTGAACCGTTTCGGATATGAAAGTTCACCTCATTCTCCACAATGTGAAAATCCGAATATGGTGTTTTTGTGTGTACCCGTTTCCCCCAATGTGGAAATACCCCCCCCCCCCCCCCCGCGCTCTTTCTTCCCGTATCCATGCTCTCTCATGGTCAGAAGAGTGTTGGATCGAAATCTTCATTCTAGTAACACTAGTGCAGAATAAACAACGCGAACCCAAAAGAGCAAGACGAGAAGTCGTTGCAAGCAATATGAGACCAGTTTGAAGGGCTAAACAGCACCACAAAGGAAGACATTATGTTAGTACTGTGGGGGGAGGCGTAGAAGATGCAAAGGCGTGTTTTAATTCGTAGGCGCAGAACTGTTACATACAAGTCTGCGAATCGTGCCTGCCAGATGGTCAGGCTCATGGTATCCTTAGAAGATTACACGTGTTTTGAAACAAAAGACACACACACACACGCGATGAAATGTCTAAAAGAAAGATCCGCGGGGATCAACGGGAATATGTGCCTGGCGGGAGGTGGTTTTAGTCGGTAAAAACCCGGCATGCCTCTGAATCTTTTGACGATTTCCACCTTCCTACCGAAACCAAAAAAAAAAAAAAAAAACACACACACACATACACACACATTTTGGCTGGGAGGACACCACCTGACATTGCAGCTAAAGAAAACACTGCATTGCATGAGGTCTCCCAAGAGAATCGTCGGAAAATGCGGTCACAATTAGAGCTCTCGCGCCTAAGAGAATGGCAACGAAGGTGGGATTCTTCCACCAAAGGAAGATGAACCCACACCATGATACCTGATATAGAAACATGGGTGAAAAGAAAACATAGCGAGCTGAATTAACACTTGACTCAGCTAATATCAGGACATGGGTGCTTTCGGCAATACTTGCACAGGTATAAGCATGTGAATCACCCATACTGCTTGTATTCCGAAGGCAAAATAGAAAATGCGGAACACGTACTCACAGAGTGCGTGAGATTCGAGACCGCCCGAACGATTTTAGAGAAACATATGAGACGTACAGTTACTCCGGCAGGAGTAATAGAATACATGCTGAGTTCAAAACAGGCACGGTCCGTAACAACTGGTATTCTCTGTGAAATGATGCAGCAGTTGCGGCGCGATGAGCGGAGTAACAGGTTAACTCTATCTCGCCCCGCGATGGAATATCTAAAAGAAAGTTCCGCGGGATTCAACGGGAATATGTGCCTGGTGGGAGGTGGTTTTAGTCGGTAAAAACCCGGCATGTCTCTGGATCGGTCCAGAGGTATCTTTTGAAGATTTCCACCTTCCTACCGAAACCAAAAAAAAAAAACACCCAGAGCAGGCGGTAGTAAGAGTATTATTCTAACAAAGGAACTTACATTTGTGCCAGCCTATGTCACGGTATTATGGGCGGAAGATGTAGAAGTGTTAGCTCCTCGATAGTATAGTGGTTAGTTTACCCGCCTGTCACGCGGGAGGCCGGGGTTCGATTCCCCGTCGGGGAGCCTCTGGCGCAAGACTTTAATGACCTTGCCCGGAAAAAACAAATCATTATGGAAAATTTAACAAGCCTTAGGACTTGCTAAATAAGGCCAAGACCCGGTTCCCGGTTGTAGTGCCGATGATGTGATGTGATGTAGAAGTGACACAACAAATGTAAGAGCAAGTGCTTTGCGCATTAAGGACCATAAGCAACTTCAAAATAATCTTCCATGAAGCAGCAATTGTTGCAGTCGTCTTACTTCCCATAGACTTTATAGGGTGTTTCTTAAACTGATGAAGAACGTGATTTCAACTCATGCTATTACAACCAAAGCACAGATGCATCAGATCGTGGCGGGGTGTATACGAGGATATGTCAACTCGCTACTTAATTCATGGATTGCTACATTAATGCTCTGGTATACGACTTTTTTCTTTTTTTTTTAATAACATCCTTTATTGGATATGAATAGTTTAGTTTTGTTCGTTACGGCGTACAGCTGCTTGGATATGAATAGTACAATCTTAACAATTTATTTTACTACTAGCTTTAAACTGTACTTAATTTAGTTTAATTAAGTTAAACGTGTAGGGGCTTACTGGACCAGTGTTCAGCAGTATACGACTTTGATGATTTCTTTTTCGATTCACTTGTAATGCCATGTTCTTCGTTAGGGTTGCGTGCCCATGTGAATTTGATTGAATCGGCGCAATATTCTACCTGAGAAGATATTTCGGATCTATAAAAATAGTGTCACGAGTGATGAAGTGTCTGGCAAAATGGCGACAACAAAGTTGGAGGAAAGAGGAGATTCTGTTACTACATTGCGGATGTGGTATAGCGTTTAGCAAGGATAGTGAAGAGCGTGTGATTCGAACTGACGCTATGTCGTAGGACTGATAAAAGATAGAACCAAAGTCTCAACACATCAGTCCACTGCCGCGGGTATGAATCCGATCGCCATTCTCAACGACACTCAACTGTGTGGAATTGTTATGTTTTGCTATGGTATACGACTCTAATGCTTTTTGCTTATTCGATTTCTTCGTTCGGTATTCCTCATCACTATTTGATTGTGTATTGTATGTGTATTGTTAGAAACGCCACAGTTGGAGATGAGCTTAAGACGTAGATGGACCAGGAAAGTCATCCCATCTTTGGAAATTTGGATTAAGCATTTACACTGTTAAGCATGTTCCTGTCGTGGCATGGCGGATATGGAAGATACGTAAACTTTCGTTTCGGACACGATCGTTTCCCCTCTCTGTCGAAAATACGAAGATGGAGAAAAGGGTGCAGATTATGCTATTCTTGTACGTAGTTGTTTCTCTCGATGAAGCATCAATTTCCCGAGACCAAGGAAGATTACATGATGTAGTCAGGAAGCAGATATGTAAATTCCTATTTCTTTGAGTTTCTGGGGAAGAGTATGAGTTTGTAATCGAATTTAGCTAATGAAATCTACCTTGGGCTTAAATAGAGTCGGAGCTGATTTGGTATCAGGGCGCATTGGGCTGACACTTGATGAATGAAAGGTGGAATGGTAATACTGTGGGGAGGAAGTGTTGTGCCTAACACGGACACTCCGTTCACTTCCTCCACCATCCTAAATTGTTCAATAGCATTGTGCTAAGGTCCATCTGTTGTTCCGCCGACAAAAAAAGAAAAGCCGACATCGATCAATTGTCACAGAACATGCCATCACCAAGTGAAAATATAAACACCAACTCAGGACAAGTAAAAATAGATAACACACTATTTCTTTGTTTAGTTTTATTTTTATTTTAAAAGGAAAAAACATTATTATTGTGATAACTAGTTTGAATCCATGGGTTATTGTTCCGTTTCATTTACTTATTGGATACTAATATTTTACGGTGGCACTGTTTGAAATACAAGAACTAATTCGAATATTGATTGTAAGGACTTGGGGTGCAACACGAACACGACTCCGAAATATATATGCGCGTCTCCACAGTGACGGAGAGCGGGAGTGACGCGTGACCATGGTGTTCAGTGGATGGAAAACGATTGAACGATATTCGATCGTTTGGGGTGAGTTTTTGGTGGTGTGGTGAAAAGGAAATGAAATTTCCTATGACCAGTGACCAATGGAAGGCGATCTCTGGGACGCGGTGGTGTATGTGTGTGTTTGTACACATCACCGTGTTTATCGATGCGTGTAGCCAAGGATAAACTAAACCTGAAACGAGAAAAGAAAAAGAAAAAAAAGGGAGAAGCGACCTAAGGCATCGAAGAGATGTGCTAAAGGCAAATATGGGACGAGGGCATCATAAAAGTCTTAGATGAGTGGTGCCCTGGTGGAAATATACGAATAGCCATTCGAAAGTGATGCTAATGTATTACAATACTTTATACAATGAGAATTGTATATCGTATCTTAGGTCGGTCGCCAAAACGAATTCCTTGCTTACATTTGTATATGCCGGGTAATTAGTTGCGGCAGGGAAAAAAATTGAAGATTGTTTGTTAGTGGGAAAACAAACAATGAGTTGAATCCTATGCATGTTTACATGCGTAGAAATATGGTCTATGGCATCTGTAAAAACAAGCTGTCCGACATAGGATTTTGAAACAGACAAAGGGTGCCGACTGGCTTGGGATTCATGATGCCATATGCACTTTAAAGAATTATTTCCAGGAACCTTATCTAACGCGTTGTATGCATTAATGTCCTTGTAATGCATTGTATGCATTAATGCCCTTGAAATGTTTCAGGTATGCTGGCTGGAGATTGCGGTGCAGGTGTGGGAAATTGAACTTTGCCTGGGAACCAAAGATACCGAATAGGTTTTGGGATTCCTGAAAAGGTAGAAAAGAAATCTTACAGGAAATTATATGCGAAGAGATGCATGAAGGTAAGTTTTCTTTCACAGGGACTTTTTAGATTATACCTTAGATAATTCTAGATGCGTAAAGCATTTAAGGCCCTAATGCGATTGCATTAGCGAAGTTATATGATTGGATGGAAGATATGGGTTTTTAAGGAAAGCGAACCGTGGGGTTTGGCGGAACCGGCACAGATTTGTAAATGCCTATTTCTTTGAGTTTCTGGGGAAGAGTATGAGTTTGTAATCGAATTTAGCTAATGAAATCTACCTTGGGCTTAAATAGAGTCGGAGCTGATTTGGTATCAGGCCGCATTGAGCTGACACTCCATGAATGAAAGGTGGAATGGTAGTACTATCTTGCATCGGAGATCAGTTTCAGTCAAATGGATAGACAGATGAATAGCTGATGAGGGAGAAAGAGAGAGTGATCTAGAAAATGTTGGTGGCCGGGGCGGGGGGAGTTAGGGGGAGAGACCGGCAGGGTCGTCTGGGGGAGAGAGATGGGCGGTTGGGGGGGGGGGGGGGTGGGGTGGGAAAAAGATGGGGAGCGGGAGAAAGTTAAAGAGGGAGAGAGATATATGGAAGAGGGATTTGGAGAGGAAGGAGATAGAGGGAAGAGAGAGATAATGGAGTAGGGGGATAGGGAAGGGATGTTGTGAGGGGTGTGGGCGGGGGGGGGGGGGGGGGGTTAAATATAGGGGGATAGGGGGCAGTTTTAATTGATAGATGAATACATAGATATATAGAGAGAATGAGAGAAGCTTGAATAAACGTAAGCTAAACGCCTTTAAGAGCCACAGTAAAATGGAGTACTCATATTGTTAATAAGCCCGTAGACCAGACGATTTCAATTTCTCAATTGTAGAAAGTGAGTTAGTATAGTTTGCTAGAACTTCTTAAAGCACCCATCGAAATTCTTTTTAGCAATGTAGAAGGTCTTGAACTTCTTAAAGGGAGAAGTATGTTGACATATTGATCGAGTCATTGAAAGAATATTTAAAAAAAAAAAGATCTCGTTACATTCGCCAAAACCTCTTGAAATTGTTTTAAGACTCTTTAAATTGCTATATTTAACTTTACACTAGTGTCGATTTGACGATTGAACGCCGAGGCTATCTACGTATCAACAACAACTGTACAACGAATTCATCTAATCGAGACTTGCTTATAAAAAACTTAGTTATATCTCCAACAGCTGTCCTAGACACTTTATCCTTGTGATATCCATACAACCCATCACAACTGAAAAACGTTTAAGGAAAAAAAAGAAAAGCCATTTCACCAACGATTTACCTGAATTGTTCTACTTATCTCGCAGCTAATTGTAAACATTTTTTTGTTTTTTAAATGTCACTGATATTTTATGACCCTATGTGTAGTCTTTTCCGTAAGCGGTTACGACGCTCGCGATTAATTTTGATTTTTGCTATTCTAATAGATTCAGGCAACGATGAATGTGACGTCATAGTTGGTAGGTATCCAACAGCTACAAATCTGGAACTAGCAGCGGTAGCTTCATCCGATAGACCGCTAATGATTTCATCCACATCATATGTGCTTTCAACAATTTCCCCAGGGAAATAATTGGTTTTTGTTGGGCTGTTGATATTGAAATCGACTTTATTTGCTAATGTGTTGTGGAATGTTGTGGATAGTTTATTGTTGATTGTTGTTGAATTTGGATTTGTTTCATCGATAATTGTTGATGTGGGTGTTGTGGTTGTTGTGGTTGTTGTTGTAGTTCTTCTTGTTGTGGTTGTTGGTGTGGTAGATTTTAGGTTTATGGGTGTAGTTGTTAATGTGGTTGTTGAAGTGGTGTTTTGAATGCTAGTGGAATTTGTAGTAAATGTTGTTTTCTTATTAAAATATTTCCCTCTTCCACTATCCAATAAATAATTGTGGTGTGAGCTTTTATTGTTTTTAGTGCTGCTAGTGCTATAGTAACTGCTAGGTTGATTAGTAACGTTCTCACTAAGATATTTACTAGTGTTGTAGATTGTTGTTGTTGGTGTTATTGATGATATTATCGATTTTATTGTAGTAGGTGAAGATTTAGTTGATATTAACGGTTTCACACTAGAACTACTATTTGTTTTGATGATGATATTTTTAGTACTTAAGTAACTACTAAGATTATAAATACTTTCGTGGTTTATTGTTATTGTTGGTGTATTTGATTTAGATGTTGGTGTTGGTGTTATTGTTACAACACCATTACTAACAATAAATGATGACTTTTTCTGGTTACGATTAAATTTATCACCACTAACCATGATGTTATCGTTATGATAATATTTTTTGAAATTACTATTGTTAAAATGTCTACGTCTATTATAACTACTTCTAGTACTATATAAATATTCAGTCATTCTATCATCCAAATTGTTTGGCAAGACAGGCATTGCACTTGCATCGTCATCACTCGAGTATTGATCGTTGTAATTGGTGTAAGTAAACGTACTGTCGGTTGTACTACTCCTATTATTAGTGTCACTAGTGTCATCACTGTTAATACTGCTTTCATTGGAATCAATATTAAAACTGCTACTGCTGCTACTGTCATCGGTCGAGGTAGAAGTTCCATTAAATAGATCATCGCCAATTGATTCCATCACCATTTGCAGATCATCTGTGAATGCTGGTGTTGGTGATAGAAGTTCATCAAACGAGGATGATATTGATGGTGATATTGGTGAAATAGAGGAGGAGGGTGAAATATACAATTCAGCTTGAAGTGTAGGCGTTGGATCAATAATGATAAGCGAACTTGATGGAGAGTAATCATGAAGAATTGTCGTTAATGATAGATCACTTGATGATGAATCACTAGAAGATGAGTCACTTGGTAATATATCACTCGATGGTATATCACTTGATGGTAAATCACTTGATGAGGAATAGTTGACGGTGAATGATGGAATTGTTGTTGAAATTGAGGTTGGGGAAAACATTAATGAATCTAAGGATGTTGACGGTGAGGGAGTGATTAATGTTGCAAAATCATCATATGTCGGTAGGATCGCTGATGTCAACATCGATGAAGACAATGTGGGATGATTTGATGAGTTGTCGGATACATTTTGTTGATATTGTTTAGTGGTTCGCCTATTTTTCAGATCATTTTGTTTATGCTTGCCAATATTTTTTCTTCGTTTTCCCTTTCGACGGGTGGAAGTTACCGAAGTAAAGCTAGTACTAGCAGTATTTGGCGATGGTAACACAGACATGTCAATTGGTGAAGATTCGGCCATGGATAATGAAAACGATGACAGAACCGTTGTTGACATTGGTGATGACACGGGATCTGATATAAATGTAGGAGATGTCATTCGTTGCATGGGTTTCGTTGGTTGTTGTTGCTGTTGCTGTTGTTGTTGGTGTTGTTGATGATTACGTAACCGTCGCTTTTTATGCTCGCGCTGATATTGCTGACGCCTAGCAATGATATTAGGATCGTTATGATGATGACGTACTTGATGGTGGTGTGCCGTTTGTGAATGCTCATGTATGTCGTGTAACTGTGTGGTTGGCTGTTGCTGTACATTGTTGTTGTGGCTGTTGTTGTGGTTATGATGATTTCTATGATTTATATTAGTGCTACTTAAATAATTATTTCCTCTACGACTATTACTGGTACTGCTATTACTTAGATTGCTATTATGGCCGTTGGGTTGTCGATTGACAGTTGAACTGCCACGATTCCTGGCAGCCATTCCAGATCCATTAGGATGTGTTGTACCTTTCCCTCCGCCAATACGTTGCTTTCTACCACGCAATGACTGACCATTTCTTTCCGAGCTTCTTCCTCGACCATCTTCATCACCATTTAGACTGTTTGCCTTTATTGGTGATAATGACATAGGCGAGGATGATATATTGGCCGATAATTTTTCAGATTGTGATCTATTATGTATTGTGGTTGATGTTTTACTAGCTGATGTTGGTGAAGATAATGTTGTTGCAAATGATTTACGATGATTTTTATGATGATTATATTGATTAAAGGCATCTGTATATTGATGGAAAAATTTATCGGCTTCAATTTTCGTAAAGAAATAGCAGGCATCGGTGACATTCTTCTTAGGTCCGATTGCTTTACCTCGATGTGTGAAGCCAACGCGACGATTTGGATCGACGGCTGATCGATATTCGAAATAACCATGTACAATGGATTCGTTGAAGTAGCAGGTGTCTTGAATTTTTTTCTGAAAAATAAAAACATAAGCAAAAGTCAAATTACAAATAAACATCCTTGAAACAAAATTAATTCTATATAAAGGGACGTAAAAATTCCAATCCCGGTCTTTTTTTTTCTCATGAAAGATTTGCTAATACGTGATGCACTTATGATTGATTATTGTGATCAACTATTTTCCGGGCTTCTGTATTAATTAGACATATATTTTTAAGATCGGTGTTGATGATCATTTACAAGTCATAAATAAAGATTTGATGAAGTCGAAAACTAAAGAATTCGTGAAATGTATTCAGTTTTTTTTTCTGTATTTTTCTTTTTCATTTCGTTTTTCCAACATAATCCGGGTAATTTAAACTTTTCATCTGCATCTACTTAGGTTTCAAAGTTCGACGACTGGTTTAACCAAATATGCCCCGACACCAGCTGGCGTATTGTGCAACGTCCTCTACATCGACTGGTTAAACAAAATAGCAACTTATAAATAAACATAAGAGTCAAAGTTTTATTTGTGCTTTTGATAACATTTAGGCTTCTCTCATGCATGGCAAACATGTGGAAAATTGTATTGAAGCGAGATTTGGGTGTACCAGGGAAATATTCGATAACTGTGATACTTTAATTTTATGAAGAATTTTTGAGGCACATTTTAGTTTTAAGTGCAATCTCATGAGAAATTGTGGAAGCTGAATGTGATGACCAGTTCATTGCGGGCTTAGTATTTCTAATATCGATATAGTAAAGCATTGGCTTAGTATTTCTAAGTCAAGTATTGTCAATTTCCGCGGTTGTGGCAGAGTTAACAGTCGGAATAACGGCCGTTGCTACAGTAATGGTAGAAGAAGTTTTAGTGGTAAGGATGGAGCGGACGGGCGGGATTACATATGTTGTGTGGGTAATGTCGAATAAAGTTGAGTTAAAAAGATTATAACAATCGATGGACGCAGAGGGAAGTCAGTCGGTGAACGAACAGAATATCGGATAGGATTTTGCATTCTTGTAAGATTTCCGGTGAATTAATTTAAGGGGGGGCATTTTATTACATTTCATCCTAACCCATGGAGAGCGAAACGAAAGAAACGACGTTGGTCCACACGGCCACATACCCCGCAGCCAATTTGACCGCTAGTTACTCGGATGGCCGATATGGTAGGGTTTTTGGCAGTAGGGGGTTGGTGTGGTCCCGGATGTGTTTCCTTCTGGGACTCCCTTTGTTGGTGCGGTGACCTGTTCTTTGGGAGTGAAGCATAGTGCACACGGCATTCTACAATGTCGTGGCCATATTGCCAGCACCCCCGGCAGAAAGTTGTATTTCGCCTTTTCAGGCACTCATCATACAGGTGGCCCTTTTTATGGCAAAAACTGCACGTGATGCATGCAGTGACCTGGTACAACCGACGAGAACCTTGGTCCCTCGTGGTTGCGTCCACTGGTGTGGTATACTGAGGGGGCAAAGGTCGACCTACCCGCTGGGTATGTGCGTTTCGATGGGCGTTTCTTACCTCCGCGCGGATTTGGTTTCAATCGCGGCGGAGTGAGGACTGCAAGGCGCATGTGAAAGCAAGGTTGTTGCACTGGATCCAGCCCTTTTATCGAAATTGCATTCCTCTGGAGTGGACAATTGCCCGATCCAATGGATAAGAGACTATCATTCTGGCAGTTCAATCCAAGTGGTTCTTGATAGTGTCAAATCTGCCGCCCATCAAATTAATGCAGGTGTTCCCTAAGGTTCTGTAATGTAACCCACTCTCTTTCTCATCTTTATAAATGATCTCTTGTCGTTGTTATAAATGAGTTTCTCATACTCATACGAACATTCCCGTCCAAACTCTTCGAACGTCAATACAAATCAGCAGGTTATGCTTAATACACTGAATTCAGACCTCAACAAGATATATTAAGGGGGGGGGGGGGGGGGGGGGGGGGGGGGGGGTATCTAACCGAGTAGAGTTCAATGCCTGAAAAACTCAGTGCTGTTTCCTGTCATCAAAGACGAACCCCAAAGTAAATACACTGTCGATGAACGGCACTTGCATCGACAAAACCAAGGAACTGTCAATCCTCGGCACTCGAATTAATTCGACTTTTAATTGCAGCGACCACATTTGTGAAGCTGGGACAAGTGCGGCCAAATGTATGGGGTTCCTTAAGAGAAGTAAAAAATACTTCACTCCATCCAACCTGGCCACTATTTACAAATGAAGTTCAACTCCATATATGGTCAGGCGCATCCAAAACTGCACTACAGGTGCTCGATGCAAAAACGAGCAGTGAAACTTATTGGAGAATCAGCTGTGAGTCGAGCAATTCCCTCGTTAGAACACAGGCCCAACGTATCATGCCTGTCTCTTTTCTATAGGTATTATCACGGTCGTTGCTGAACTGAACTTGCTCAATGTGTTCCACCTCCTGAGACATTTTTCCGCGATACTCGTCAATCTGAGAATGCGCATCAATTAACGTTTAAAATTAATTTCAGGCGCACATATAAACATAGAGAGTCATTCTATAGCCGAAATACATGGAATGCTCTACCTGATCATGTTTTTCATCATCGTTGTAATGTCCAGGCATTTAAGACCAATGTTATATCTTTCTTACACCACACACATTTTACACCCCAGTTAAAAAAAAAGCACTCTTTTGTATTTATTAACACTTCTAGTTTTTGTTTCCAATTTACTGTTTCTTTATTCCCATCTATGGGCACAACTTGAACTTATTAAAATTGTTGCGGACACTATTTCACATTAACTCTATTTGTCGGCACAACTTCAACTTATTAATTTTGGTCCCGGACACTATTTCAAATTAACTCCACGCACCACTTTCAGACCTCGGTCAAAATTCTCTAAAAAACTCCAAATGACCGTCGCTGCCAATGTCAAAAACCAACTCCCCTCTTTTTTTCTTAATCTCCCCAAACGAAGACGATCCTGCAGATCGAAGGATACATCCTTTTTTCTGCCTGGCCCTTTTGCCATCCGCTATTTTCTTTCTTTATCTTTCCCGGCTTAGGATCAAAAGAGGAAACACAAAGGAAAAATCAACAGAGGATCGTGCTAATGCACATATATGATCCTTTATGTTGTTGGGCGCGAAAATGATCGTGTGGTTCGTTTTATGGCGGATGTTGTTTGTTCTAGGCGAATGGACAAAGATGTTCCCTGTGGGAAATGGTTTAGGTAAACAAACCTTTAAAGGATCATAAAATTGCAGACGTGCATTTTATGATTCTCAACAACTTTACTTGAAAGTTGGTCATCTGGTCCACAGATTTGGATCCAGGGGATTTTGCGTGTTGAACATATGGTTCGTTCTTTCACGTCTTGGATTCAAGTTAAATTCAATATTGGCAAATTGATATCGCGATATTTAATGTATGCGCGATTAATGATGGAGCTTGGCTCCAAAGAGGTAAGCATTCGGGGGTGGAGGGTTTTGTGCGTAACACCAATGTACATCGATACCTCCATTCCTTATCCACTTCTTCTCCTTCCGCTTTCACTGTCCTCTAACATTTAAGGGTACTCTAAAATTCGCTTTTATGCTCGCGTTAGTGTAAAACAAAAGCTCGTATCTTGTACAACGGAGATATGTTAAGTCAGTTGACGAGTCAACCTGGGTTGCCGTTAGAGCCAGGATATCAGGATTCTCTATTTGCAAATATTAGTAGACGGCCTTCACATTTATATCGTTGAAGTGGATGCCCCTGATGTTATAAAATGCCCTTACCAGTTGAACGTTGATAATGTTTCGTAGGTGAACAAGATTACGCGGAAACGAATTGTATATAAATAGTTCGATTTCTTATCAAAATATTTGTATGATATTCCCCCCGAGATAGTCACCACTGGAGATCCGAATGGGAAACTAGTCTACCATAAACTTCAGGCGCATAAATAAATTTAGAGAGCCATTCTTTAGCCGAACCACACGAATGTGGAATACTCTGCCTGTTCATATGTTTCCTCGTCGTTTTAATGTCCAAGTATTTAAGACCAATATACATCGATACCTCCTTTCCTAACTAAACAAAGAATATGAAAACTGCACCACCTCTCCCCCAAAAATATATTCAAGTTCCTAAGCGATCCGTCATACAGGCCAACACAATGCCACGAATCCAAGCGGCGGCACAAAAACCTCCAAAGATTCAACCCTCAATGCTCGAGAAACTACTTACTCTCTCCCGCGTGATTTAGGATATTCGACCCCGATATGAAAAACTAACAACCGAGGCTGAGGGATGCACTCCTTTTCACGGGATATGTAAAACATACGCTTCAAAATGGATCCCAAAATTAAAGTTATCCTTATAAATGTCAACTCCCTTGTTTCGCTATCAAAGAGTATGATAGTCTCTGACTTCATAAAGGATAACCGGGCGGACGAGGTTCTTGTAACCGAAACTAGGTTGCATCCATGTTACCGTCACACCTTCCCAAACTTTTCAATGATTCGCAGAGATCAAACCCTCACTGGCGGCCCCACCATCAACGGAGGTGGCATCTGTATTCTAGTTAATAACGAACTTCGTCATGAAGCTATTGACCTCCCATATTTCGAGTCCATAGAGGTTTTCGGGTTTGAACTGCATTTAGCTAATAACGGTAGAGTGAACATATACTCCGTATTCCACTCCCATATAACCAATAATAGCCCCATTAATCCCCAGGATATCAGCCAATTAATAATCTCCTCAAGGCATACACCCTTCAGCGATTTTAACTGCAAACATCCCCACTGGAACAACTCGTTCTCTTGCCCAAATGGCACAAAATTGTACCAATGGTACACCGAAAACTCGCATGCCCAACATTTTGAAATAGTGGCACCTACTATTGGTATGCAAGGTAACTCAATTCTGGAGATCTTTCTCGTGTCCAAAGATTTACTTCCGCAAATTTCTCCTCCCCAATATCGGCGGGTGTATTTGACCACAACGCTGTGACCACGTTCATTCGCAGCTATCGAGCATCACGGGCTCATGTCAGATACATACTCGATTATAGTCGCACAATTTGGGAGAACTTCAATGCCACATTGTACGAAAAACTCCACCAACTCTCTCTTCCCACTGACAGGAACCTAACGAGGGTTGAGATAAATAACGCTGCAGCTCGACTTCACGAGATTCTAGTTGAAACTTCGGAGACCCATGTCCCGAAGTACAAACTTGAAAAGACTTATCAGATTCCCTATGACGACCTCACTCTCCATCTCATTCGGGAACGTAAAAAGCTCTGCAGACTGAGATACCGTCACCGCTTCACGCAGAGGGAGCCACTATTGCGATCCATTATTCACAATATTGGCACACTGATAAAACAAAGAATCCAAAACAATCGTACCCGACAATTGGAAGACAAACTGAAGGGTATTCCGATGGACCAGAACATTTATAAAAATGTTAAAAACACATATCTTTTTCTTCTTCTCGTATCACTGGGCCAATCATGCACAACGGTCTTGTTGTCAATAATGACACCAATAAAGCAAACATCATCGGAGAGACCTTTGAAAATAATCACAAGCTCACTCGCAAGGATTGGGACCCGGACACTAGTGCAGTAATTAGTTCAGAGGTTCACAATAAATTCGACAACTTTAACGAGCCAATAGTTATCTTCAACTCAGCTAACAGTGCATACTTCGACGACACACGTGATAATATGAGCGGTTTCGTTACACCAAATACCCTACAGAACCCAGTTAATTCTCGAAACCCCAAGAAGTCACCCGGTATCGACAACATGTCCTACCACTCGTTGCGAAGGCTTTCTGCTTTATTCTTTATAAAGGTCTCCATTCTGCTCAACCATGCCTACAACATAGGGTACTTTCCCCAAACTTGGAAGCATGCTATTGTTTGTCTAATAGCAAACGTTTGGAAACCAACGTATCACCCCTCAAGTTTTTGTCCTGTTTCGCTCTTCACCTGCATCAGCAAAATATATGAAAAATTCATATATGAGAAGCTAAATAACTTTATCAGTGCCCGGAATCGAATACGTGATTTCCAGTTTGGATTCAGAAGAGCGCACAGCACCACCATGGCTCTCAACATATTTCAAAACCACGTTTGTGTGCGCCTATTTAATAAGGAACCCACCATTGCGGTCAGCCTGGACATCGAAAAGGCTTTTGACACGACGTGGATCGAAGGTCTCATCTTTAAATTGCTGAATACTGGCCTCAGTAGAACGCTGTGTAGTATAATCTACCAGTTTGTTCCAAACAGAACCTTCCAAGTTCGAGTGAATGGAAAGCTTTCCCGCCGCTGCAGGCGTACCACAGGGCTTCATTCTAGGCCCCATCTTATTTAATATCTACACCTCAGATATTCCTCGCCCTGTGGACGGGAGAGTAAACCAGATATGCTATGGGGATGACGTCCTGGTATACACGTCACCCAAAAGCTCTAAACTCGCAACAAATCGACTCAACCGTCACCTAGACGAACTGTATCAATATTACAGTCGATGGAAAATTCGACTTAAGCCGTCCGAAGCAGTAGCTATCATTCTGAGTAGTAAACACTCCCAACCTACTTCTCGATATTCACAGAATATTCGAATACAAATAGGAGGTACTACGATTAGACCACAGGACAGGATGAAATATCTAGGGATTATCTACACCCCATAAATGAATTTCACCAAACATGTGACCCACATTCTTTAAAGGGGCCTCGGTCGGTCTAAGCAACTGCAC
This sequence comes from Microdon myrmicae, assembly GCA_963931805.1. NCBI lineage: Eukaryota > Metazoa > Arthropoda > Insecta > Diptera > Syrphidae > Microdon > Microdon myrmicae. The sequence goes on from OZ007497.1 coordinate 207,441,676, forward strand.
AAGACCTTGAAGTGGGGCAACAAAGTTGACACCAAAGTTAAGTTTCTCTGCAATAACTATCTAATCCGATCTGGAATATCGTACGCCTTTCCCATATGGTCCTCCATACCTTCCGCTCAAATGGAAAGACTTCGAGTTTTCGAAAGAAACCTCTTCAGAAGATGCCGACTGACGGTCGCCGTTACCCGAACTCGCACCTATACGAAGGTTATCCCTATCGACGAGTACTTGCTACAATTATAATACAAGTACCTCGAACGCATTCAGAACAGCGAGAACCTACTTGTACGGGAGTCTTGCGTTCTTGACTCTTCCCTCTCTCTCTCGATCTTTTCGGATCAGACCACCACAATGTCTTCTTCAGTACAAAACTGAAGAAAGCACCCTTCCCAAAAACATTCCCCTCTACAATAGAGGATTCCTGGATCCATCCCATAGGGTATACCGCTAACACACCACACCCGCACACGCACTCACAGTACAAGACAGCCCAAACATAGACACACACCGACCAAAGCGCAGATCATCAGACGCCAAAGACGTGATCAGCGTTTACTACCCCACTCAAGACCTACCGGTCTTGTACGATTTCTTTCCCACCATCCCTCCATCCAAGTAGTTAGAGAACACCTGAACTAACCCTGCCCACACAATCCTTAGATACCTCCCCCCTTTTTTCTTTTTCAGATATCTCGAGACCGAACCCAACATCCTCACGGATCTGGGTGATTCTGGTTATCGCAAGATGACCAGAAGCCAGAGACAAGATGAAGGACACATCTGTCCTTGTCTAGCCAAAGTCTTCCTCTCGCCACCCATTTTTTGTTGTTGTTGTTATACCTCCTTTCCTTATCCACTTCCTCTCTTACCGTTCGCACTGTACTCTGAGATTTAAGGGTACTCCAAATACCCCTTTGTGCGCGCGTTTGTGTAAAAAAAAAAAATTTGTTGTATTCACATATAGATGGGACTTTTAATTATACAGGTTAAAATAAAATTAAATAAAAAAAGACTCAAGGTGTGTAGTACTTTTATGATTTAATTAAAAGTCTATGTTAGTGCATTATATATGTAACGGCTAAGCAAATAACAAAAATTAAATTAACATAATTTTGATCAAAAACTATATTTAAAATTAATTCAATCAAAAAAAAAAAGAAATAAATTGAAAATCGAAATAACAACGGAATTCATAAGCAATAGAAATAAATTAAGAATCGGGTTAAATGAAAAAGATACGGGAAAATGAGATGCAAGAAAAAATATGAAGAAAACATATTCGAGAAAATATATATATATATAAAAAGAACAAAAAAAAAAAAAACGAACGTAATTAAAAAAAAACCTAATAACTAAATAAAAACAAATATCGATTCGATTTAATAATTAAAATAACTCAATAACATATTTTATTTTATTTATATAGGGTGGCGCAAAATGAATCATACATTTTGTTTTTGAATTACTTTATAACTAAATAAAAAAAATAATTTTGAGTGATGGAAATCTTTATTTGGACCTTTACAATTTTTTCTGTTAAGTTAAGAGATGACTGCAGCTGTCTAGTTCACAAATGTCAAATATGATTGACGTACGACGCCATTTGCAAAAATTATAACATCTTCCGATAGGATGATTAATTTTGCGACATCCTATATAAATCAATTAAAACCATAGTATATTTAGCTGTGGGCTACTTGATAGTATAGTGGTTAGTATACTCGCCTGTCACGCGGGAGACCGGGGTTCGATTCCCCGTCGGGGAGCCTCTGGCGCAAGACTAATGACTTTGCCCGGAAAAAAAACAAATCATTATGGAAAATTTAACAAGCCTTCGGGACTTGCTAAATAAGGCCAAGACCAGTTCCCGGTTGTAGTGCCGATGATGATGATTATATTAAGCTGTGATATTTTCTAGGATAATGAAGACTCGGTACTACACATTTTTATAACACGTAGATTACTTTTAAGTACGAAATCGCGTATTTTCGGAATCATTTTCTAAAACCTGTTACACCGTTAATGTCCATAGCCGTGCAAGTTTTTCTATGTCGCAACATTCTTCGTTGTCTACTACGCGAATATATAAACTGGTAATGAGCAGAGCTTTGAAGCATTTTACACCAAGAGAAGACCAAATGCATTGGTTTTTGGTGATTACCTACAACACCCATACAGCGATAAGACCAAAGTTAAAACAATTAGCTAAACTTTATAATACTGTGCTAGAATTTAATGTGAACCTTCACACCACACTAATCGAAAATATATTGCATAAATCTCATCAACACTAGGTTACTTACATGCAGACCACCCAACTAAAAATTGATTGACTTTCCTGGGTGGTCATATATAGTCACGATCATTCAACCTGTTTGCTATCCGAACGTCTAATCTTAAATAAATCTTTCATGACCTAGAAAGCCGAACATACCATAAAATTACCTCACCAAACAGGGAAATCTGATACTTTTCTCATAGATAACCCAACAATTCAAATTGATTTGACACAAATCTCAAGTTACTATCCTGTATCTCATACTAAACTTCGTTCCAAGGTTCTTCACGAACAGAAGCTCAACCTAAAGCGGATGACCGACGTCAGTAGCAGCATATACAATAGTCACGAGATCAGGTCATGCCGGAAGCTTATAATCAGCCGTTTGAAATGCGATTTTGGACTTTTGCCCCCTTGCCCATCATTTCACTTATTTTCATAGGTTTCATCAATCTTTCTTCCACCTGTGTCGACCAACTCGACGTGTAATTTATCGTAAAAACTTCACTTATGTCGCGACACCGCGGATATAAAACGATGATAGACTTATTTGACAAAGACCTAGAACATCAATAAGTTCCACCTAAGTTCCTTCTTACCTGCCGAGGGAATGAGAGGGTCACTGCATACAAGAACCTAGACTGCATTCGTACAAGTTCGTCAATTTTTACTGAGGCATTTTTCCCCTCTCTCATTATTTGTAGAACGATGTTCAAACAATGTGCAACACTTTAAATAGGTGTGCCACAGGTATACCACACGTCCAGGTATTGTATCGTACTTTTGTGTGTTTTTAATTGATAGAGCGATAGGGAATCATAAGAGGAAAACAAAACAATGGAAAACAAATGTTTTCCAAAAATTCTTTTCGTGAGAAAATGGGTGCGACTGTTCGGGCGCCATTGTTGGTACTTTTGATTTTATTTACTTCCTTCTTGTGTTTTTCGGGTTTTTATTTTTCATTCTGTTAGCTTTTTGGGGCACAACGGTAGCTGCTTCGATAAGAACTTCTTGCAAGGTATAGCGACTCTAAAGTGCAGATTTATGTATGAGCCCGAGGCCAAGTTCATCTGAGGTGGTTGTTGTTTTCACTTCTGCACTCAGAAAACGAATTGATCGCGAATTCATGAAGCACACCCATTTGGAGAACATCAGATTCCTTGTATGTGCGTGTCTTTATTCTTTCGGCAAAAAATAAATTCCATGTTGACATGGAATGTAATTTAAGGGAAAACGCAAGGTACAAGCGAAATGAATTGCGACATCATCTTTTCGGGGACTCCCCAGTGGGAGGTGGGTTTTCATATGATGTCGTTTGCACCTTTGGAATTTTTGACTCCCATACTTTCTCTCGCTATCGATCTTCCTGAGGGTGTTACATACGTGGGAATTATAACATTCTCAGAAAGCTACAGTAAACAAGGCGTTTATGGAATATTCCAACTAGTGTTCAGGATTCAGGAATTTATTTAAATGGAGTTTTAGGTGACTTTAAAGGGTATCTATTTAATTGGTGCGCAAATAGAAACTGGGCTCCGAAGTTGGTAGGATTAAAAATATATTTGAACACACCCGATTCGCTCGCCATTTTGTATATATGTAGTTTAGTCCCTACTGTTTTTATGACTTTTACAAGTTTTGGTCATTTATAAGCTGTCGTTACGTATGCATCAGTTGTATAAAAGATGGATGCCGATAAGAAAATTTGTTTAATGCATTTATTTGAAAAGAAAAAGCATAGAAAGGTGTTTTTACAATATTAGTCTAAATGCTACGGCTATTTTAACAAATTAGATTTTGATGTAATTTACTGGCTCTGTATGGCGGTTCTGTCAAACTCCACTGACTACTTACCTAAAGAACCCCCATCCCTACAACCCAGTCTGCATAAGCTTTCGCTAATGCAATCACATTAGCACCTTAAATGCTTTACGCATCAAATCGGTCAAGTTCATTTAGCTATAATCCCCTAGAAGAGAATTCTTACCTGCACGCATAACTTCGCATTTAAAATCCCCTATAAGAATTCTCTCCAAGCTTATCATAAATTGCCTGAAAGAAAATTCAACGGTTCATTTATAATACAACCGCATAATCAGGGAATCCTACCCTTGAGTGGCTTATCCCAGCTTCATCATGTGTATCATAAATCGCCATACGAACACATTGGCCGGTGACCTACCCCCAAGGCACCAAAATAAATATACACATCTCTTGGCACCAATTAAATCCTACAGCATAAGCAAATGCAAATAGGAATTCAATACCTACCCTCACAGTGATGCCATACACACCATTTCCCGGTAATTTAGCTAAAACCCATTAACACCATTTCTTCGATGCGTCGCGTCTATTTATTTAGCCGCGACGCACATCTCAAACAAAGATCCAATTAGCAACCGATGAGTTTCGGTTTTGTTTGCTTTACCGAACTCGCATCACATGAATGCACATTTTGCCTTTCTTTGTTTAGATTCGTTCCCATGGCTTCGATCCATAAAAGAACCAACGTACACACATACATGTGTACCGTGACGATCTTCTGTATGAGATCTGTTTGGTTACCCCAAAGAGAGACATAATTAAGAGAGCCAGTTTCACTGGCCGAATTTCCTTTGCCAAGGAACGAATATCTTTGAGTCCTTTTCCATTCGCTGACCACAATATCATAATAAGTTCAAATAAAGTATATAGACACTAACGTATTTAATAATGACAGAGAAAAGTGGTCTTCAGCAATAGAAATAAAACTAAAACGAAATGACAGACAGTGCGTTTAATTTTCCGCAGTTCCTCGGTGCATTTATATCTTTTTGTTTGTGACTTTCTTTCCGCGGAACTTTAGTGATAGTCGGATGGGGATAGGAGTGAACCGAGTGCCCATGCCTGGCACAATACTCCTAATCCCCACAGGCTCTGTTTACCTTTAGTTGGTTGGAAGATGTCTTCCTTTCCAATTTTCGGATTGAGGTCCCCGAGGAGGATTTTAACATCGAATGATGAGGTCCATCAAATACTTTCTCTAGGGTCTCGTAGAATGTGTCCTTCGTTTCTGCGTCCGTAGATTCTGTTGGGGCGTGTATGTTTGTAAATACATGACTGTACCATGGTCCCTGTATTTTTAGCACCGACATTCGGTAATTAAAAAATTCCACATCTTTTACATGGAGCATAATCTTATTGCTTATGATGAAGCCTGTCCCGAGGTTATGTGTATCGGTACCTCTACACACCAGTGTAAACCCGTTGGTTTCAATTACTTGATCTGGGAGTCGGACTTCCTGAAGCAAGACGATGTCCATTTTATATCGTTTCGCATTTTCTACGACCGTCTGTATCGCGCCTGGTTTATATAACGTTCGAACGTTCCAAGTCCCGACGCGTATATCCCGCTTTTTCCGTTTTTCCCTAAGTCTTCTTTTTGCCGAGTCGGTGTTTTCTTGATGATTTGTTCCCTTATGGTAGTGTCGGCTCATCGCACCTACGCCTACCGGGTTTTTCGTGAGATTGTTTTTTTTATATTGATTATTCATTTTTGTTCCCACGAGTCATGGGGTTTCAAATAGTCCGCCACATCAGAGCCCCTCTTTGATATGGTAAGGTCTGCTTACTGCTCTGATTCGACCCGGTGTCAGAGAGGCGCCGTTATAATACAGCCGGTATACCCATGGCTGCAAACCATCCAGTGGGCACGGTGACGCGTAACACCCTGGATTAGGGGTGGTAGATCTTTGTGTGTTACTCCTCGCTAGCCTGTCTAACATGGGTGGCCCTACTGGAAACGTAGGCTTCCGTCAGCATAGCCTGAGTGATTCATTGTAGTTTAAGCCCCGCACCACGTCAAGGTTTCTACCAAGCGGGAGACTTATTTTTTAAATTACATATACATTTTATTTTATTTAAATGTCAGGGGAAACATCATGCGTTAATTTTGATAAATAACCGAACTTTAAGAAATCCGTCATCGCATAATCGGGCTCGTTCTTGAGGCTATGCCGACGTTTAACTGATAGCGGCATTTTGTAACCCCAAGGGCACCAATACGAATGTAAACGCCGTCCGCCAATATTTTCAAACAGCGGAACCTGATATCTTCCCCTAACTGAGACCCAGGTCGATACGTAAACCGATTCGACAAATTCGGTGCTCAGAATAGGACTTGCACTCGAGATTCCGTTTTAAGGGTGGAGTCAGCGTCTTCACACAGTCGAATCTGGTTTGCCAGAGGATGGAGCCCTTAGAACCCATTAACTTGGAGATCACGTAGTTAAAGGCGGGGCTGAGGAATTCTGTTAAATTCCTTTGATGTCTTTACCGCTCCCTGAATGACGATCGATCGGTGACACTTCTCGAACATCTTTCACGTACAGTCGACTGGAAACAGATCAACCACCCGGCTCCTGAAATTGTCGTCCTTGGCGATTTTAATGTACCGAACTCCGACTGGGTGGTACATTCTAACAGAACCGACGAGGCTGGGAGGCTGGCGGAGATGTTCGCTGTTAGCCGACTCAACTCGTGGAGGAACCTACGTGGTGCTCAATACCGGGATAGATTATGCGAACACCTACGATCTGTTTTTGACATCCGAGCCGAGCATTTATACCATGTATATTACTGCACCACTGGGAAACTCAGATCACTGCTTGGTATCGGTCGCGCAAGCATTTGCATTTCAAGCGAATAACCGATCTAAGCAACTTCGATATGTATAGAGGTATGAGGCTTCTAACTGGGACGATTTGCGAGGGGCAAATGGGTTGCGACGAGGGTCCGCTAACTGGTACGATGTCCGTGATCGGAAGTGTGCCTTGGAGACTCGGATGTTAACGTATGCGCGGAGTCGGCCGCAGATATTTTTCTCCCCGGGATGGAGACGTTCATTACACATTCCATCAAACGAAATTCATATGAAAAGCCTTGGTTTGATAAAAAGTGAGGGCAGATTCCATCACACGAAATTCATCTGATAAGCCTTGGTTTGATAAAAATGGGGGCAGATTACAGCGGCAAAAAGTAGAGCCCTTAAGCAATGACACTGCAATCCCACCGAGGATAACAGAACGAATTTTGTTAGAATCAGAATCGCGTGCAACCACCCGATTGATATCGCGAAGAAAGTTTAGAACGACAGACTGACAAATAGATTCCTTGAGTACCCAACTGGTTCGCGACCCTTATGGCCAATGGCAAGGGCTGTCAGCAGTAACTCCGCTTCCTCCTCTTTTCGACCGCTAGAGACGGGCAGCAGGAAGTTAGTTACAAATTCAAAAGATAAAGCTAATGTGTTCGCGAATTTATTTGCCACCAATTCAAATCTTGTTGGCGGAGCCACCGGTACGCTCTTCAGTGTGGGGTGTGAAGTTCCATCCGCGTACTATTCAACGCATTCTGTGTGAACTGGACTGTTAAAATGCAACTGGCCGGAGGGAAAAGCAACAATGCTCCTTAAGAACTTTGCTCCACAACTTTCGCCGGTTCTTGGCAAACTCTTCCGATTATCTTATATACGGAGGATATTTCCTACCTCTTGGGGGGTGGCTCGAGTTTAACCAATCCCAAAGAGGGGAAAAGATTGTCTCCCACAAAATTACTGACCGATAGCATTACCCTGTATTTTATCTAAGGTGGTGGAAAAGGTCATCAATGTCGAGTAAATGAAGTATTTGGAGTGTAACGGACTTCTGAATAATAGTCAAAGTCAGGAAAAAGTGTCTCCCACAAAATTACCGACCGATAGCATTACTGTCTATGTTGCCTAAGGTGGTGGAAAGACTCATGAATAGTGAGTTAATACAATATTTGGAGTACAAAGGACTTCCGAATTATCGTCAATAGGGATTCCGTGGTTGGCAGTCCACGGGAGACCTTTTGACCCTCATAACCGATATATGGATATCTGCGATTAAGGGACATGGTGCGTCAAGGGCGGTCGTATTGGATACCTCCAGCGCTTTTGACCGCGCCTGGCACGGGGCATTGATGAGAAAACTTCGTTCATACGGACTTTCCAAGCAGCTTTGCGACTGGACGAAGAGCTACATCGAAAATCGATCAATCTGGGTTGTCGTGGAGGGCGAGTCTTCGGATCTATATCCTGTTAATTTCGGGGTGCCTCGGGGTTCTATTTTGGCTCCAACCTTGTTTTTCCTTCACATGAATTATTTGTTGGCGTCAATGGATTACAAAGTGTTCAGTTTTGCGGATGATAGTACGCTTGTTTCCCCTTTTTCGAGAGATCGACCGATTAGTCTATCAACGTCGCACTAGCTGAGATTTATCCAGATCGACTCTCTGAATCGGGATCTGGATAAGATCTTGCAGTGGGGAAAGGCCAATCTCATTGTCTTTAATCCACTGAAGACGTATTATTTATCGTTCACAAGAAAGAATATTTTTCTTCGCCCCGACTTTTCTTGCATAAATCTCAAATAATCCGAGCTCGAATATCGTTCCTCTGTTCGGAGCTCAGCTCCTAAGCATATCCTCGACCTACTTAAGAGCACAGAGAGACGGACGGTCCACTTGATCGGGGACAAAGCGCTGACATCGGGACAGCAGAAGCTATCATATCGAAGGCGTGTTGTGGACCTTTGTCTGTTTTACAGATATTATCACGGGGGCTGGCTAATGAACATTCACCAAGTCTAGACGGGTTGTCATCAAACACAACTCTGTTACAGTCCCCACCTATTATAACACCATCGAATTATAGTGTTAAATTGTGCAGTTTATCAAAGCCGTCCCTGGGAGAACGTGTGTTAGTCGATATATAGATGGGTGTCTGAAAAGTTTCTTTTAACGGTTACTCATCAAAATGTCATCCATTTCGGATGTGTAGTTTTTATTTGACAGTCGTTTGAGTGAGTCGATGTGAGTGTTTTTGTGAAAATGGACAAAATTGAGTTTTGAGCTGTCATTAAATTTTTGTTTTTGAAAGGCAATACGCTTACGCAAACAAAGATGAGTTGGAGTCTGTGTATGGGGACTCTGTACCACCATTTACAACAGTGAAATTTTGGGCAGCTGAATTTAAACGTGGCCGTGAGAGGTTGGGAGACGATGAACGTTCGGGACGTCCAAAAACTGCAACAACTGACGAAAACATCGCTAAAGTTCACCGAATGGCGCTAGACGATCGCGGAATTAAAGTGAGCGAGATAGTACAGGCTATGAAAATGGCCAAAAAGCGTGTTTGTCACATATTAAATCTAGATTTAGGCATGAGAAAGCTGCCCGCGCGTTGGGTGCCGCGTTTGTTCACGGTAGACCAAAAAGTGTTCGAGTGAACATTTCCAACGCGCTCTATTGGCGCAGTTTAGGCGCAATAAATCCGAGTTTTGGCACCGATTAATTACTACCGATGAAACTTGGATTCACCATTATACGCCCGAAACAAAAATACAGTCAAAACAGTGGGCTGCAAAGGCGGACTCGGCTCCAAAAAAAGCAAAAAACATCGACTTACTCAAACGACTGTCAAATAAAAACCACCCGCCCAAAATGGCTGAAATTTTGGTGAGTAACTGTCAAAAGATGCACAACTACATTTTTTGACGAATGGCGCTACCTTCACGTTGAGGTCGGAAACTTTTCAGCCCCACCAAAGCAGTCTTAGGAAAGTTGTGATCCGTCGTTCTCACTTTAATGAAGATGTTTGGGATTGCTAGATTGGACTATTCAGTTGCCTGAATATTTCTAAATTCAGTTTCCTGAATCTTTTGTGGGAGACACCTTTTCACCATCTTTGGGATTGTTTAAATTTGAGCTGGTTTCACCAGGAAGGAACTGTTTTTGCGAATTTTTCCAAATTCAGTTTCCTGAACGTTTCTAATGCTACACCCCTAATTGATGTCATTCCCGACGATGTGGTATTTATCCAGAATAACTTTGTGCTGATCCTTCAGGTGTGTTTCCTGTATGGAGGAAACCGCTCTATTTTGAGTTTAACGAGATTTATTCTCCCTGAGTGTTCCACAAGAGACGACACGTCAAGGGTTAAATTTGCTGCCATTTTAAAAACCAAATCCAATCACTTGGTCGAAGAGTTCCAAGTCCTGCAGTTTGGAACTAGGAGTTATCAGACCTAAATGTCGGATACCTGTCGCAAATACTTTGACTTTGCCTCTTTAATGCAGATGCATGCATGCCGAATATTTCTTTATAAAGATTCAAGAACTCACTTATTGCTCCAGTGGGTCTGCCTGTTGCTTGCATATACGGGTACTGTTCTTCGGAGATTCGAGGCATTGTTCCCCGCAATTCGGCGTATATGCGCTCCACAAAACAATCCGACGGATCGCAACAGTTTGCGGGTCATCTCCCGACGGCACGAACATCCCTGCATCGGAACTCGTTCCGTTACAGAGCGGGGAAGCTGTGGAACTCGCTTCCCACACGAGTGTTTCCGGGGCGCTACGACCTGCAACTGTTCAAAAAGAATTGCAACAGTTATTTGGTGGCATCTCGGGGCGCCCAGTCGGCGCTATAGGTTCGCATCTCCCATGGAAAGTGTAATATAAAAAAAAATTCTGTTCGGGGGCTGGAGCGCTACTTTGGTATTCACGTAAGAGGGCATAGTTAACGTCTGCCGTGTCCCGCTCCACATGTTGGTTTCAAATGAAACTCTTTTAGTTAGCCAGTTGGGTGAGTTCAACTCTTTTTTTGTTAAATTCTACCATCTTAAATAATTTGCAGGTTGACCTATTTGTCTGCAGTTTTGACAGTGGGCAACCTCGTCTCTTTCTAGCATATCTCCACGACAAATCTGATTCTGTCTGTTACGAAGGTAAAAAAAACCAGTGTGGAACTTTCTATTCAACAGGAAATTTTATCCACCAACGGTTGCATTCTCCACATAAAATGTTGAATGATATTACAGTTTTCCGCCACTTCGTCTACTCCAACGGTTATCACATCTCCAACTACTATATATACTCAATTATGCCACCGACTTTTCCCCGAGCTGAGGAGTGGTCATCGCTGTACAAAACAGCCGTTATTTACCGCTTTCTCTACCTCCTGCAAGCTGGACTTTGCTTCAGTCAAAATTACCCTTCCTCACAAATCAATCATTGTCATATGCTACCCTATCTTGCCATCCCATCCCATAGACGTTTACGATCGGCCACATAGTCCGGTTGAGTAATCGTGAAAGCAATATCCTCGTCTCTGGAGATTTTAATCTTCCACAACTCAACTGGGCTTTATCTGACGATCAATCACATTTCAGTTCCCACCCCACCTCGGCCAAGGAGTGTCTCTTCATTGATCGACTAGCTGATTCTTGCCTCTGTCAAGTCACCAACGTTCGAAATCCCTTGGTTAGGCAGCTAGATTTCATCATTACTACAGATCCTATCAATACATCAGTCTCACTCAACCGATTGGTCCTTACATCTATATACATCTACAACCCCCCCCCCCCCCCCCACTTTTTTTCATGACCTTCTTTCAGGACCATTGGCCATCATCTGCGCTCCCTCCAATCACGTCGTCTAGGATTTATATAAAGCTAACTTTCCCTTCATCACCGACTACATAGGCTGGCTTTCGTTCAACTACGAACAGTTATCCCTTGAAGATGCCATATCGTAAACCCCTTACCATATTTAAACCGAAAACCTTTTTTCATACCGAAAACCTTTACCCAATTTCCCCGTATGTCCCCCATTCTAGACATAGAATATCGATCTATTCCCCCCCTTGTTACAATCACAACCTTCGCTTCCTGTGTAAAAAAGAAACGAGTTATGGGTCACCTTCTCATGGAACCGAACTGTTCCCGACTATTCTAACTTTGTCGGCTGTTACCTCCAATTCACTGAACTATTTAACACCCTTTAAATTTATCAGTATTCCATGTTCAAGCACGTAGTCAAACGCCGCCCTAGCTTCACACTGCTTCTTCGGAGTTAAACGGCGGCGATGCTCCCTTTCGGGAGGACCATGTGTGAATATGTTGATTAACACCGCTCTTGGTACGTACAGGATTATTAAAAGGGATCGTTACGTCAAAATGTTCGCGAAATGACCATGCACAGTAGTGCTCGACAATGTGCAACGTTTTCTAGCCGTTCAGTATGCTGGTCTGGCGACTAATGTTTGCTGATTGGAAGTTGACTTATGCCAATGACAAGGTAATTTACACCTGCTAAGATTCACGACGAAACGTCTATGATACTACATAGGGTGAAAACTCCGGGATTTTTCAATAGGTGGTGTCACTAGAAAATAAACATGACTCATTTCGTGAGGCTCATCTGTCACTAGTTTATGTATGAAGTTTCGTGAAATTTCATCCATTGTTTTACAAGCTACAGTCATTTGAGTGACGCTACTTTTGCCTTCGTAAAAAAAAAATGGAATGGTAACATTGTCTTTTATGGGAAGAACTTCTGAACAATCATTGCAATGGTTGCAGAAATGTTATCCTGCATCTGCGCTCCTTCGAGAACAACAGTTTATTACTGGTTTCGTGAATTTAAAATGGGTCGTACAATCACAGAATACACACCTCGCTCTGGAAGGCCAGAACGCTACGAATGCGGAAATCGTAAAGCAAGTGTATCGAATCATTTCGAATGATCGTAAAGTGAAGTTGCAGGAGTTAGCTGAGACCGTAGGCAGCTCGGAAGAAGGGACAGGATACATTCTGCACGGTTTTTGGAGATGAAAAAGTGAAAAAGCTTTCGGCGCGATGGGTGCCGCATTTGGCGACTGTCAACCAAAACAGCAGCGCGTTGATGATTCGACGGTCAGTTTGGCGATGTTGCCGCGTAATTGATCGGACTTTTTTTGATATTTTGTGACGATGGATGAAACGTGAGTCCATTACCATACGCCTCAGTCCAATAGGTAGTCTGCAAAGTGACTGGAAAGGTGTGGGGGTAATTAGTCGGTATTGCCGGTACGGGCACAGGTTCACTATTATCTCACCGCCGTTCATAGAAATAAAACACACTTTTAGTGAATATGATTTTCTTTATTTGGAACACACAAGTTTTCACAGGAAAAAGTTTTAATTCGGTTTATTGTATTAGACACTAATTGTAACAGTCAATAATAAACGGATAATGTTGGAGAAAGTTAGGAAAATTGTAACAGCATAGACATTCAGCGGAACAATTACAATAGTGGAGATTTTATTCTTATGTTAACCACACAAGCGTATAATTTAATAGGTTTGCATCAATTCACAGGAAAAAGTTTTAATTTGGTTTATTGTATTAATTCACAGGAACTAGCAAAGATAACACTGTGGTATAACTTATAAAATCACTCCTTAGCAAAGGTTTTGTTTTTATCTTAACCACACGAGTTTTAATTTTGTTTGTTGTATTAATTCACAGGAACTAGCAAAGATAACACTGCGGTATAACTTATTAAATCACTCCTTACTCAATAACTATTAATCGATCACTCGGCTGGTTGAAAGATAATACTCGACTCGTGCACTCACTCCGGTGGATGAAACTCGACTCGTTGGTGCGCACCCCCGTGCGCACTCTGCTGAGATTAAGAATCGGCCGACTCTCGTGGTGGCTGTTTATCTACTCCCTGTACTGGATGATTAACCTCGACAGACTCGTGGTGAGTCCACTCTCAGCTAGGGATGACTTTTTTTTCTCGAGAGAAAACAAAGTCTCCCTTTTGGTGACCATGGTGAGAGGATCTCTCTGAGCAGGTCCGGGAGAGATCACATTGTTTATCCATGCGGCGAGGTCATGGGTAAACGAAACCGAGAAAAGGAAATGGAACAAAGGACATCATAGGAGACGTGCATGCAGCTGTGTAAATAGTCTGCATGGCATTAGGGAAACTGGTGGTAAAAGCAAATTAGATACTTACACAATGCTGATTGTGCACGGTATCTATGCCGGCGACAAGGGTCGAATCCTTTGTGCGTATATTTACACGCTGGATAATTCGGTTTTTGGCGGCTAGACGCGAGATGCGTAAACTACTTTTGTCGGTTGGGCAAAATGCTGCCGTGAATGTGGATAAGCCACGAAAATCTGCTGCAGACGTGTGTGGCAGGCTACGCTGGCTGACAGGGGCGCCGATAAGGTTTCCTGATTTATGGCGGTTACTTTTAACCGAATTATTTTCAGGAAAATGGTATGATGCATGTGAATGAAACAATGCCTCTTGGGGAGAAAATGTTTGCAGGAATTGTGGGTGGTTCTTTACGTAGATTTAAATAACCCACACAAGGGCACAAAAGTCGACCAAAGCACCCAAAAGACCAACACTCAGCCGGGTGGGTTATGACCTCCGTTTTTTTTTTTTTAAATTCGCATGGCACAATCTTCATCGATTATCTGCAGAAGGGAAGTACAGTTGTGGGGGTGAGGTAGATGTGCCGAACAGGGGCACCCGGTTCACTCCTATCCCCATCAGGTTATGCCGATGAAAAAAAGTTCAGCCAGAAAAAAAAATGGAAATGAAACACTGTTTTTATTTGTCATAAATTGATTTTATTGTTGAACTGCTGAAACGCTCATTTTAACAGGTACAAATGTTTTATTTTGGTGAGGATTATTTTGCACATTATCCTGGGGGATGATTTGTAACTTTGCACTTCACATGTAACTACTGATCCTTGATATTTGGTATAAAAGTAGTTAAAACTCCGAAGTTGATTACTTTTTGTAACGATTGGCGGTATTGTTAGTCTTGATAAGGGTGGCAAATTCACTGCATTGAAGAACACACACGAATTATATTGGAAAAATGTTTCGAAATTTTACTTTGTCTTTTCTATTGCAAAAACGATTTCGTTCAGGAGAAACTCAACTCCGACTCGATAAGTTAATGGGACGTGCGCACTTTCGTGCGCACACGATGATTGTTGAAAAGTGCCCATCAGCAGCGTGACCTTCCGCGGTTGTGGTTGAGCAATGACTGATGCAATTAAGGATGAAGATGGGATTTTTGCTCTTGCACAACGATCGGCCAATGGTACTCGCGCTCTCCTATGCATGCTTCAATTCTCTACGCCCATCGAGGTGGATAAAATACTTGCGTATTCGTTCGACGTCGATGGGCATAGAAAGGATGAAGAAACCAAAAGGAAAGCACAATAACCCTGGATTGATCTGGTTTTGGTGTCCGTGTATCAATGCAACCCTGGGGATGCCCCACTGACCTAATTCGGCGAATGTGGTGATCTCGGAGTGCATTGAACTGTAGGCAGATAAAATTATGAAGGAGAGGAAAATGTATCTTGTGCTATTCACCTGTAAGAAGAGATCATTGATCCCCAGCGAATAGAGTGTCTGGGAAAAGTCGAAGTGACGCAACTTTGGCTAGAGTAATATTATCGTGGGAAACACGCTGAGACGCAAGACTAATGACCTTGCCCGGAAAAAACAAATCATTATGCAAAATTTAACAAGCCTCAGGACTTGCTAAATAAGGCCATGACCGGTTCCCGGTTGTAGTGCCGATGATGATGATGATGATGATGATGGTGATGATGAAACACGCTGAAGAATTCGATAATTACCCAAGCCGTTGGATAATGGTGCAACCGCGTGGTTTGATTCGACTTGGTTGTTGCTAACCAACATGAATTGGAATTTCCGCTGGAAATCTCATGGGTTAGAGGAATGGAGTTGCCGTATGGCAAAAAGGAATTCAATTATGCATTACCTGCATAGAATAATGAGTTCAGCAAACCGTCCGTTTTTAAAACATGATTTACAGGTGAATCGGTTGGTAGGAGGCACTGGGGTTGATTTAACACTGCGTTGGCGGTCGAAATAAGGCGGAAACAGTAGGTCGGTTCTCCATGTAGTATAGAGAACCCCCACACTGTCACAGAAGAGTAGTATACAGCGTTATTGAACAAACTGAATGACGAAATAAAAAAAAAAACGGCCGCATATGGCGAAGAAAAAAGTTCTATACCATCAGGATAACGCACCGTCACACACGTCCTTGAAAGTGATGTACAAATTGAACCAATTACGATTTGAATTTATTGCTCACCCAATGTATTTTCCAGACTTGGACCCCAGACACTATTCTCCGTTCCCAAACTTCAAGCGGCGGGTCGAGGGAAAGAGATTGAGGTCGAATGAGGAAGTCATTGCGGAAACCGAGGCGTAATTCGAAGCCTTGCACGTTTCGTACTACAGAAAGGGCATCAAAATATTGGAAAATCGCTATTCCAAGTACATCGACCTCGATGGCAAGTATGTTGGGGAATAAATACAACTTTGCCCGCAAAACTCTTGTTTTCATTGAAAATCCCGGAACTTTTCAGCCTATTTAGTACATGCTGTGTGTTCTAGGATTGACAAACCACCAGCCTCTATATCTTCACAGACAGTGAAACAGCAGTAAGCACTGCATACCCACAAGCATTGTGAATTAAACGTATTACAAACATTTTTCCTTCTATATTTAACCAGACTCAGCCGCAACAACTTGTGATAGGGTGTAGCTCATATACAATATAATAAATAAATATAAATAAACAAATCGGCCTGTCCTTTTGTAACCGGCAACGTTAATGAGTATATCGTTTCCTATGTTTTTAGAATGATTGGCATGAAGCAGGCTCAGTTGTAGGTATATCCTAACCCGGTTTCCCACAAAACAAGGTTACATTTACAATAACAATACTGTCAATCATTAATAAGCACCTGCCAAAAATGTTCAACATTTGAATACACAAGTGAATAAATTCTACGTACATGACCTCAATTACAATGCTTCTAAAATAGAATTTGAGGAAATTGTTAGTACTCACCATTCCAACAAGTTTCCAGTGACTGTTGAAACATAGATACATTTGTGTCTCTTTTGCGTACAGCGTTATCTTGAACACTTTCGTCGACCAGAAGTCTGTCGGGCCGGCTATCGTTATATTTTCTGTAATGAAATCAAGCAAACAAATGAAATCAAATTAGTCGTCAGCAAGGAATCAATAAAATTCTTCATCAGAAACAACAAACATCATCATATCCTAACACAGCCCACGCCTCAACATCTGACCAACAATCAAATGTCGGAACAGAAAAAGGGAACGTTAAATTACATTCGTGACTTATTGGACAAGTGGAATAGTTACCACATGCCATGAAATTCGCCCGCCAAGGGCGATGCAACTGTTTTGATTCCCCGGAAAACGTTCTTTTTCCTTGACTGTTCGCTGCCTTCATCGGTAGATGAATGATGAAATGTTGTCAACGGAAATGCATTCATTAGCCATTCTTGCAAGACTCGCCTTCACCGGCCGCTATACACCCCTCGCTTACATTGCGGCTTCTTGACCAACAAGCAGAGACGACTTGCAAGCGCAAACGTCTTGTTTACATTGATCTCGATGTATCAATATTTGTTTTTCATTAAAACCGATCTCCTGGTAGGCATCTACTAACCGCCACCGATAAAGCCACCTCTAATACCACCACACAAGCTTGGACGGGACAATCCAGTTGGAGAGTTACGATTTGGCCTATACTCTTCAACACTAGAGACGCGGTTGACATTTTCATTTGCTTGGGGACGCCGACGGGTTAAACAAATTTGTCATAGTCGTACTGGCAGCCTCAGTTAGTAAGACCCACACTTGCACTTGATATGTTGGCAATTACAAGGCAGCCTTTCCCGGTCCACCGGACTGGAGACGAATCTGCGAATCTTTACGTAAGACACGTGAAAACCTCGATTTCAAGCTGAGGATTAGGATCAAGATGACGACGAAGACGACATCGACAACGACCACGACGGCGGCGACAGCAGCGGCGACCACGACCACGACGATGGTGATGATGATGAAGTTGAAATGTTTACACTGAAAATCACACTGGTGAGGGCGCGTACGACGACAGCGATAGAGGCGACTTGAATACCTACCGATAGACCCAAGTGGAAGTGTGCTAAGTAGGTGTCCGGTGTCCAATGTCCAGTGTCCAGTGTCCGGCGCGGCGGCTATGTGTCAATGTGTGACACATCACGTTCACTGTGGGCATGGATGCTTACACATCAGGTTATTGAACCGGGGCTGCGGTAATTAAATTTATGCTTTTTTGCATACCGTGCCAAGTTTGTTGTTCTCCTATAAGGCCTGACCGTGCATCAAGTGCACAAGACGACACCACACCGCGCACGGAGGGCGGCTGGGGAGGTTTTCGCTTACCCTATGTACAATATGCTGGTGTTAGATCTGTCCCCCCACATGTCTCGCTTTGCTGTCATACGGTCTTTCGCTTGGACTTGGAAACAAAGTGCGGTTTTGATGATGCAAGTCGAAACCTTCATTGTAGGGATAAGGATAATATTTGCGATGAAAAGTTATCGGGGGCGAAGCGTTCTATCTCAGAGTATTACTACGACCAGCGATTTGGGTCAATGTGGGGAAACTAAAGAAGGTGTATTTATAGACTGGTTTAATATTCGCGTTCCTTTAGGTTTTGGGCCGAAATTAATCTAAGGATTAGCAGTATTGGAAGTAGGACGGCTGGTAGATTCACGGACAGTGAAGTAATGCATAAAGCAACGACGATTTTTGTCGTTTACAATAGGATAAACAGAGCAAGTTACAACCGGACTGACTTAAGTGCAGAGAAGTAGCAAGGTAAATAATAATCAGATTGCCATAAGCAATGATACGCGGGCATGTCAGTAAGTCTTTAGAAAATGAAGACGATTTGCTTTTGTTTTCTCATTTAGCTGTCCCAATAATGGCGCATAATACTGTCCAGCTATTATTCTGTCCATTTTCCAAATAGTCAATGAATTTAACCCTTTGCACTCGGGGCCGTTTTCGCGCAGGCGAACCAGCAACTCGAGATGTTTCGTAGCGCTTTTTGGTGCATTTACTATCTCTGACGTAAAATGATTACACACAAAGTAACACACAAATCTTTTATATTTTAATGTTTAATGTATCTTTACAGTTTTACGAAGATAATATCTTAAGCATTAGTCCTTGTAATTGAGCTTTGTATGGTATTTTAGAAAACAATTGCCGAGATGTATGCCCGGCTTTTCGGGACAAGTATCACAATAGTATGTAGTTTGATGTCTTTTGCCATGTTCAGTCCTTTTAGAACACACTTTGCAATCCTTCCTAACTCCTGTTAGGATGATATGCAGCTTTCCATCTAAGCGGATGTGTTCGGAACTGGAGGTTGATGTTGAAGATCGAGGACGTGTCTGACGAAAATCTGCCGTCAATTGCTGAACTAAAGTTTTCGCATACCGCAAGTGACTAAGCGGCTGTTCTCCTCTCTGTTGTTTTTATAGAGTATATATGAATTTATTGAGCACATCTCCAGACCCCAAAAAAAACAGTTTACGCCACCATTTCAATGATTTCCGTAAGAAACAGTACGTTCCGACTAATTGATCTGCACGATCGACACCACCCATATGTTTTATATAATTTATTACCACATTAGGCTTCTTGACGGTAACTTCAACACCACCTCGTAACATTCTTCTCACAGAACTCATTCCTGCATTGTTCCAATTCGTCAAGCACGTGGCAACCCTCTTGTCTTTCCATGATAAAACTAAGTTATTTCTTTTGCGGAATGCTAATGTTGATTTCGTACCAAATTTTGGTTTTTTTATTTGGTTTGGCAAATGCTTCCTATTCGTTAAGATTCCTGTGTGGCATTTCAATTTGAACAACTCTTCAGCCAATATAAAGCTGGTGTAATACCGATCTGTGAACATATGGTGTCCTTGGCTACCAGGCAATTTTTCCAGTAGCATCGTATAAAGATGCAGTGGTATTCTTGTTGATATCGGAAGGTCGGGCCTGATCAATTTCTCCGTGGTAAGACTTCCATAATAGGGAAGAATACCACAGATATAGCCAGTATTTGAGTCTGCCATTGTGTAGACTCTAATAACCCATTTAGTCGGTTTTTTTCGGATTATATGTTATAAATGAAACCCAACCTTTGAATTTGATAGTGGACTCATCCACACCAATTTCTTCTCCTGCATCTGTTGTTTGGATTGTTTTTAGATGAAGCATCCAAAAAATCTGGCTAAATCTGTCTCTAGTGAATATGTTTGAATAAAAAGGAATGTAACTGACATCATTACGCGACCAGTACTCTTGCAAATTCGCCAACGGCATTGTCCCCATATTTATTATGACTCCAATAAATGCCCACATTTCTTCGGTAGTCACATTCTCCCAGTTTCGCCATATCGAGTACTGTGATAGCGTCCTGTTCTGTAACTTTCTTCTAGCGTAATTATTTGTTTCTGTAACTATTTCATTCACGAGTTCATCGGTAAAAAACAGTTTGAAAAAATCCAACGGTTCTTTCTTGTCTCCGAGTATGTGCGGTCCTACAGGAGTGTTGCCGGCAATAAACGGTATTCTCGAGGGTATTTCTTCTGATTCTGGGCAACTAACCCATTCTGAACTGTCGGATCGTGGGTCCTCTGCAGCATCACTATTACTGTCACCTTCGCTGTCTATTACTCTAATCTTTCGACTTCTTACACCTCTTACTTCATCACTATCATCATCACTGCTTCTGTTCTCTCTATCGTCAAGCTCTCTGTGTATAGCTGTAATTTCCTCGTTTAGCAACTCTAAATCAAACTCATCTTCACTCCAACTTATTTCACTACTACGTTCCATGGTAATGGGGATTAGAAACTTAAACTTTTTTAGTGTTCTTGCCACGGCTGTCAAGTTCGAACCAAGGCCGAAAATACCGTCCGCTTCGTAGTTGCGTACTAATTTCAGATACGAAAGTCTTATCTCTGTTTGAAGGGACATCATGTTACACTTCATAAGATTATACAAAACGAGCGTAGGAACCGCGTCGAAGAAACAAAACGTAAACAGTTACCGTCGCGGATCGAGTTACCGCAGCGAACGAAGTGGTGAGCGACAGTCACCGCTCGAGTTGTGGCATCAAACCGCGTGGTGAGTGAGACTCACCTCTCGAGTGCAAAGGGTTAATACCACGTGCAACCCAAAACACAGTACCCATTACCTTTCCAGCTGATTTCACCGTTTTTTGGAGCCCGTTCGCCTTTAACAACCCACTATTTTGACTGTTCTTTCATCTCGGGAGTGTAGTGGTGCATCCAGGTTTGATTTGCAGTTACTAATCTGTGCAGAAACTCAGCTGCGTTCCAAAAGTTCTCAGCTGAGAGCAAATGTGCCACCAATCTCGCAGATATTTGTTTCATATTCTATTTATCATGCAGAATTGAAACATGAAACAAATTGAAAATTGACAGATGCCTAGATAGGAATGATGCTTACTAAAAGCAGACCGTTAGCGATGCTACGTGCGACATTGTCAGCGTTTCTAAGGACTTATTGATCTATGCTCGTATCAGTCGAGGGCTGCATAAGGAAAGGTGATAAAACAGTGTGAATTAAAATAATTGCCGTGATAATTAAGCGGGTGCCGGACATAGGTGGTCATATTCTAAACACACAGGACTTGCTTTTAAGCCTACCTTTGGGTGCATCGCATCCAAGGGTTGTGTCAGTAAATTTTTACGAAGCAGCATCAATGTTAACGAAATGGCTCGTAAGCAATAGTATGGCGCAACTGCTAAAACTGGCTGTTAAAATTTTTCAATAACGACATTAACGCTATTGCTGACTCATTCCTTGGTAGAACATTCGTTCCACACAGGGTAAACCGTATTAAACCAAAAAGTATCAAACCACGATCGATTCTAGGCATGGAAAGGTTATTACGGATAAACAGCTAGGTTTCTGAAAGTTTGAATTGAGCAATACGGGGGAAACTGATGAACATGGAATAGGGCTGTGGCGGTGCCGCCAAACCCCACGGTACACTTACCTAAAAAACCCTCATTACCTCATCCCAAGACGCATAAGTTTTCGCCAATGCAATCGCATAAGGCACCTGAAAATGCTTCACGCATTAAAGAGATCGAATCTATGATCTTTAAGTCCCTGACTTAAGAAGAAAACTTACCTTTCATGCATTTTATTTGCATACCAATTCTCTGTAAGATTTTTTTATTTACTTATCAGGAATTCCAAACCAATTTCGGCATCTACGTTGCCAGACAAATTCCCCTAGACGAATTCCTGTAAACAAATGATTCGGTTTACATACAATGTAACCTTCATACAGGGATCATAAATATTACGTCGTATATTTTCCCAGCCACGATGTGTGTACAAAAACTATCTACACACACATCGGCTGGCGACCCCTTTTAGTCAGCGATGAACAGTCCAACGCAGATGCATGTAATTAGCACCATCTGCGTTGAGACTAATGCCTTACCAATGCACTAAGTGCAAACAAAAGAACGCTGTCTACCAGCAGGTATTCTGGCGATACACAAACAATCCAATCACCAAGTATCCCAGATGAATCTACCATTTAATGAGTTGCAACTTGATTACTCAGTTGAACTTACAGGTCATAAATCTCTTTTATCCTACATAGTTCTGGATCCGTTTCCCAGTAACCTTCTCACATAAACAAAGATCTGCACGATCCCTTTCCCTTTCTTTGTATTTCAGCTTCTTCATCATGGCTTTGATCTATGAAAAGAACCGACGTTCACTCACACTTGCGTATCGTGAAGATCTCCTCTATGAAATCGGTTTGGTTACTCCAAAGAGAGACTTTACGTCTCTCTTGGTATAGGAAAACGCACCCCTTAATTAAGAGAGCCAGTTTCACTGGCCGAATTCCCTTGTCAGCGAATTAATATCGTCGAGTCCATTTCCATCCACCCACCGAGCCGGTCACACGGCGGACACGCGATAATTTACGGAGTCGTTCGTGTAATGAGTTGTGATCGGGTTGTCGTAATAAATTAATATTAATCCAGATTTCTCTCGCGAAATCATTCGTTCTGGACGCTAATGTGTTTAAGTAATGTTTGAATAAATTAAATAATGTTTAAATAATTTAAACAATGTATGCTGAAATAAAACTTTTCATAAATAACTATATGCAGTGTGCTTTATTTTCACTTGTGCGACCTTCTCTCGTTGATGTTCAGTGATCAGCGCACGTTATCTTCCTTCCTGTGCTGGAGGGGGTGAGCAGTTTCTTCTCCAGTGTGCTTCATATTTTTACGTGTCATGTGTTGGTGTTTGGTTTTCCCTCGGGTTGTACTGCTCAGAGTATTTAATGGAAGTTGTGGGGACGAGGTAGAACTCTCGCCCGTGCGACGTCGCGATCTCGTACCCCCACATGGCAAGGTATGATTGTATAACACACCACCTTATCACATTTACCGCGCCCGAACCTGTTAACTTATTTACGCTGATTAATGCAAAATTAGTCAGTTCACCAAACTAAAATTTCATAGCGGCAGCGCTACTAATAAATCATCGACCCTAGACTCGCATTTGGTAGGATACTCTATGTTGGGGCCGCTTTCGTTAAATCCTGTTCCGGAAATAATTATCTTCACAAAACCCAGTGCCACCCATGAATCAAGAAATATGTGGCAACAGTACCATTTTTATATACGAAAATATCTTCGGCGCGGTTGAACATAAAATTCGAATAACCCAAAAAAAAGTAATACCAGCCTGTGAATATTTTTAGCAATCACACGTGACGTTCGATAATTAATGACTCTTGACGGTCTAAGATACAATAAATGTCTAACACAAGCTATAAAAAATAAATACAATGCCCTCACATTTACGGCCAACAAAAACTTTGCTTTAAAAGGAAGATTGTAGTCCACATGTGGTGGTTGTTATGTTTTGACGAGGAACTCGAGTAGTCGTTTTTCGGGACGTCGTTTTTGTCCTATTTTTGCGCTTTCGTACTAGTGAAACTATAATTTAAAATAAGTAAAATCAGATCCGTCGGTTGTTTTATTTTCATCTTGTGATGTCTGGTGCATTTCCAGAAAAGAGGAAGATACGATTCATGGAGCTGTATCAGCGGGCGGAATCTACACGGGTGTAGATTTATCTCAACCCAGTCGC
This sequence comes from Microdon myrmicae, assembly GCA_963931805.1. Taxonomy (NCBI): domain Eukaryota; kingdom Metazoa; phylum Arthropoda; class Insecta; order Diptera; family Syrphidae; genus Microdon; species Microdon myrmicae. The sequence goes on from OZ007497.1 coordinate 207,465,900, forward strand.
AACAAAGCGTATCCTCATTCCATCGAGCAAGACCAAACTCACGTTTTCGGAGAGGTCTTGTGGGGGTACGAGATCGCGACGCCAGCATGGACGGGAGTTCTACCTCGTCCCCACCAATCACTAAAGGTTTCTCCGAATATGAAATGACTGTGTTCGCCGCAAAACGATCGCCATAGCAGTCAAGAAAACATCAAACACCGGAGAAAGGAAACAAACTAGAACACGGTTTTTTTATTGTTAATTGTTGTTTATTGGTGGTGAATAGCGTTTACATATTGTTCTATTCTATTTTACTTAACACTCGATACGAAATATTTACTTCTTACAATAAACGCGCAGACGACTCGCAGGACTTAAACACGCTTTTTGGTGTTGACACACCGTACCGGCGCGCGGTACGGTGGAAGGCAGACGACCCGATCGCCTTGATGTTTGTAATACGACTCAACGATCGTCATCTCATGCAGAGATGATTTCGCTAAGAAAAAAAGGAAGGGAGAGAAAAACTCTTCTCTTAAGGGTGTGAATATATCCTTGCCAAGGATATGTTTTATCTCCCACAAGTGTAACGTAGAGTCTCTCTTGTGGGAACAAGAAAACCAGATCTCGTAATAAAGGTCATGGTGGTTGTGTGGGATCGTTCGGATAGATGCGATTCACACGTGCAGTGGAACGACGAAACAGGCAGGCGGCAAAGACAATAGGGAAAAATGACCAAATGCGCCGTTGGTAATGCGGGTCATTGTTTACACGATGCCTCGTCGCCATTTTCGACGTTAGGAGAAAAAGGTGCTAAAGCAAATTGGATTTTTATGGCATCTCTGGCTGCAGTAGAAACCGGGTTCATATTTGCATTAGGAAATGCTGGAGAATTTGGTTTCAACGTCTATTGCGCTAATTATATGCAGCTGCTTGGGTTGTTTATTGATAAGACAAACCAAAAAGGTTGCCAGGCATGTATGAAAAGGTATATGACGCGGCTGAGAAAATAGACGGCGCGATATTTGTGGTCCCTGTCATGACGGTTACACTGAATGCAATCCGAATTATTTTGTTTACAGGAATTCATCTGAGGGAATTTGACTGGCAACGTAGATGCCGAAATTGATTGGAAATTCCTGGTAAGTTAATAAAGAAATCTTAAGGAGCAATGGTATGCGAAGAGAATGCATGTAGGTAAGTTTTCTTTACAGGGACTTAAAGATCATAGATTTGATCTCTTAAATGCGTGCAGCATTTTTAGGTACTAATGCTGTTGCATTAGCAAACTTAAAGGAGTTGGGTAGTAGTTATGGGGGTTTTTCAGGTAAGTAGACCGTAGGGTTTGGCGGCACCGCTACAGTCTTTTGAACGTATTATAACACACCATTAAAAGTCGACAGGGCCTCTGGCAGTATAATCAGTTAAGAACAGAGGTTGGACATGTATCATCTCCAGAAAACAAGGTAAATATTAAGGGGGTCATACAATTAGATCGACTAAGAAATCGATTTTTTTGCCTTAAAAGTTAGAAAATAGTCAATAGGAAACGCTTGTGAGACTTACAAAATGAACTCCTTCGTTGTTTTTCCGATGATTTTCGAAAGTATATTTAAGTACCATTTTTCGATAGTGCAAACTTTAAGCGCGAAAACATCATATTTCAAATTTACAACCACGATTACTCAAAAACTACTGCATCGATTTGACTGAAACTTTGAGGATATCTTCTTTATATTATTAGCTTCTCTATAAACCTAAATGTTTTTGAATTTTGTGTTGGAAAATTAACTTGTTATTGGAAAAACGCCGAAATATCATCAATTTTTCCCGAAAAACTTCTGCCAATCGTTAATTTTTTTTTTCACCTTTTCGAGGCTTACAGATAAACTGTGAGTGTTATTAACAAAAATATTTTTGTTTTGTTGGAATTTTTCAAATTCAAACACAGGCTCCATTTTGTTTTTAAAAATTAGAAACAAAATGTTTTTTAATGTTCTGTACTCATATTAACAAGCCTACAAATCCATATTCCAATCGAAAAAAAAATTGTTAAGTATGTTTTTTTAACCTGTCTAATTGTATATCCCCACATTAGTGACGCAGCATTCAATTCTCTGGAGAGAATAGTGAATTCCTAGACAATAATCCCAGCCACAGCGTGTCGAATTGTTTGGAGATTCCTGAAAAATGACAGAAGCTAAATTCATGGATCTATAAAAGGAGGATATAGTTGCATGACTAGTTCAGTGCTCTGCAGAATGAGATATCGTCACCGCTGTACACTTCGGGGGTCCATTATTGCGATCCATTCTTCACAACATTGGCACATTGATAAAACAGAGAATCCAAAACAATCGTACCCGAGAATTGGAAGACAAACGCTGTGTAGTAACATCTACCAGTTCTAAACAGAACCTTCCAAGTGAATGGAAAGCTTTCACGAACCATCACCGCCGCTGCAGGCGTACCACAGGAGAAAGGTTGGTGCAAGGCTAATAACCTTGACCGTGAAAACAAATTATTATGGAAAATTTAACAAGTCTCGGATATGGATCAGACACACGACGACGACCACGGAAACGAAAATGGCTAAACGATTTAAAAATTTTCTCATGGAACGTCCGCTCAGTATATAGCTGCACAGTAGCTAGCCGATGCCCTGTCCGAATATAAGGCTGACATAACAGCATTACAAGAAATAAGATGGACGGTGTTATCGTGTGGTGTTATTCAAGGAAAGGGGTATGACATTTATTACAGCTGTCATGCAAAACACCATATGCTCGGGGTAGGCTTTCTAGTCAGCCAAAAACTGAAGCCTGCCATTATCGGCTTTAATGCAATAAACGAAAGGCTATGCACTCTTCGCGTGCGAGGCAAGTTTAAGAACATAAGCCTCATAAACGTTCACGGACGTACAGAGGTCCCCTGACGACGAAAAAGAAGAATACTACGAAAACGTCGAACGGTCCCTCAATGCCTGCCAAAGATACGATGTGAAAATCGTTCTTGGTGATTTGAATGCTAAAATAGGTTGCGAGCCGGTTTTCAGGCACTACGCAGGTTCCCATAATTTGCATGAGAAAACCAATGACAGTGAACTACGAGTCATCGAACTGGCAGCATCCAAAACTTGGCCGTTGCGAGTACCAGGTTTCCGCGTAAAGATATCCACAAAGCCACCTGGGTATCACCTGATGGGGCTACTCGGAACGAAATTGACCACGTGTTGATAGATCGCCACCACCCCTAGAGCCTGATGACGGTACGCACGTACCGAGGTGCCAACGTCGACTCGGATCACTATCTTGTTGGTATAGTTTTCCGAGTGCGGTTTGCCTTACGGAGACGTAATGCATCCCCGGATCAGGTTCGAATCAACACGGCTGCCTTACGCACTCAGAATACCAGTAACAAATTTAGGCATGCGCTAGGACTCGCCCTCGAAGAGCTCGATGAGGGGAGAGTAAGCCCTGGGGCCAGAACGCCGGGCGTAGAAGAGAAATGGTCACGCCTTAAGAATACTGTCATTAGTACTGCTAACTCCACCTTAGGCAGTAGTCGTAGAGATCGGAGCGACTGGTTTGATGCTGAGTGCAAACTAGCGACTGAACGTAAGAATGCTGCATACCGGGCAATGCACCAGACTCATAGGACGCGTGTGCGCGAGGAGAAATACAAAGAGCCCAGAAGATCTGAAAAAAAGACTTCACAGACAAAGGACCTGTGTCTGGGAAATAAATACTTGTCTCTGAAATAGGGAAAAGTAAATAGCGAGGTCCGCACCAGGCGTGGAAGTTCTACAAAATAATCCGCAGTACACACCACACTACACTTACTGCAAGGGTAAAGAGGTGTTGTAGAATTTATTATAATGGTATGGGGTTGCTGAGATCCCGTCCTCAGTGCCAGTGTAGGATAAGTTATTCATGCAGTTAGTTTGTTAAATAATTTATTGTTGTAATGGGGTGTCCGCAATGCCAGTCTATTATTTGTGTTGTAATTCTGCTAAATAAGAATGCTATGTGGCGGAAAGACTGCAGTACCAGTTTTAATATTATTAGATCCAGATTCGATAGCTGTTATCTGCGACCACGGGTAACGGGGCCACTTCTCGCAGTAGAACAATCCATCTCAATGTAATTGCGGTATGTGCACAAATCTTACCCCCAATTCCAGCAACAGTGATCTCCAAATCGAGGTTACCAAATATATGCAAGTCCTCGTTCAAACATGAAACACATGCATAACTTCGATCAACTAAAACTTTAATTTTACTTTAACAACATAAATGGGAGTCCTTCGTGGACCAATTAAAAATAAAACAATTTATAAGACACTATTCAATAACACAACTGAACATTCCTTCCTGGAATTTTTACTTTTTATTAAACAAAAGGGAACGGGCTCTTTCTATCTTTTTTTCCTTTTCTGCTGACCAACTCCGCGGAAAAATCCAACTGTCATCAACGGAACTCAAAACCGTATTTTTGAAAAAGGTTAACCCTCCATCTCTCTCGCTCTCCATTCACGTCCACTTCGAAAAACAAATTCGAACTCGAAGAACTGCACGATCCACACCCGAATCGGGGCGGCTTCAAAAACTCACTTCTGGATCGTGCAATTCTTCCACCACCTTACCATCGTACTATTTTAAAACAAAATTATATTAAACATAAATTATCAAATGATGGTGGTGGCCGACGTACGTAACAGAGGGTAATATGATCATCGATCCTGAAAGCATTCTGGAGCGATGGGAAGTGCACTTCAATGGATTACTAAATGGTCAGCTCACAGAAGAATTGAAAGCTCCACCAATGTAAAATCAAGACCAAATGTTGTCGTCACCAAGCATTAAAAGCCATAAGACAGCGCAAATCAAATAAAGCCCCCGGAGCTGATGGTATACCAGCTAAGCTGATCAAATAAGGAGGGACAGCGTTACATCACGTAATTCATGAGATCGTGGTATACGCATGGGAGCAAGAGGAGATGCCGGAAGATTGTGGAATAATTTGCTCCATACATAAGAAGGGAGATATCACGGTATGCAGCAACTATAGGGGTACAACATTGCTGAGTACCGCCTATAAGATACTCTCCTCTATCCTACAAGCTCGGATAGTCCCATACATTTAAGTCGTAATTGGTCGATATCAGTGTGGCTTCATCCCAGGCAAATCAGCGATTGATCAGATATTCACCCTTAAGCAGGCGGTGGAAAAATGTCTGGAATTTAAGATTCCATTATATTATCTATTTATAGACTATAAGCCCGCCTACGAAAGCATAGCCAGGGTAGAACTATAGAATACGATGAGAGAGTTCGGCATTCCCAACAAATTGATACGACTTTGTAGGTTGACCATGACCAACGTAACCAGTCAAGTAAAAATAGTGGGATTGCTGTCCAAATCAATCAACATCTTTAATGGACTCTGACAATGGGACGGTCTGGCCTGCCTCCTCTTTAACCTAGGGTTGGAGAAAGTAATCCGTTACTCTGGCATCACAACTAGAGGGACTATTGTCACCAAGTCCAGCCAGATACATGTTTATGCAGATGACATCGAGATTATCGGTAGATCCGATTCGGCTGTACAGGACTCCTTCACCCAGATCGAGCAGGCGGCACAAAAGCTGGGACTGCACATTAATCAGGGAGAGGCTAAGTACATGATGGCAACCTTGAGTTGTACGCGATCTACCTTGAAGCTAATGTTGTAAGATCAAAGTGGTAGACTCCGGTGGGCGGGACACCTAGCTCGAATGGGCGAAGAGGAGCCTGCCCGGAAAGTCCTTTGTGGCAGGATGTATGGAAGGAGACAGCGCAGCAGACCTTGTCGGCGATGGAGGGATGGCGTCGACCAGGACGTCCAGAGCATGGGAGTGCCAGACTGTATGACATCGGCTCGAAATCGGGGCAGGAGGAGAGATTTGTTAAACAAGGCCAAGACCAGATCCTGGTGTACTGCCGATGATCGTGATTACTTACAACATTGGCACATTGATAAAATAGAGAATCCAAAACAATCGCACCAGAGAATTGGAAGACAAACGCTGTGGAGTATCATCTACCAGTTTGCTGTGTAGTATCATCTTCCAGTTCGTTCTAAACAGAACCTTCCTAGTGAATGGAAAGCTTTCGCGAACCATCGACGCCGCTGCAGACATACCACAGGGAAACCATTTTATTTAATATGTCATCGTCATCATCATCATCGGCACTATAACCGGGATCCGGTCTTGGCCTTATTTAGCAAGTCTGTCCACCGGTACCCGGTCCTTATCCGAGACTTGTTAAATTGTCCATAATAATTTGTTTTTCCGGGCAAGAATATTAGCCTTGCGCCACTATTTAATATGTACACCTCCGATATTCCTCGCCCTGTGGACGGGAGAGTAAACCAGCTATGCAATGCGTATGACGTCCTAGTGTACGTGTCATCCAAAAGCCCTAAACTCGCAACAATTCGACTCAACCGCCACCTGGACGAACTGTATCAGTATCACAGTCGATGGAAAATTCGACATAACCTATCCAAGGCGGTAGCCATAATTCTGAGGGCTAAAGACTCCTAACCTACTTATCGATATTCAAAGGGACGTCGGTCGGTCTAAGCAACTGCACAACATTTTGAAGCGGAGCAACAAAGTTGACACCAAAGTTGAGCTTCTCTGCTAGAAGCTTCTAATCCGATCTGCAATATCGTACACCTTTCCCATATGGTCCCGAAAAACTTCTAGTTTTCGAAAGGAAACTCCTCAGAAGATGCATCAACCACTCTAGAAGGCTTGACGGTCGCTAATACTCCAACTCTTACCTATACGAAAACGTCTCCATTATCCCCATCGACGAGTACTTGCTACAATTAGCATATAAGTACCTCGAAAGCATTCAGAACAGCGGGAAATTACTTGTACGGGAGTCTTGCCTTTTTGACCCTTCTCTCTTTCGATCTCTTCGGATCCGACCACCACAATTTCTTCTATAGCACAAAACTGAAGAAAGAACCCTTCCCAACAACATTCTCTTCTATAATCGAGGATTCCTGGATCCATCCCATAGGATCTAGTGCTAACACACTTGCACAGACAATACAAGATGGCACAAACATACACACACACCGACCAAAGTGCCGATTATCATACGTCGAAGACGTGATAAACGTTCACTACCGCACTTAAGACCTACCAGTTTTGTATGATTTCTTTCCCACCATACCTCCATCCAAGTAGTTAGAGAACATTTAAACTAACCCTGTCCACACTATGCTGTTTTTCCATTTTTTGAACGAAGGCGAAAGCAGCGTCACTCAAACGACTGTAGCTTGTAAAACACTGGATGAAATGTCACGAAACCTCACACTTAGACTAATGACGGGTGGCGCTCACAAAATGATTCATGTTCATTTTCTAGTGGCACCGCCTATTGAAAAATCCCGGATCTTTTCAGCCCATGTAGTATTGTGGGGTTTTTAACAGATACACACACAATACACAAGCAAATAGTGAAGAACACCAAACGAAAATCGGATAAGAAAATGCATCAGAGCCGTATATCATAGCGATAACATAACAATTCCATATCAGTTGAGTGTACTTGAGTTTAGAAATCGACTTCGTACACGCGGCAGTAGCCTGATGCATTGGTTACATTTTTAGTGATTCTAACCATAATAGCGTCAGTTCAAATCACACGTTCCTCACTATCATCGCAAACGCCTTAGTATCATAGGCCCTTCAGTGTGCTAGGTGATGTAATTAACCCTGTCATTGGCCTCAGTCAACATCCACCGAACAAACGTTAGCCGCCAGACCAGCATAATGAAGGCCAGAAACCATTGTACATTTTTGAGCACTACTGCTCATGGCCAGTTTGCGAACATTTTGAGGAAATTCGTAGACCTAACAATTTCTTTTAATAAACCTGTGCGTACCAAGAGCGGTGTTTATCATCATATTCAGACACGGGCCTCCCGTAAGTGAGCATCCGCGCCGTTTAACTCCGAAGATATGGTGGAAGCTAGAGCGGTGTTTGACTACGTGCTTGAACATATAATTTGTCGACGTTTAAACTGTCCTCTTCATCTGGTTAAGGAAAGTATTAAAGAGTGGCGACCATGTGGAAGCTGAATGCAGTTACTATATCTGATCGTTACCGAATGGCACATCTCCATGACTTTTCATACAAGTTGCAGTGGTGCTCTATCTTTACAACAGTAGACCTCATTAAGGCTTTTCATGAAATGCCAGTAGCTTCAAAAGATGTTTCTAAAACAACTGTCCCTACACCGTTTGAACTATTTGAGTTCAAAGTGATGACTTTCGGCTTACGGAATGCAGCGCAGACATTCCAGAGGTATATGGCCTCAGCTCTAAGGAGTCTTGATTTTTTGCTATGCTTTTTATAGCTTTATTCCCATCAAAAAACAATATTTGATCAAGATGCGGTATTCCTGTTTTTCCATTTTTTTTACGGAGGCGAAAGTAGCGTCACTCGAATGACTGTAGCTTGTAAAAGAATGGATGAAATGTCACGAAACTTCATACATAAACTAGTGACAGATGAGCCTCTCGAAATGAGTCGTGTTCATTTGAAAATTCAAGGAACTGTTTAGTCTATGAAGTACTTGCTGCGCGTTTTGCAGTCGAAACGTTGATGATACGATGTCACAAATGGCACACCATTGATTAGATTCGTTCTCGCACTTGAGAACTCAAAACAGCTGATCATAAACACATCTGCTGGTCCATATGATATCCCCTCTATTATATCGAAAAAGTCCTCCTCTTAACCAGATCACTGTGAAATATGTTCCAACTGTCTTATTCCACCAGTTAATCGACAAACTGATGAAAAATAAACGAATGTATAGGTAATGTCTTAGATCGCTGTGAAAAATTTTCCGTCTATCTTATTCCACTAGTTAATTCACGAACATGAAAAATTAACGAATGTCTAAGCAATTCCAAAAAATGTCGATCCGTCATCCCCTTTGTCCTAGCGACTAGAATTCTTCCGGGTTATGGAGTCACTTATTTTATATATATATTTTGTATATATCTAGAATCAAACAATGTCTTTATTGATCACCAATATGAGTTTCGTAGCAACGGGTCCACAAGAAATCTGATGGCGTAGCATACCGAATAATGGAACCACTTCGTACACTGCTCGGTAAAAGCAAGATTGTATAAATGAGTATGTGGGTATTTCACTTAGTTATGTGCCGACAGGTGCACGGGTTCACTAACGTTCCCAACAAGTTCGCGGACTGGTAATGTTCACTTCCTACCAAATCGCCAACTTTACTAAATGGGATGAGTACACTTGTCACACGTTTCCAAGCACTCTTACTTCTCTGTCCTCTATTTATGTATTTAACATAATACTCTTTCATAAGGGAGTTCAATAAATTGCAAACATGTATGCCGTCGTATAGCGGATCCTGATGGGATTTGTTCTTCACGTGATTGATGTTCGCCTCCCGGATACCAAGTCCAATTTGCTGCCTGGGAGGTGCACTATTTACTTACTTGTCACGATTTGGCGGTCTTCACTTGTCAACACCCTAGACAATCCTTTCTCTGGAACTGCATACAACAAATAACAGTAACAAAACGCAACTCGTTGATCAATATGTGTTTATTGTGTCCGTATAATAACATTCCACTTAGCACAACATTTACAATCATTGGTATTTGTATTCGGATAAGCCGCTTTTCAATCCTTGACACAGAGTTTGTATTGCTTACGCGGTTCGGAGGTATTTGGAACCGTCGAGATGTTTATACTTTCGGATTTAGAAAAGAAACAACACATGAACTAACTTTATAGCCACTATCACGAATCAGTATTAGCTATACTTCTACTTCCGTCTAATCGCTTGTGACTTCAAAAGGACACGAATTATTATTCCTATCGCACTGACTCGTGGTTGACGCCCGACCGCCTTGAATAGTAAAACTCGACTCCTCATATTAATGAATCTCAATAGACGCGTGTTGTGACGAAATCTGACTCCTCGATGCAATCCACAGCCGTCAGATGCAACGGTGGTGCATCACATCGGTGAAGGAAGAGCGAACCGGATCAACTTGGCGACGGCCAATGGCGATCGAGAACGGGGTTAAATGGGAGGATTTCCATATGCCATATACGGCAAATACGATGCCCCTTTGCCTGCATGTCGACAACGAACGATACCGTGCCTGTTCAAGCAAGGAACAAGCATAAGCAGCGACAGCGTTGCTGCCAATCATCTCTGGTGATCGCCTGAGAGACGAAATAGGCTTCTGCATCCCAAGTAAACAGATACGCTATTTCGAGGGACGTGCACCAGATGCGCTTGTTTGATTTAGCCGTGTGGCTTTGGTGCAAAAGGAGGGAAGATATTTTGTTGACATTAAGTCAACAGAAATCTCACCGACGCGACGGTGGCAAAGGGTCAGGCTGGATGGTTATCTATTTGGATTAATATGCTGCTACATGGATATCATCATCATCATCGGCACTACAACCGGGACCCGGTCTTGGCCTTATTTAGCAAGTCCTGATGCTTGTTAAATTTTCCATAATGATTTGTTTTTTTCCGGGCAAGGTCATTAGTCTTGCGCCAGAGGCTCCCCGGCGAAGAATCGAACCGGGTCTCCCACGTGACAGGCGGGTATACTAACCAGTATACTATCGAGGAGCCAGGTACATGGATATGGTGGTGAGGAATTTGCCACCCAGGGGAACCATGGAACAGCGTTGGTAAGCAAAACAAATACAGCGAGGTACTGTGTGTTTACTTTGATTTTCAGAAGGGTCATCATAGAGCATGAACGTGGGTATGGTTGCCTAAACACCGATCATATTCATGCCCAAATCCTATGATCGGTTAATAGTCGATAATAGGGAATTGGTCGCAACTGTTGGGGACCTAAGGGTATAGGAGCAATGGTTCAATTATAGACCGTAGGAAGAATATCGGTGCAGCTGTGTCCACAATACGCTGGTCAGCGTGTGTTCATCGTTTATTGGTGACGAGCTGAGCCGATAGGGGATATGAAATGGTTCATGTATTATGAACCAAAAACATTCAATGTTATGTATGCTATTGGCAAGTTGTTACTTTCAGGTGAAAGCTACTGAAAGATAGCTTACGCTGCTCGATTGCAGGTAAGTATAGTGGCTTGTGGAGTGGGGGAAAGGGTTATTGACTTAAGGAAGTGGGTGGTTCTTAGGGAAGGCTTTAAAGAACCCCGACAAGTATGGAAAAACAGGACGACCGAATTTTGAACCTAATACTCTTGTTGAAACTGCATTTATACGGAGTTCACGACACACCCGGTTACAGAGCGGGGAAGCTGCGGAACTCCCTTCCCACGCGAGTGTTCCAGGCGCGTTACAACCTGCAACTGTTCAAAAAGAATTGCAACGGTTATTTGGTGGCAGCTCGTGGCGCCCACTCGGCGCGTTAGGTTCGCCTATCCCGAGAGAAGTGTAATAAAAAAAAAAAATAAATAAAAAAAAAAAATTAACAAGACACTATATTTCTGGTCGCACAACCTAAGGGGGTTTGGGTGGTGACATATCTGTCCTTCACCAAATTTGGGCATACCAGAGGAATCCATACTCTTTCCAACTCTATCCCACATCTCTTGTCGATTATACCAAACCCAATTCACCTGCTTGCTTATTACAGCAAATTCTTGAACACTTCTTCACCAACCCACTCAAAGGAATCCACTATAATTTTAGAGCTATTTAGCTCCCATTGCATCCTACATAGAAAAGACATTTGTCTTTTGTCTTGAAACGTTGCAAGTGCACGAGAGTTTCGCATCGACCAGTGCAATACAATACAATACAATTTTAGTTATAAATTAATTTACATGAGTTAGAAAACAGATTTACACTTTTAGATTTAAAGTTAAATTTAAATATTTTAAACGCCTTAGATTAAATTAATGTAAACTGTCTATTTAGGAGGAGTGGCTTTGTGCAAGCACTGTAAGCTATTATGTATACATTTTTATTTACATAGGGCCATACACTATTTATGACAATTGCTCTGCTGTGTCTCTCTACTTCGAGCAATTCTTTCACTAAGAAAAGCCAAGGTAATGACGCAAAGGTTTCGCGCCGACCGGTGCAACATCTATGTCTTAAAAAAGTAAACATTTTCGCAAATATCTAAATATTCACCAGGAATGCTTGCATTCCGTGCAACCTATGTAGTAACTAATACTTGTATTTCGGATTTAAACTTACTACTGTTGCATAATAAACCCCACGGTTAAACTTTCGAGGAATGTTATTGGAATAAAAAATTACAAGTATAAATATTAATTGGGATACACATCCCATTGTGAACTTACACTCGAAGGTTAGCAATGGCACTCACCTCCATTGTTGGGTTGCCACTCGTCGAAGACACAGTAATGACGACGATTGTGTCCGAAAGTTGATGAAGAGCGAGGAATAGAGAGAGAGTGTGGATCTGATTAAGAGTCTGAAATGAAGAGCCTTTTCTGTTTGATCAATAGTTTTTGTCGCACGAAGCCTTTTCTTTTGTTAATTTTTAATTGTAAACGTGTGCCAAGTTTAATAACCTGTGTATTTAAAATTAAAGTTAAAATCTATATAAAGCAAAAATTGCTCAAAGTGAGCAAATAAATATAAAAATACACACGCCCGTTCTGTGTGAAAGAGTAACCCGTTTGATTCGAGTTGATTAGCTGGAACCCGAGGTGCATCTGAGGTGGTGCCGCCAAACCCCACGGTACACTTACCCAAAAAACCCCTTTACCTCATACCAAGACGCATAAGTTTTCGCCATAGCAATCGCATAAGGCACCTCAAAATGCTTCACGCATTAAAGAGATCAAATCTATGATCTTTAAGTCCCTGTAAAGAAAACTTACCTTTCATGCATTCTCTTTGCATACCAATTCTCTGTAAGATTTCTTTATTAGCTTATCAGGAATTCTAAACCAATTTCGGCATCTACGTTGCCAGACAAATTCCCCTAGACGAATCACTGAAAACAAGAGGATTTGAATTAGATACTTTGTAACCTTCACCAGGGATCATAAATATTGCGCTGTCTATTTTCCAATTTCGCCATTTGTACGATAAATTTCTTTACGTACACATTGGCCGGCGACTGTTTTCTCCCAGCAATAAAATTCTCTGACTCACACAATGTGCAAACAAAAGCAAATACGCATTCCGCGTCTCTTGGGATCAATTGAATTCGAAGCATAAAGAATGCAAATATAGAATCCGTTTCCCACAAACGAATTTCCCTGCATATACAAATGCAAGCGAGGGATTTGTTTCGTCCACCAACCAATTAGCACATATCCACATCACAGCGTCGCCTCTTTGTTTAGCCGCACACGTTCCAACAATGATCCCATTAGCATCCGACTTTACCGAAATCGTATCTTAGGTATGCACTGTATGCCTTTCTTTGTTCTGGGCACACACACACCACTGCACTGAAAGAGTGCATCTCTGTGGCGGCCACATCCTTAAGAGAAACGTTTTTCTCTCTCTTCCCTTTTCTTAACCCTAACCTAGGATGGAATTCATGTCAGAGTTCTATCCTCGGGCAGTCTGATTCCCATTGTGAACTTACACTCGAAGGTTAGCAATGGCACTCACCTCCATTGTTGGGTTGCCACTCGTCGAAGACACAGTAATGAATTTGTGTCCGAAAGTTGATGAAGAGCGAGGAATAGAGAGAGAAAGTGGATCTGATTAAGAGTCTGAAATGAAGAGCCTTTTCTGTTTGATCAATAGTTTTTGTCGCACGAAGCCAAATAATTATTTTAACCTTTCCTTTTGTTAATTTTTAATTGTAAACGTGTGTCAAATTTAATAACCTGTTGACCACGCTGGTCACATCACTTCCGCTCTCCGTCACCGCGGAGATGCGTAATTATATACCCGGAGTCGCGAATTTAACACCCTCGAATTTAGTTTGAATTGTGTGAGTCGTCTGCACCATAATAGCTCAAGTGGAAGTTAATAATGTGTACCTGCTTAACTTAACTGGTTCCCTTGTTACCTACATATGTAAATTCAGTCAATCAATGTTCGTACCGTGTTTGTTTAAAGTAACTTAAATAATTTTACCTGTGCATGAGTAAATTCAGTCAATCAATGTTCGTACCGTGTTTGTTTAAAGTAACTTAAATAATTTTACCTACTAAAAACACATAAACAATAACCACAACACTTGATTTTTTAAAACCATTTAACTAAATAAAAGAACATTCATAACAACGGACACACAGTGTATCTATTTCTCCGTTTTGTGTTCGCTTCACATTTCGCATTGGATCAACTGCCGCACTACTTCCCCGGGAAAAACAACAAACAATATGTGTGAATTATTTTTGGTGTTGTGATCAGCGCCCGCGCGAACAATATATGATGGAGGAAGAAGAGAACCAGCGCCGTACGTCGGCGCAACATGCTTCTTCCCCACACATCTACACGAGTGCAAAAGGAGACGACCCTTGTTTAAAAGTCCCCGGAAACTGCGGGTAAGTGCGTTGCATTAAATACAGTATCAGGGCGTCTCCAGGATTTGGACCGGAAGATTTACCGTGGCCACCAACGGCACATAACGGACCGTTACGTTGCACTCAGTTGCCACTGGACTTGCGGTTAACGGGTAACGGTAGTCCCAAATACGCCCCGTGGTAGAATTACCGCCAACGAGGGGAGTACCTGCAAGCGCGCCCCTGAAGCTTCTTGCAATTTTCACTCGGCCACACTGCTGAGGAATGGAATTTCTAAATTGGTGTTGAAGGGACTTTCTCCAACACCTGGCGCAGCTTTTTGTTATACTACAATCTTTTATTATCTAAACGGCTGGACCCTATGTTACAACTGGCCCTCAGGACTACGGCTGAAAATACTATATCACAACATTTTATATAAGAACTGGCACTGTGGAAGTTCTTATGTATCAACGGCTGCTAACCTTTGTATTATGTCACAATTTCCCCCTATATAACAACTAACTTTTCTATACTATATTGCATGCCCCATGTAACAACTGGCGGTACTGCGGACAGTCCTGGCAAAATATATATAACAAGTTCATTATATAACAACTGGCCATTAGGAGCCAAATAAAGTATTATAACAACACAAAATATTGTAACGACATTCTTCTATTATGGCTCCTCGATAGTATAGTGGTTAGTATACCCGCCTGTCATGCGGGAGATCGGGGTTCGATTCCTCGTCAGGGAGCCTCTGGCGCAAGACCAACAACCTGCCCGGAAAAAAAAATAATTACGGAATATTTAACAAGCCTCAGGACTTGCTAAATAAGGCAAAGACCGGCTCCCGGTTGTAGTGCCGATGATGATGATGATTCTTCTATTATGTTACAATTGGACGATTGTAACATCTCTCTATTATTATGTTACAACTGGCAAAAATAAATCATCATTGTTGCGTGTATAATTCATCATTGTTGAACGAATATTATAACAGCAGAAAATATTGCAACCCCATATTATATACGTTACAACTGGCGCTGCTCTCCATCACCTCTCTTTTATGTCACAACTGGCGCTGCGGACAGGATGCAGCGGCCCCTACGATAAAATATATACGAGGGTTGCCTTTTATATTTCGGGATTAGAGAACAAAAACAAATATTGATCATCGAAAATCACTTTATTGTTTTTCAAAATATTCCCCATGAAGATCTATACACTTTTGCATGCGTTTGAACCAATTGTCGAATCACTTTTGCCACTCTGATTGAGGTATCTCCAACACATGCATTCTGAATGCAGCAACCGCTTCTTCAGGTGTCGAAAAACGTTGACCTCTCAGTTTGTTTTTTACGTACGGGAATAAAAAGAAGTCATTCGGTGCCAAGTCAGGACTATACGGCGGATGACCCATCAAATCAATGTTTCGGGTGCTCAAAAATGCAGTTGTCGCAGCCTATGTGTGAGAGCTCGCATTGTCGTGGTGAAGAGTGATCCGTCTTCGGCGGTTGGTTTTCCTGATTTCTTGGAAGACAACTGGCAAACAAATGGTTGTGTACCACTCAGAATTGACTGTTCTGCGTTGTTCTAGTGGTACGGTTGCGACATGTCCAGTTTTTCCAAAAAAACAGGCGACCATTTGCTTGGAAGTGCTTCGTGCGCGAACAACTTTTGTTGGATTTGGCTCATCTTGAAACACCCAGACAGTCGACTGCTGTTTACTTTCGGGTTCATTCGCGTAAATCCACCATTCATCACCTGTCACGATGTCATAAACGTGTTTCGAAGCACCGCGACCGTATTTTTTGAGCATTTCTTTCGACCAATTAACACGAGCCTTTTTTTGGGCGATTGACAAATTGTGTGGGATCCAACCCGAACAAATTTTTTTGACAGTCAAATGTTTATGCAATATTGAATGTATGCTGGTCCCACTAACGCCTAAGGTTATCTCAATCTCACGATAGGTCACATGAGGATCTTCCAATATCAGTTCGCGCACAGCATCAATGGTCCGAACTGCCTACCCGAACTGTCTCCACATCAGAACGTTCTTCACCTCTGGCAGATTGGTTAATAACTCTAATGAGATTGTATACCACAATACAGAGCTTTCACCTCACCAATTTAAATATAGTAATATTCAACCCTTCTCCAATATTTTGCGTTTCAACGAACAAACGGAAATTAGTTCCCCAACCCACATCCCTGACTGACAATATCCTCACTAACCCATTGATCACTATGCTACTCCCTTCCACACCACACTAACTTATTTCAATAATAATTAGGTAACTAGACTAAGTTAAGATAAGTTAAGTTAAGTTAAGCAATTTAGCATAGGTTAAGTAAATAACTATATCCTGGTTTTCTGACCTTTTCCAGGAAGCTCTACCCACTAAAATCTTAATCCATAACCAATATATAACTTTTATCATATTGTTTGAAAAATGTACTAGTAAGTATATGTAAACAATTATAGCTAAGGTATCATAAGTTATCTGTATTGCTTATTGTAAAAATTATTTATGGTCAATAAATACAGAAATGTAAAAAAAAAAAAAGCATCAATGGTTTTCGGAACAACAACTGATTTTGGACGACCTTCATGAAACTCATCTTGGAGTGAACTACGACCAGGATTGAATTCACTATACCATCGATAAACACTGGTCCTTGATGGAGCTTCATCGCCAAAAATTGAATTAAGTTCATCCATGCACTGTTGCTGAGTTAATCCAAGCCGAAAGTTGTAAAAAATAATCGCACGAAAATGTTGACGATTTAATTCCATTTTTGGGCCGAGATGAATCTTTTAAGTTACTGTAAACAACACAAATAGCGCTCGTATGTCAAAACGTTCTGAGTGCGTATAACCTCAAAAATGTCCAACTTTACGACAGAGCTGTCAATTGCCGGATTGCAACACTAGGGTTGCCAAATTCCGAAACATAAGAGGCAACCCTCGTATAAGGATTTGGTAGCCAATCAATAACGTTACAACTGTTAAACACAACGTTGCAAACTTTACAACGTTAATACCAATAAATAACGTTAACAAACTGGTAGCAGAGAGTCCTCTTCTCCATTATGTAACACTACTTACTAGTAGTTCCTTTCGGGGAAAACTTTGTCGCTATGTTCTTGTCATATTGTGGTAAAGTCGCGTGCGAAGTGTTACCAAAAAGTAATGGGAAAGTTTGAATTTCGCGGAGTTAACCAACATGTTGATCATTTCCACTAATTTTGAATATTACACTAATTTTGACATTTCCACTCATTTTGAATTTTCAATTTATTTTGGATAATCGAACCTTTTTCTGTGTTCGGCAATTTTTTGCATTCGAAAAAAAAGAATTTGTATTAAATTATACTTGCAAATCATATAAAGCACAGCATCTCATACGAAATGTGATTTTTGGCGAATCTACTGCTGAGTGTTTTCGTAGCAGGTTCACAGTAAATGCGATGACACATTGTGTCGTAAAGGAATTCAATATTTAAAGTGCACGTTTTAAAGTGCCCACAATTTCACCGAGCCCCAAAAACTACCCCGTTTAATGTTCGAAAAACTGAATTCTCTTTTTCCTACTCATTCTCGACTAACATATATTTTTTCCAAGCTTGGTTTCACTCTTCTTCGAAGTCCTGTATCGTCCTTGCATTCCTTCAAAAGGCAATCTTAATAAAACCTTGATGCAAGTGTGCCAATAAATCCGTAAGTGCCGTTAGCATTTTAAGTTTTATGTAATCTACTTAAACTGTCAGCAAGTGGTGGATCGCTAGGAGGAGTGGGTGGGCGTAGCGATGCCACTAATGCAACAATCAACGATTCCCATCGCAAATGCATCTAGTGCTGGTTTGACCCTTGACATAGACAGTTAAACATCCCTTCCCGACACTCTTACTCGAAGCCACTTACGGCCCCTTTACAATTGAAGTGGCTGCCGCTTGGGTTGCAGCGAACCACAACTTTCATACAAGTCTCAAGTGTTGGCCGTAGACGGTGACCGTGAAGGAGTAGCAAGCATTTTGTTCAAATGGGAATATTTTTTTGGTTTTCGATTGCACTTTTGCCTTGCCCTGGCCGCTTGGTTTACAACCTCGTTTACGAGAAAAGGTCTGGCGAAAGGATAGTCGATGTAATCTTAGGTGCGATACGGTATAGCGCAGTTAATTTAACCTCATGCGTAACGAAAGTGTCTTAATTTAGTGTGATATCGACGGCGGACTAATCTCTTAACAATGAAGCATATGTTTGATTTTCCGACAACTTATTCCACGGATCGTATCGAAGTCGCTCATTTGAGATTAAAGTGGACAATCGTGCTAATTGCTGTTGAGGTGTTGCGTTGGTAAAAATTAACCGAGTGCAGAGTAAAGTATACTGCATTTTTTTAATGAAACTATTGGCCACGGGACCATGGTATTCGATTTGGATATCAAGGAGCTAACCGATTAACGATGCAGTAATCAGAAGCGCCCATGCTACTGCCAGGTGCGACAGTACACTCGTTGCTAGACTCTTCAACATCGTTTTAATGGTGCGACCATAAAAAATCGTTAAATAAAAAGACATGTAAAATATAATCCAATACTTGGATTTGGGACGGTTAGTGCACATGGCACATTGAGATAATTATAGGCTACGGTACTAAACAAATTATTGAGTAAGTTTATGCAATGACGCGATATGTCATTTCACATCCTTTGACTGGTTTGTAATGCAAGCTATGGACCACTATAGAAAAGCAGGGCAATTTCGGAGAGCCAGTTAAGTATAGAATCTGATAGGCGACATCGTAATAAGACTAGTAGTCATTTCATGTTTACGTAGTCATATGCTGATGTTATTGGTGCTCAAACAAGTAATAACTCTTACGTTTAAAGGCCGTGCTTCATTTACAGGAGTTCTGTTAAAAGGCACCGAATGAAGATCTGTAGCATTTTTACTAATATTTTGGAGTAATTGAAGTTTCTATTCACGAGGGATGTACAATAAAGATTAACACTATTGTTGTTATGGTATAATACGTTCCATAAGGTCATCTCGTGTTAGACATCGGAAATAGAGAAGATTTAGTTCTAAACACATCAAATTTAGCGAAGATAGTACGGACAGTCTCGAAATGAAGTAGACGTGTAAAATATCGAATTTTTAGCCTTTACAGCCGCACTTGCACTAGTAAAATGGCGTTTTTAGAGGTCTTCTCTATTTTCTTAAAAAGAAAAAAAAAGAAGAAAAAAAAACAACTTTGTTGTGTATCGTATTCGCCTTATAGCCTAGATTTAGCTCTGAATGATATTTTTACATGCTCAAGCAAAATTATTGAACACCATCGTAATTTTGATTTATGTGTCTTGTTTATTCACTTACTATTTATATTTTATTTTATATATTTATTTTTTTGTTAAGGTATCTTGAGGGTTGAGATATGGAAAGCAACTATCAAATTACATTGTTGTTGCGCCCTAAAAATAGAATACCATGTATTGAAGCAAATCATAATCGAAGGAGCAGAGTAGCCAGGACGTAAAGAAAAAAGAACTCAACTAAAAATAAAAAAACTATGATAATAGGAAATAAAAGAATAAAAAAAAAATGAATGTAATACACCTTTCCCACCAATAGTACTAATTTTAAATGGTGAAGAGCAATTCTGTTCAGTGTAACCTCGACTCTGGTGCGGCTGACGTCTACGTGTGTTCTCGGGTACTGAACGAACGCTAACTTCACCGCCCGTCGAGTAAGCAACATAAAAAGAGCACAAGGCGGGTACTACACAACTATTCCTGTAATACTCCCCCCACCTTAAAAAATCGACATTTTACTTGATTGCCATTGTAAAGGGGCTTTCAACTCTGTTTTGTTACTTTAATCGTATAAAAACCCTAAATGCCTTCTAGTTTTCTTATATATTATTATAGTCGATAGTATTTGTCAATTGAATTGTAAAATTTAATATACAAACCATATAAGAAATAAAACTACTACTACAACTACAATTCGGTCTCTCTTTTTCCGGTGGTGAGCGTCAGGATTATTAATAGAAATATAAGATCTTTTGATAACATTGTTAGAATAAATAAGGAAAACTAATCTTTTATACCTTCACAAGTGAGATTTAGCCCAGATTTAGCTCACATCCAACCCAGGCTCAGCCTAGATTCGACCTAGAAGCAAAGCCAGCAAAATGAAGAAAGCGGAGGACGAGTCGAAGAAGCGTGGCTTAAGGGGAGAAAAAAGGAGAAGTCCCAGATCCTGCACAAGTTGGTAGTCCACGAAGGTCAAGCCGAAAACGAACCAGGTGAGAGCAGGAAGGAAGTAGCGGATACCAAAAAGGAAACGAAACCAGATAACGACGAACAAAACACAGTGAAGAAACTGATGGACGAAATTGAAGTCATGAAAACAAAACTGGGGAAAATCGAACTCATCCGAGCAAATGAACGGAGAGAGAAGACGCCCACACCAGAACAAAGAATAAGCGCCACAGAGGAGAAAACGATGTCAAGGACTGGATATACGGTGAAGGATGTGGCCGAGATGATTCGACCCTAGGAATACAGCAAGACAATTCTCCACGGCATATGTAAGAAATGTCCGGTAAATTGGAGATGTCGAGCAACTAGATGGAAGACTGGTCATGACTGGTCAGATATCAGTAAACTGGCAGGAGCAGCTACACTTTGGTGCATGGGAGCCCTTCACTCATCATTAGAAGAATTCCTATACGATTTACTAAATGATTTCCCGACGAAAGATGATGCAGCCGATCTGCACGATCATCTGCGGAATAAAAAACAAATGGCGGATGAGGACACAGAGGTGTGGCCTTTCTAAGAGATACACACACAATACACAAGCAAATAGTGAAGAACACTGAACGAAAATCGAATTAGAAAATGCATCAGAGCCGTACACTATAGCGATAAGATAGCAATTCGACATCAGTTGAATGTACATGAGTTAAGAAATCGAATTCGTACAAGCGGCCAGTAGCCTGATGCTTCATTGCTTCGCTTTTCACTCGTTTCATCGTATATTCAAATCACCGTCTTCACTATCCTTGCTTAACGCTATAGTTGGTGACACCGACGTGACCTGTATACACACAACACTTAATCTCCCATAGGTAAACAGAACTTCACTACTCGATCACGACCTCCTCATAGAGCACCGGCACACTCGCCTGCTCCAACGTTCTCTCGCTCGCTCGTATATACACACACAATACACAAGCAAATGGTGAAAAACACCGAGAGGAAATTCGAATAAGCAAAAGCATCAGAGCCGTATACCATAGCAATAACATAGCAATTCCACATCAGTTCAGTGTACTTGAGTTTAGAATTCGACTTCGTACACGCGGCAGTGGCCTGATGTGTTGAGCATTGGTTACATTTTTAGTGATTCTAACTATCATAGCGTCAGTTCGAATCATACGTTCTTCACTATCATTGCAAAGGAATTTGTATTCGCCATAAAAGCGATCGCCTCGAGAGGCCAGCTGGTCGAGAGGACTCTTGTGAATTACGTGGTACGAGGCATAACCAACATGGGGTGTCGCGATATGTTGAAAGCAGCGCAGCCGACACCGTACAGAAGCTCCTATAGAAAATTCAGTGAAACGAAATTATAACGCCACAGAGAAGGCATATATTAACCGCAACGCGCAATGTGGACGCAACCGGAACGTCAGGGACAAGTGCAGGAAATCCAACATGATCCGCGATCAGATACTTCAGGTGTGACCTGACTGGACACGTCGAACGAAATTACCCCAGCAAACAGACGGGGTAGAGAAACAACTACAAGCGGATCAAAGAAGTCCATCTAGAGCAGGACAGACGAAGAACAACCGACGGCAGCCAGAATCAAGTGCTTCAAGTTCAATGAGATCGGGCACATAACCCGTAACTACAAGACCAACCAACGGCAGTCAGAATCAAGTGTTTCAAGTTCAACGAGATTGGGCACATCGCCGGTAACTGCAAAGTAAGTGGGAGCCCAGTAGGTCAGAGGTCCAGCGGGTATCACCAAGAGGAGAGAGCAAGCCAGCTGTGGATGCGAGAAGACGGTTTGGCATCTCTAGCAGATACACACAATTCACAAGCAAAAATAGTGAAAGACACCGAACGAAAATCGAATAAGAAAATACATCAGAACCGTATACCTAGCTATAACAAAAACAATTCACATCAGTGGAGTATAGTCGAGTTTAAAAATCAAATTCTAAACACGGTCAGTGGCCTGATGGGTAACGCTTAGGTAAATTTTTTTCGTGATTCAAACTGTCATAGCGTCAGTTCGAATCACACGATTTTCTTCACTATTATTTCAAACGCTATAACGGCAGTGTGTACCACACGACGGTGGCGTCCCGGTGCAGGAGTCGATCGCGAACGCCAACAACTTTCGCTACGAGAAAGATGCCAGGAGGGTGCCGAATAATAGGAATACAAAGTTAGTTTCCACGGATAACAGCCAACCATACAAATTAATCATTAGGCGACGATTACTAGATCAACCTCAAGTTCGAATCGAGAAGAGCCACAACGAACTCAAAATTAGCGATTGTACTGCAAGCTGTACAACGAAAGTTTTGGCCGTTACAGGCGATTCGGCCAAACCGGAGCGGACTGGCATCAGGAGCAACGACCTGGACACGGTGGAAAACGGAAAAGAGGGGAGAGGGAAACAAAGTGATTTAATAAACACTCACCAAGATTGCTCCGCACGAGGTTCTAAGGAACTAGGTCAGTATAAGTGGGGGGAATGCACAATAGAACTTAACACCACACAGTCAGTGTGCGTTCAACCTTATCGTTTAGCCCTCGCCAAACGGAAGATATTAGAAAAAAAAGTGTTGTAATAGGGAGTTATCCAACCGTTAACCTCTAGTTCTTGTGCACCAATAGTCTTTTCAAAGAAGAAA
Organism: Microdon myrmicae; assembly: GCA_963931805.1. Taxonomy (NCBI): domain Eukaryota; kingdom Metazoa; phylum Arthropoda; class Insecta; order Diptera; family Syrphidae; genus Microdon; species Microdon myrmicae. Next base: position 207,489,341 of record OZ007497.1, read on the forward strand.
GATGGTGACGACAGGATGTGTATCGACTACCAGGGATTAAACAAAGAAACGGTCAGCAGAAGTTCCCGATGTCTATTGTGGAGGAGACCCTTGCCACGTTAGCTGGAAATAAGTGCTTCACGACTTTGGACCTCAAGTCCGGTTATCACCAAATACCCATACCGGAACAAAGTAGGATGTATACCGCTTTTGTTACGGAAAACGGGTTGTATGAATTCGTTCGCATGCCGTTCGGCTTGGTAAATGCCCTGGCACACTTCCAAATGTTCATAAATCTGATAAAAGCACACATGAACCGCGGAGATATAACGGTTTATTTAGACGATATCATCATCGGAAGTGATTTAGTAGCGGAAGGTCTAAAAAAAACTCGGAAAATTTCTGGTTGTTTTGAAGGAGTCCGGACTGACCCTCAATATCAGAAAGTGTGCATTCCTGGAAACCAGTTTTGAGTTTCTCCGACATCAACTAGAGGGAGCGGAATAAAATCAGCCGAGCAGAAGATAGCGGCGGTTAAAAGTTTCCCGAATCAGAAAATATACATCACCTAAGGCAGTTCCTGGGCCTTGCCGGTTATTTTCGGAAGTTTGTAGGTATGAGGTACGTAAAAATAGCAGCGCTCTTAACCAATCTGCTAAAAAAGGGAAATCTGTTCCCGTGGGTGAAGAAGCATCAGGCGGCATTTGAAGACTTCAAGTCCGCACTGATTAACCCTCCTCCTCTGGCATTGTACGATGGAGATTGTAATCGCGAGGTCCACAGGGATGCGTCAGCACTAGGACTTGCTGGGACATTGATGCAGCGTGGGAAGAGCGATGACACATTGAGACCGGTGGCATACGTTTGCAGAAAGGTAACGGAGGGGGAAGCAAAATACCACAACTACGAATTCGAGGTCTTAGTGATAGTGGGAAAACCGGACAGGTTCCGAATATATCTATTGGGAAAACCATTCAAGGTCATTACAGATTGTGAAGCCATAGTCGCAACTCAGAACAAACCAAGGATAATACCATGTGTCGCAAGGTGGTGGCTCAAACTCCAGGAATTTGAGTTTATAGGGGCTCATTGACTTGGGAGGAAAGCAGGATATGTGGATGCCATGAGTCGTCGGCCAGTAGAAAAAGAACGGGACATGGAGGAGGCATCCAACAATATACTCAACATGTGCATCGACAACGGGGATTGGTCAGCCACCATGCAATGACAAGACGAGAACCTACGGGACATTATAAACCAACTTAAAGGAGCGACGAACTGCACGAATCAGCGGAACCCCTATTAGGAATGCCAGCTAGAGGAAGGAAGACTGTTGAGGCGCGACGGAAACCAAAGAAAGTGGGCCGTGCCGAAACGAGTTCGATGGCGAGTTCTCCGGGCGTGCCACGATGAGGCGGCGCACATGAGCTTCGACATAAACCTTGAAAGGCTGAGAAGAACGTACTGGTTTCTGTTATGATCCGGCGCCGTGCTTCCTCGGTTGAGGGAAGAGCGTGGACCTTATATTTTTCCTTTATTTAATATTCTTTCAACAATTCGCTTTTCAATGTTTATTCGCTCCGATTGAGAATATGTTTGTGAGGAAATTTGTTGCAATCGATAATCAATTATCAAAGAAAAAAAACTATTCACTATGCTTTTAATTATTTAATTTTTGTATCTTCTTCTCCACTCAACTCAAACTCTCAAACTAAAACCTACAAATTCTCAAACTAAACTATTTCTCAAACTAAACCAAACTGATAACTCAAACTCAACTCAACTTAAACTTAAACTTAAACTGACTTTACAATTCACTTTTCTCTCTTCTTATAGAACATTGTGTTCTAATTCACTGTAAATTATAATTTGAACAAAAACCATTTTCTCAAAGTATTACTTACTCTCTGTGACTTTTAAATTTTGAATAAACTTTGAACGAAAATCAAAGAGCCATGTTTCAAATGAAAAAAGGTGCATGTTATGAAAAAGGGGCATGTTATGAAATGTACTGTAACTGACTTGATATAGAATATTGTGTATGTTTATTTATGATATGTATTAAATGAGAATGTTAGATATGTAAGGAGAAAGTTTTAAGGATGTGTTAGATAAGTAATGAGATTCAGTGTTAAAGCTAATAAGGACAGTAGTATTCTGGAATACTACATTTCCAAGGATGCGAGATTTTGTCACGGGTTATATCGGGGGATGTGTGAAATACGCGTATACAAAGAAAAAGGTGTAGCGACAGAAGGAGAGCTGCAGTGTGTGAAGAGGGTGCCCATTTGGACCATCTCGGGCTCTTTATCACTGGATAAGGAGGAGTTAAACACTTAATAGTACTGGTAGACAACTTTACTAAATACGCGGTTATGAAAGCCGTAAGGACAACTAATATAAAGGGAGTGATGATGATGAGCCGAGTCCAACCAGGTCAACGAAATCTTTGGTATGCCCAAGCACATAATCACCGACAGGGGTACAGAATACACAGCCAGCGAATTTAAAAGATATTGTCAGAGCTTCCGTATACAGCATATCATGACGGCCGTTAAAATACCACATGCCAATGGTCAAGCGGAGAATGTAAACCGCATGGCACTAGCGGCACTCAAGTGTGATCATGTGGCCGACAGGGATTGGGCGTAACAGTTAAGGAGCATCCAATGGAGTCTGAATAGGGTGACGAGGGCAACTGCAAGGATGACACCACACAAACTAATGTTTGTCTATACGCCAAGGCAAATTGCTGGAGACAAATTATTTTGGGAAATTAAACGGGAAGTATGCCATGATCAACAGAAGCGAGATGCTGCTGATACAGAGCAATCGACCTTAAAATACACAAGCTAATGAGACATAGTACTATGGAACCTGACATAGTAATTAAACCTGCTGGTGCCCTCTGTAGGTTAGGCCGGAAACTTTTCACCCGACCCTCGTAGAGCATTTTGAAACGTTACCAAAACTTTAAACGCGTTTTTCTCGAAACAACATATTCCAAAACTTCCGGAAACGTGTCGTCCTCATTTTTCATCCGATTGACTTGAAATTTTAACTGTAACTTTGTAATGACATTCATCATAAGAGGCCGTGAGGGATTTTCGAAATGTTGATTAGTTTTTTCTCATAAACAATTTATCGATGAATTTTTGGTCTTTTTTTCAAAAGAAAGCCATTTTGTTAAAAATCAATATTTCCTTTTCAATATTTCGAAATTCCTACGTCATCTTATGTATTTTAAGCTTAAGCTTAAAAAAAACTTTGGTTTTTGTTTCCAGATGAAAAATTTGGTCCAGGTTTGTTTCCCGAGGTGGCGCCTCCTTAAAAAATGTTTTTCTTTTGGATTATATGAGTACACCTGTGGCGTTTAGAACAGACACACACACAATATGCAAGCAAATAGTGAAGTACACCGAAAGGAAATTCGAATAAGAAAAAGCTTCAGAGCCGTATACCATAGCGATAACATAACAATTCCATATCAGTTGAGTGTACTTGAGTTTAGAAATCGAATTCCTACACGCGGCTAGTAGCCTGATACAACCACATTTATTTTTCCACACTTAATATTTTTTATTTTAATACGAGGGTTGCCTTTTATATTTCGGGATTAGAGAACAAAAACAAATATTGATCATCGAAAATCACTTTATTGTTTTTCAAAATATTCCTCATGAAGATCTATACACTTTTGCATGCGTTTGAAACAATTGTCGAAGCACTTTTGTCACTCTGATTGAGGTATCTCCAACACATGCATTCTGAATGCAGCAACCGCTTCTTCAGGTGTCGAAAAACGTTGACCTCTCAGTTTGTTTTTTACGTGCGTGAATAAAAAGAAGTCATTCGGTGCCAAATCAGGACTATACGGCGGATGACCCATCAAATCGATGTTTTGGGTGCTCAAAAATGCAGTTGTCGCAGCCAATGTGTGAGAGCTCGCATTGTCGTGGTGAAGAGTGATCCGTCTTCGGCGGTTGGTTTTCCTGATTTCTTGGAAGACAACTGGCAAACAAATGGTTGTGTACCACTCAGAATTGACTGTTCTGCGTTGTTCTAGTGGTACGGTTGTGACATGTCCAGTTTTTCCGAAAAAACAGGCGACCATTTGCTTGGAAGTGCTTCGTGCGCGAACAACTTTTGTTGGATTTGGCTCATCTTGAAACACCCAGACAGTCGACTGCTGTTTACTTTCGGGCTCATACGCGTAAATCCACGATTCATCACCTGTCACGATGTGATAGACGTGTTTCGAAGCACCGCGACCGTATTTTTTGAGCATTTCTTTCGACCAATTGACACGAGCCTTTTTTTGGGCGATTGACAAATTGTGTGGGATCCAACCCGAACAAATTTTTTTGACAGTCAAATGTTTATGCAATATTGAATGTATGCTGGTCCCACTAACGCCTAAGGTTGTCTCAATCTCACGATAGGTCACATGACGATCTTCCAATATCAGTTCGCGCACAGCATCAATGGTTTTCGGAACAACAACTGATTTTGGACGACCTTCACGAAATTCATTTTGGAGTGAACTACGACCACGATTGAATTCACCATACCATCGATAAACACTGGTCCTTGATGGAGCTTCATCGCCAAAAATTGAATTAAGTTCATCCATGCACTGTTGCTGAGTTAATCCACGCCGAAAGTTGTAAAAAATAATCGCACGAAAATGTTGACGATTTAATTCCATTTTTGGGCCGAGATGAATCTTTTAAGTTACTGTAAACAACACAAATAGCGCTCGTATGTCAAAACGTTCTGAGTGCGTATAACCTCAAAAAATGTCCAACTTTACGACAGAGCTGTCAATTGCCGGATTGCAACACTAGGGTTGCCAAATCCCGAAACATAAGAGGCAATCCTCGTAAGCTCGCGAACGAACCGCACGCGTCAATCACTGAATTCAAAAGGGCCGAATCCTCCTGTATGCCAATTCATATCAAATTTTCATCGTTTCCTTTTTCAATGCACCGTTATGTGACAACGGTACTTCTCACAAAGGACACTTATTGGCGGAACGAACTTTTGTTGCATTCAGTGTATAATATTTGGGACTTTATGGCAAACCAAATATTAGCTATTGGGATAGGGATTAGGTATTTTTAGGGATGTTATTTTATTTTAAAACTTTGTCTGTTGCTTGGTGGGGATTTGTTATTGTATTTTAGTATGATGCTTTGTTATAGGGAAAGGTTATGGATTGGTAAGGATTTTAATTGTAATTTTACGGGGGGTGATAATTAACAGATATTAATTATATAACAACACAACAACCAATCTCCCATAGGTACGTGGACCAAGCAATAACATAGCAATTCCACATCAGTTGACCTTACTTGAGTTTAGAAATCGAAATCGTACACCGTGGCAGTGGCCTGATGTGTTGAGCATTGGTTACATTTTTAGTGATTCTAAGCGTCATAGTGTCAGTTCGAATCACACGTTCTTCACTATCGTCGCAATATGCGATAATTGGTGACCCCAACGTGATTTGCACACACAGCACACACTTTCGCATAGATAAACAGAACTTTACTACTCGATCACGACTTCCGCATAGAGCACCGGCACACTCGCTTCCTCCGACCTCCTCTCGTTCGCTCGTTCCTCGCTTAGTCGTTCGCACACGAAGTTGATCGAAACAAAGATACTGACGAGGGAGTAGTGTAGCGTTTCGAACAGATACACACACAATATGCAACCAAATAGTGAAGAACACCGAAAGGAAATTCGAACAAGCAAAAGCATCAGAGCCGTATACCATAGCGATAACATAGCAGTCCCACATCAGTTAAGTGTACTTGAGTTTAGAAATCGAATTCGTACACGCGGCAGTAGCCTGGTGCGTTGAGCTTCGGTTCTATCTTTTAGTGATTCTAACCATGATAGCGTCGGTTCGAATCACACGCTCTTCACTATCGTCACAAACGCTATACACCGGTATAAAAATGCCAACAATATTTTGTTTTTGCATTCTTCTAGAATGTATTTATGTATTTATAACCCCTTTTTAACAGTACCAACCTGCTCATTTCACCACAAACAATTAAGCGAGCCAACGTGGCGTTACCCTTTAATTCGATTATTAGAACATAGGCGCAAAGTATCATGCCTATCTCTTTTCTATAGGTATTACCACGATAGTTGCTCAATTGAACTTGCTGAATGTGTTCCGCCCTTTGAGACATTTTCCCGCGATACCCGCCAATATGTGAATGCGCATCAGTTCACGTTGAAAGCCAAGTTCAGGCACACAAATAACCATCGAGAGTCATTATATAGCCGAATTACATGTGTTCTGATCATGTGTTTCCTCGTCGTTGTAATGTCCAGGCATTCAAGACCAATATACATCGCTACCTCCTTTCCTTATACAGTTCCTCTCCATCCGCTCGCATTGTGTTCTGACATTTAAGGGTATTTATGCCCTTTTGGGCGCACAATCGTTTTTCGTATGCTTACCAAGAAAATGATGCCAACTAAAAATAAACTATTTTCGATACGAATGTCCCCTCTTGGGACTTCTAAAGACTTATTGAACAAGAATAAATATTTTTTAAATATTATAACTAAAGTCTGGGCCATATTTGTACACAGTAGTATGATCATTTCAGGTCTGAGTTCATTTTTAAATGGCAGAATGCATCTGTGAGTCTTTGACTCCTTGAATTTCTTTTTTAAATATATCTCTTTGGTATTTTAAAATGTACCTAAATCCTCTTAAAGTTATGATTCGATATAAGTTCCTTGGCGATGTAAACTAAGTATTCTCATTTACAGTATCGCCCGAACTCAATGTACTGATGATGTTAGATATTGTTGATATTAATTGCGTAAAACCTCCTGGGGTTGTTACATATCCATGTGTTATGAAAGGGCAAAGTACAGCACGTGAGCCCTGATATGTACACAGCAATGAGACAGTTTCCTCTCAACATATCCCAAAAAGGGATCGCATATTTATTCATTACAATTTATAGGATGAATCTCCTTACCGCAAATTTTTTTATGACTCATTCAACCATATCGAATCCCAAAGTAGATAACAGGAAAATAGGACTCAGAAGTAAGGACACAAATCCTCCATAATGCATAGGAGTACTATTCAAATTGAATACTTTCAGCAAATTGCATAATTCCCGATACTCCGGTAAGACTAACCCTTTGGGCGTTTGCTGTGGTCCAACCCCCAGGGAGGATTGTAATACGACATTGATAAATGAAGCCGCTAAGCTGCCTGTAATCGGATTCCGTGCCAAACGCATTTTCATTTTTTGATTATAGTTATGAATATGATTTCAGGATTCAGTGGAGGGTGATGCAAATCCCTTTCGTAGTCCTTCTACAGTCGTATCCTTTTTGGTCCCCGGTGTCCTTGTATGGTTCGAGTACATATAGAAACAGCCATTCGAATTCATATTGCGGTAGCAGCGGCAGAAATATGACTCGATTCCGGACAGTGTGTATTTTAATCCTTTGAACCTTGTGAAGGAAATTAATATTCACGAGCATGAACAGGATACTAATCCCAAGCTGATTAATACATTTGAAAATCGGAGTCATTGTTTGAGTGGAATGAGCTGATTTCGAAGGCCAATACAATTAAGCGTCGTATTTTTATTCGGGTCAATGACACACACGAATGATCTGATAAACTAAAGTGCTGGAGAGGTTATGCGTTGAAATACTGGATGCTGAAGAAACGCCACCCAAGCCTTGGGAGTGAATAAAAATTGTATTGCGATGCAAAATTATGATGTATACGAATTTGCAATTGCGAAGTTTCGTTAAGTGAGAAGACGCAAATTTGCAGAATGTAAAGAGATTAAAAAGCTGAATACCGACTTTTTTTACTCCCTTTTCGGAAGTTCAGTTATGGCATCTTAATTAGGAACAATTGTACCAGTCTGGATAAGAAAATGCTTCATTCATTCGACTAACGCGGATATAGTTTATTCGGACAATTTTCGATACTTTCTTGGGAGTATGAATTCGCACGTTCTTTAATACAGTTGATAAACTGACTGAAATGAAGGTAACTATAAATGCCGACCTGTTCGCAATGTACATTCTGCAATGACAATAATAAAACGTCCGTTGAGCCCTCGGGTTATACAATGAATTACTCCCACTGGAAAAGTTAGAAATCAAAAAGGAACGAAGATGGAGGATTCCCAGTTATGAATTGGATGTTTCGAACAATGGTATAAGTAATAAGTTGATATGTTGATGCATGCCATAACCGTGACTTGCGTGAACTATGATGTCTTGACAGTGGCTGCACGTCACACATCTCAGCGCAATGAGCACACGCGACGTTGCACGACTCAACTTAGGGAGCAGTGCCTTAAGGAAAGTGCAAAGAAAATCTGAATTTAGCGATTCCATATAATATAGAACAGAACAGACCGGGCAAAAGGGAAAATCCGGACATTAGTAGAGATGACGCAGTGCCTTCTGATAGGATCGGGGTTGGCCATGTCATTTTGAGGTGATGCTATTGCCATGGCTAACTATTTGCGAAATCGTTTCCGAACAAAGAGTCTGGACGTAAAAATACCAAACAAAAAAAGGCGAGGGCACTGTCAGCCCTTTCGTAAATTTCGGATGTGGAATTTACGTATGGATAGGACACCTAGTAAAGGGAAGTTTGAGGCACGATCTACGAAGAGGGTTTCCGTTCGCTTGTCAGATACGTTGACAGCATATAGAATCCTGGTACCCGAGGTCATTATATTGAGGTGTTGCGGTTCCGCCAAACCCCACTGGCTACTTACCTAAAGAACCCCCCTCTCTACGACCCAATTTTATAAGTTCGCTAATGAAATCGCATTAGCACCTTAAATGCTTCACGCATTAAAGCAATCAAATTTATTTAACTAAAAGTCCCTGTAAAGAATCCTTACCCTTCATGCATCTCTTCGCATACAAATTCCCTGCAAGAATTCTTTCCTAACTTATCAGGAATCCCAACATCATTTCGGCACCTTCGGTGCCAGGCCAATCCTCCTAGACGAATTCCAGAAAACAAAATGATTTGGTTTACATACAATGTAACCATGATAACAGGGATCATAACCATTGCGTCGCCTATTTCCCGTCCTCACCAAGTGTATCATAAATCACCATACATACACATTGGCTGGCGACCTACACCCAAGGGACCAAAACAAATATACGCATCTCGCGTCTTAAGGCATCAATGCACATGCAAATGCAAATAGGAATTGAATACCTACCCTTACCAGCGATGCCATAAACACCATTTCCCGGTAATCAAGCTAAAACCAATTAGCCCATTTCCACATTGCATTGCTGCCTATTTATTTAGCCGCAATGCACATCTTAGACAAAGACCTAAGCGTTCCCTTTGTCTTCTCATATTGCGGGATCTGCTTCTCATCAGCAGCGGCCTGAGCAAACAAAAACCATTAGCATCCAAGGAGATTCGGTTTGTTTGCTTTACCGAACTCACATCTCATAAATACACTCTATGCCATTTTTGTCGTTTCAGGTTCGTTCTCATGGTTTGTCCCATGAAAGAACCCATGTACACACATACATGTGTACTACCCACGATCTTCACGGCCCCTTTGTCCTCACCGCCTGTCTGCTTCGTTTATCCATCGCCTTCGCGCGTGTATTGAATATTATGATCCTCACGATCACCCATGCACACATACTACCATGATCTCCATTACGAGATCTGGTTTTCTGTTCCACAAAGAGAGACTTTACGACTCTCTTGTGGTAGGTAAAACGTATCCTTAGTGGAGAGGAACACTTTCTCTCTGGGGGAAACTCACCCCATTAGCGAGTCGGTTCTGCACGAGCCGTTTATCGCTGAGTCCAATTACATCCGCCGACCACCACGGCCATGCTATCTCCTGCTCCCCATGGCCCCGCGGTGACGCATATATCCGAAGTCGAATCGGGAAAGCGCGCTTTAATTTAAATGATTTAATTTAAATCCTGTTATTGGAAGTACACGGGTCGCGGATAAAGTAAACGATCAAGTGGATATTTTTTTTCCGCTGCATCTTTGGTACTTTTAAACATAAAAACAGTGCGCATCAACCAGAAACGTGTGATTTCATAAATTAATCTTAATTCAGATTTTTCTCACTGCATCAGTTGTTCTGGATGTCAACACAATACGATGGCCAACATACATGTTAATAAATAAATGTTTAAATAAAGAACTAACGTCGAACAACGTGTGTCAGTGTTTTATTTGTTCGGGTGATGACTTTCCGGGTGAACAGTTTTCTTTCAGTGTTTGCCGGAACATTCTTGGAACTTTAGTGACACCCGGATAGGGATAGGAGTGAACCGAGTGCCCGTGTCTGCCATAAGATACCCCTAATCAGCACAGAGGAATGTAAAATTTATGTAAAATAGTGGAGAAAATCTTTTCCATAAAAAGTCTACATCAAGAACATTGGGTAAAGATCTGGCCAACGATCCTACAGACGGATTACACGAAGTAGACATTGAGGGAGGACTTTTCCAATCCTTATTAAATCTTTATAAGAAGTCGATGCTATGGAAAACCCCCATAGCAATGAATCATCGAAAAATAATCAATACGGCGCGCATCCATAAAGATCATAACCAGATCAAACTAGTATAGGGTTTTCCAATAGGGACTTGACAACTTTTTTTCGGTAGTAAAGTTTTATAATTTGCAGACGTTGTTCGTTCGTGTACTTAATCACGATGAAAATGTTGAGTTTACTGAATAAATTGACAGTGACAGTTCGATGATTAGTGAAAGGGTGCGTTCACAAATTAAATTCAAAGTTGTCAAGCCCCTATGTACGATATGTACTGCATTGATGGAAGACCAGTCAAAAACTTAATTTCTGCTCACGACATAGACCATGTCGCCCCAGCAAAAGATCCCAATACGTCAAGCTATAGATAATTCCTATGGGGACAAATGCTTTTAGGTCATAACTAAGGAAATGACTTCCACTATTAAAACCGACACATAGGAAATAGAGACCTACTATGCGGTAGTTAGTCGGAAGCAGGTTTATATTACGAAATAAGTAGGACACGAATGGAGTAATTGAGAGACAAAAAACTCGATTCGTGGCAAAAGCATATTCGGAATAGCGTGGAGTTTTCTATAACGAGACATTCGCGTTTGATTTCTATTTCTCCCCTGACCGCAATGTCTGCAAATCCTTAAATAAAGATCTATGTACTAATGGTCTGGCGACAGTGTTGAAGAGATTCTCATAGAACTGCCGGAATTTGTAGAAGAAATCACCTAGCGAATAATACCATCTAAGACAACATCGGAGATAATCAAGGACCTGGTCATGAAGAAGCTAGGCGTCATCAGGACAGTTGACGTGGTATGTCTCCCCAAGTTGCACGTAGATGGAATAATAAGATCAGCGAAGGCGGGCCATTGTGTTTTTAGTTGCAGTGTATGTCGACAACCTTGTGATCGCCTCCGAAAGTATAGATTCGCCATCATCATCATCGGCACTACAACCGGGATCCGGGCTTGCCTTTATTTATTAGCAAGCTTCTAGGCTTGTTAAATTTTCCATAAGAATTTATTTTTACGGGCTAGGTTTTACCCTCGCACCATGTATATTCATAGCTTCTAAATATTCTAGGGTCACAAGTTTGACATTAAGGATCAAAGAGAGGTTGGATAGTGCTTAGCGCTGGAGGTCAGAAGAAATGATGGCGGTATTTCAGTATAGCAGAAATGATACATATCAAGCATCCTTAGAAGATCCGGAATGACCGATTCCAAATTCATTATGCCAGTGGACATTGGAGTTTAACTGACACACCCGGTAGTCGCCAGGGGAAAGGAACATGTTAGTTTTTCCTATGCTGAAATAATGTGTGTTCTAATGAATTTGCCCATCGAAACGAAACCCGATATTGGATACGCAGAGATTTTTTTGGGCCAATTTCTGGCCGACTGTAAATGAGAAAACTGAATCGCTCCAAAATGCATCTTTATTTTCTCAGAGGGATCCTAGACGCCAGAATTAACTACAGATCGGACGAAAGCTCAAAGACAGTTTTGCGGAAACAAATTTGGGGAATTGTTTCGGAGACAAATGATCGTTCAACGGGTACTTATTCCTATAGGGAGAATTGAAACAAAGAGCACTGCTGCGTAATTCTCAACTGAAGCCGAATACTTGTTACTAGATGAAGCTCCAAAGGGGTCCATTAATATAAATGGGTTGTTAAAATCTCACAGCCCTGATGATTTATCTGAGGAAATCGTTTTTAGCGATGATCACCGAGCTATGACATGACCCCAGAACTGGAAATTCAGTGCTGGGACCAAGCTTATCGACACCATTTTGTTCGTGATGCAAAAAACAATATGGTATATTATTAACAATATAATTGTGTACCATATTAACGGAGGAAGTGGCGACAGATAAAAGGATTACCGCAAACTATATTAAATACGTTAAGTGCCGGAACACGATTGGTCTTCGATGATTATTTTTAGTGTCGATCGCGTATCGAGGGAAGATATTACTGCGTTTTCCAACAAAGTAAATGCAATTCGAACAAATGCTATGACGATTAGATTCAAAGCCTCGGGATCAGATCATAGCACTGTGTAGACGACGACGTATTTGTTCTCGACTACTATTTAAACTATGTGATTGTTATGTTAGTTGCTGAGGTATACGACTCTGATGATTAACTGTTATTTTTCTTATGTTCACTATGGTTTGTGTATTCGTGTGTTGTGTTGTGTATCCTGGAAGTGCCACACTGCCCTCCGACTAGTAATTTTGTTACGATCACTTTACGTACGGAACAATAGAGCAAGCAAAATAAGCGGTACAGACGGGGTGTTTGAACCGTTCTAGTGATTTAGTGCTCAGTGAAGGTTGATGATGTAGTAGTAATTGTTGTTGTTGTTTTCATTGTTTATATAATTAACTACATTCAAGCCGAGTCGATGTTTTCGGTTTACCAACTGTTCGTTGACTTCAAAAAAGCCTACGACTCAGTCGCAAAGCAAAGACTCTACCACATTGTAGTTGAGCTGGGAATCCCAAAAAAATTTGTCGCCCTCATACAAATCTTCATGAATGAAAACAAAGGGCGAGTTAAAATAGAAAGCCACCTGTTGTATTCCAGAATACTACCCTTTATTAAATTTAACACTGAATCTCCTTACACATCCTTAAAAACATCACTTAACATATATTACATTCTCACGTAATACGTACCATTCATAAACATTCACAATATTGCCAGTTACAGCACATTTAATAACCTGCACCTTTTTATTCATTCAAAACATAGTAACTTTGATTTTCGTCCAAATTTGATTCATGTAAAAAGTCACAGAGAAAATCATATAGAAAAAATCAGTTGGAGTTGGAATCAGTTCCGATCCAGTTTAGTTTTGAGAGTCGAGAAGAAAAAGTTTGAGTTCACAGTTTTGTGAAATAGAGTAAAAGGTTTGAAATTATAGAGTTTAAAACAAAGCAGTAAATAGAATAAGAATAGAATAAACCGAAAGAAGAAATAAAGAAATTTACAAAGAAGAAGAAAAACGAATTATTATTTATTCGAAAAAGAAGACAGACAGAAGACGTCTTACCATCCTCTATTAAAGAAAAGGTCCACGCTCTTCCCTCGAAAGAGGAAGCACGGCGTTCGGACATTCAACACACCTCTCAGAATCATTTGAAATCCGGGATGGACTAAAACAGGGGGATGGCCTCTCACCATGTCTCTTTAACCTTGTCCTCGAGTATGTCATCAGAAAGATACAAAAGGACAAGATAGCCGGAACATCTCTGAATGGGGTCGCACGAGTGCTCGCATATGCGAATGATATCGCCGTTTTGGGCAATAATCTGGAAACTGTAAGTAAAATCGTCATGCAAGCAATAATAAATGAAGACAAAACAAAATATATGGTTATGGTAAGAGCAGGTGGACCGCAGGGAGAGATATTTGAAAATGTCAAAGAATTTAAATACCTGGGAACAATACTGACGGCCAGTAACGAAATGTCGAAGGAAATTAACAAAAGACTGCATTCCGGCAACGATAGATGACACGCAGTCAGTAAAGTGCTGAACCCGAAACTGCTATCACGTAATATAAAGCTCCGTGTCTAAAGAACCATAATCACGAATGCGAAACATAGGCTCTCACAAAACGGGAGAAAACCAATTCCGCGTATTTGAGAATAAAGTTTTAACGAGTATCTTGGGCGGAAACTCCACAACCAGGAATTGGAAAAGCTATACCCCAAACCTACAATAGTGAGAGTAGTCAGGTCGCAACGATTAAAATGGGCCAAACATGTGGCAGGAATGGGCAACGATAGGACCGTGCGTAGAATTCTTGACGGTAGACTAACAGGACGGCCGCGACGGAGATGGAAGGTCAATGTAAGGTTTGACTTTGAGGAGATGGGATCATATGGTCAAGCGTGGGAGGAGAGTGCACAAGACAGGGAACAATGGCGGAGTCGAGTCGGCGAAATCAAGAACTTCCGGTTTCCTCATCATCATCATCGGCACTACAACCGGGAACCGGTCTTGGCCTTATTTAGCAAGTCCTGAGGCTTGTTAAATTTTCCATAATGATTTATTTTGTCTGGGCAAGGTCATTAGTCTTGCGCCAGGGGCTCCCCGACGGGGAATCGAACCCCGGTCTCCCGGGTGACAGGCGGGTATACTAACCACTATACTATCGAGGAGCCCGGTTTCCTACAGGTCAATAAATAGTAAATAGTAATAAATAATAGTCAGGTCGCGACGATTGAAATGGGGGGGACATGAGGCTCGAATGGGCAACGATTTGATCGTGCGTAGAATTCTTGACGGAACACCAATGAGAAAGAGATCGGTAAGACGGCGGCGAGGGAGATGGGAGGACGACGTAAGTTTTGGCCTTTAGGAGATCAGATCAGATGGTCAAACATGGAAGGAGAGTGGACCGATGGACCAGCCGAGTCAGTAAGGTCAGAACTTCCGGGTTCCCATAGGCCAATTATTCAAACATAATTCATTTCAAACCGGCAAAGCAAAAACATTTATTAGTACAATATGTTAAATAAGTTGAAGGTAAGTAAAGGGATACAAACTATGATTAAACTAGAATGCCAGAAATATGGGATCATAAAGCAGCATAATCCTGGCTGAAAGGTCATTTCTTCACACGGTTTAGGAAAGCACCAAGTCTTCCTAGCGCCCTGATTGATGTAGATAGCTCATTGAAATGGCAACACACCAAAAAAATCACAATAGGTTGGAGCCCAGAATTGCGCTACAGATAATATATTTCCCCTAAGTTTATAACCAGAGATTAAACGAAAATTAAGAGATGGGAGAATAATGTAAGCCACGAGTTTTGAGGTGACCTGATTAGAGGGCGAAGTCTTGAAGGAGAGTGGACGGGACAGGTAACGATGGCGCAGACGAGTCAGTGAGGTCACGAAGTTCCGGACTCATACAGGCCAATAAATAGTACTAGCAGTAGTAGTATTGGCCCACAAGTATCGGCGTGTATGACTTCGGCGGCAGGTATCTGACTCCATTTGGTTAGTGTGCTTAGTCTAATTGAAACATGGTACTTCATTCTCAGTCCTTAAAATCTTTATTTCCATTCGTTATTTGGGTACACTTAGTTGTATTTAGTTAAACTATGTAGAATTAAAACTTAGTTGGTATTAAGTGAACTATTTAGAATTAAACTCAAACTGGATACAATCGATTGGATTATTCAGATACACTTAGTGGTATTTAGGTACACTTAATTCGTATTACAAAGGTAAACTAGTTAGAATTAAAGTGAATAGATTTCGATCCGATGGTATTTGTGTAACAAAGTTAACTGGTAACCGCGCCTCGACAGGCTTCCGCCGTCAGCAACCATTCGTGACCCTCTAAATACTGCTGCCTCCCAAAAAGTAACGCTAAGAAAGCACTATAGCGTTTTAAATAATAGTGAAGAAGATCGTGTGATTCGAACTGACGCTATGACAGCTCGAATCACGAAAAAAATTTTACCTAAGCGTTACACACCAGGCTATTGACCGTGTTTAGAATTTGATTTCCAAACTCGACTATACTCCACTGGTGTGAATTACTTTAATTTATCGCTTGGTATACGGTTCTGATGTATTTTTCTTATTCGATTTTTCGTTCGGTGTTCTTCACTATTTTTGCTTGTGAATTGTGTGTGTATCTGTTAGAATCGCTACACCACTCCCGCCGCAGTAACTTCGTTACGAACATGTTCGTATGCGGACGACGGACGAACGAGAGAAACGAGGAAACATCGGAGGCTGTGCTCTATGCGGAAGTCGTGACCGTGTGAGAAGTTCTGCTTTACTATGGGAAGTGTATGCTGCGTGTGTGTACAGATCACGTCGTAGTCACCAATTATAGCGTTTTAAATAATAGTGAAGAAGATCGTGTGATTCGAACTGACGCTATGACAGCTCGAATCACGAAAAAAATTTTACCTAAGCGTTACACACCAGGCTACTGACCGTGTTTAGAATTTGATTTCCAAACTCGACTATATTCCACTGGTGTGAATTACTTTAATTTATCGCTTGGTATACGGTTCTGATGTATTTTTCTTATTCGATTTTTCGTTCGGTGTTCTTCACTATTTTTGCTTGTGAATTGTGTGTGTATCTGTTAGAATCGCTACAGCACTACCCCTAGTGGTGAGTGGAACCGCACTCACACAACCTTCGTGTGGTTTTTCTAAACGTCGGCGAAACTTCCTTAAAAGGAAATCTCTCGTACTGCGCTTGCCTGGGCAAGCCAGTTCTCGTCGTTTTGTTTAACGATCGAAGTGTTCGCAGGAAAAATAAACATATCTCCTACATGCGTGCGGTAGAATTCGCTCAGGGACATGGGCACCGAAATGATTCGAAACATGTTATTGTATGTTTATCCTTTTGCTTGTCGATCGTTTTACCGATCGATGTGCTTTTAGATAAATATGAAGGAAATTCTCCTGCACGTGTGTGGCGGGGTACGTGTGTTTATTTGGAAAATGCCATTGGATGTCCATCTTTTTGCTTGTCGATCAGTTTACCGATCGATGTGCATTTAGATAATATTGCTGTCGCCTTGCGGTGTCGCTGCACATGCATGGCTTGATCCTCCCCATGGGGGAAAACCTGTAAAGGCGGCATGTAATTAAAGGACTTTAGGTGGTAGATTAGGAATGCCTGGTTGACAGGTAAGTAATGGCGTTCGAATTGAATTGCCATAACACCTGTTTTATAGGGTTTTTGGATGCTCTAACTGGAAATTTCCGGATTATTAAAGGAAGATAGGTAGTGGCGTTCAAAGGAACCGCCACATGACCTCTAAAACCATTGAGTTCTCGTACCTTTATATGAAAACAGCAGACTTAGATATTTTCCTTCACAACTACTTGCACTGTGACATATTGATGGTAAAGCTGCTTGAAAAATCTACTTCCTTTTCTTCTTCTGCCTTTATTTTATTGAGGTTATTACAATTGATATGTACCATCCGTCTGTGGCACAGTTTCACCGCTAACTGCTGCTACAGCAAGATCCCTGCTACTGATTCAGGATTAGTTCATATCTACTCTTTTTCAATAAAGGTGTGGTTACTAATATCTGGCATTACTAATCAACATAGAAGACTTTATTGACGGTTATGTTATAATCAGTACTATTGCATGACGACGTAATCAGCACTATTCCACAACTCAAGACGGGCACCGTATTGTTAGTCGCAACCATTGTTATAGCGCCGCGCCGTGCTTCCTCATGATTGAGGGAAGAGTCGCGTTCACGGAGTTTTGAAACAGTTACTTTTATTAAATTAATAATTAAAAACACGTAATTTTATTAAGTTTTTAATTAAAACACTTATTTTTATTAAATTTGTCCGTCGGCTGGGACGTTCTGCACAAAACTGAAACTTAACAACTATCGACAAGAAAAATGAAACTCCGGTGCACCATCCTTTTCTTTATTGGATAACACTACACTACATGCGTTTGTCTGTTTCATTTTATTATTCAAGTGCGTAGAATGTGGACGTCTATTCTTTATAATATAAAATGACGGGTCAATGGTCATTATCAACTTGACCTTTGTCTTCGTATAGGCTGCTGATGTATCTCCAATCTTAATGCCTTTCTCTAAGCCTTCCAGAGTGAAGGGATTCTCTGTCACAAACGCCCATTCGCCGTAGTTTTTTCGTCCACGTAATCTTGTAATAATTACTAACAGGTTTTGAGACATTGCACTAACAATACAGCAATTTATTCACTTATTTCTTGTATTGAAACTTAACGCACATAACCTATAATGAAACACGGTTGTAGTTTTTAATTTTCCTTTCTTTTTTAATAATTCAAATTGCTCTTTCGTAGTTTTTTTTTTTTAATATTATGGAGTAAGATGCTCCTCCTTCAAAGTTTTACGTAGAATGTTCTTTTATTGTTTTTGTTATTCACTATACAATCAAGTGTTTCATCTTTTCTCTTCAAGATAAATAGTAATAATAAATAAGGTAAATAGCATCCGGCTGTAATCATCAAAAAATGTCAGAAAGTAACAGACACATCCATAAATTTTGCCTCCATTGGGCGGGCATGTAGCGAGAATGGCTAACAACACAACCGTACCTAGAATTCTTGGCGGAAGACCAACGGAAAAGATATCGGTGGGAAGACAACGACGAATCAATCTATTTTAAATCGTTCGTCTTTTAATAATTATATTTATCTCCACCTATTTGATGTCAATGCTCAGTATTTTATTTTACTTAAATACTGAGTTTTATATTTGTAGGGTACAACAATTCACATCCGAAATTACTTTCGAGCCAACCCAATATAAATGGATGTAACTAAGTAGAAAAGTAAGCAACGATTTTTTAACTGGTTACATCACTTGAACTAACGATATTTATGAAGAGTTTATGCTTAGATGTTGCACATAAAGTTTGGATATAAAACACCCGTTCATCTACACATTCAGCAAGTAGGTCATTTCGAAATGTATCTCCAAAAATCATAAGATGTAAAATGGCAAAAACTCCTAAAAGCTCCCGCTAATTGAGATTCCCAACAAGCATACTATTTTCATTAGACCACCAGAGATTAAATTTAATCCTTTACACTACAGCTAACATTTGTTGACATGTCTGCTCACAACACAAATTATTGGAATAGGCGGAAATGAAAAAAAAACTTCCGACTAGCGTAATGAATGATATAAATCGACGCTAGTCTGACACCTTACCCTAAGATCTGGCGACGCAATTTATGAGCAACTTATTTCCCAATTCGCTGTCCGGCTTAAGACTAACTTAATTTACTGTGGCACCGGCCCCAAGTCCTACATTTCTATGTTTCCCTTCCATCACTGTCATTTGGTGTCAATCCGGGGAGACGGAATGCTGAGCGGTGACCAGCGCTACTCGCTAATTAACCCATTAAGCCAACTATGCACCCAAAACCTCCCCTGTCTTCGGTACTCATGCTCAGCCAGTTAGCGTCTCAAAAGTATTTCTCGAGCCCAGTTAAATATAATATATCGAATTTATGCGAAGGCGGTTTTGTCCCGTGGTCACTCGCCGAACTGTACGCGTCATGAAACGCCATCATTCCTACATTCGTATAGACGCAGTGCGATAATTACCACCCCGGTCGTGCCCAGCAGATTATTATGCTTATTCCAATGGGACCATGGACCATCTGAGCTAGACCAACGTGTATGTGCTAGTGTATCTGCACTTGACACTCAGTCGGGCCAAATCCAGTGACGGAGTCCGAGGTGGTGTCAACTAGCAATTACAATACAACACACGGCTTTGACGTAGAGGAGTCAGTTGGATATGAATTCATAAAACCGGACGGCTGTTTGAGGCAGAGATTATTCTGTCGTATACCCACCGACACCTTTTCCTCCGTCTTCTTGGCGAGACGGTGTCGCTCAATGGTATGAGTGTTTATTGGAGTTGTTTGTTAGGAATCTAAGAATTTCTTGGAATCGTGACAAAACATTAATTCTCGTCACAGGAAGCCAAGGAAGCTGACTTAAGCGACAGATCGCGTAAGAAATAACATGAATGCGAAAGTCAGTGTCGTTGGTGGCGCTCGATTTGGTCCATGGTTCCAAAGAGGGGAAGACGAAATAGTTGCCAAGTAATGGCGATTGAAGTAAATGACCTAACACATCGACAATAATGAAGTCTGATGTACGTACCTTGTCGGGCATGGTACTTGTATCAATAGCTGCAAAAATCATTGATGGTTCAATCACATTGGGAGCCTGACAATAGAATGTCTGGGCATAAAAAGAGAAAAAAGAAGTAAAATCCAGGAGGACTACTAACACGTATGGTAATCTTGTGCGGGCACAAGTGACGTGAGGGGGAAGAACAGTACTCAGTGTGGGTATGTCTAGTGAATGCATCTAGACTAGAACAATATGGATCCCATTAGTTCTTCTGACTCCATATAGCCCAAATTGTGGTTCTAACAACTCCGTGAGGGTTGTCTTTCAATTGCCATTTCAATTAATGTCAGCTTACTGTTATTTAATCTCTTAGAACCGTTCTCGCTGTTTTTCGAAAAGTTTGAAAGTATTAAGAATGATTTTTTTTTTGTTTTTTTTTTATTAGTCTTCTCTCGGGAGAGGCGAACCTATAGCGCCGAGTGGCCGCCCCGAGATGCCACCAAATAACTGTTGCAGTTCTTTTTGAACAGTTGCAGGTTGTAATGCTCCGGGAATACTCGCGTGGGAAGGGAGTTCCACAGCTTTCCCGCTCTGTAACAGAACGACTTCTGATGCAGGGATGTTCGCGCCGTCGGGAGATGAACTACAAACGGGTGCGATCCGTCGGATTGTCTTGTGGAGCGCATAGAAACCGAATTGCGTGGAACAATGCCAAGAATCTCCGAAGAACAGCACCCGTGATAATATCTGTAAAACAGACAGCGGTCGGCTACGCGCCTTCGATGTGATAGAGACTGTAGTCCCGACGTCAGCGCCGAGTCCCCGGTCAGGCGGATCGCTCGTCTTTGTACGCACTCAAGTAGGTCGAGGGTATGTTTAGGAGCCGAGCTCCAAACATGAGAGCAATATTCGAGCCCGGGTCTAATTTGAGATTTATATAGGAGATGAAGTTGGGCTGGAGTAAAATATTTCTTGGCTCTAAAAAGATAACTCAGTTTTCCTGAAGCTGATCTGGCGATACCCGTGACGCCGAGCAATTTCAAACTTTCCCCAGCCTCGAGGGCCCGGCGACTCATCATCAGCTGTGGAACCGATGATCTAGTTTTCTTAGTGAATGTTGTATACTGGGTCTTCGTTGCGTTGAAGTCGACACGATTGGCCTTTCCCGACTGTATCCAGATCCTGATTTAGACAGTCAATCTGTCTACATCTCAGCTGGTGCGACGTTGATGCACCAATCGGCCGAACACTCGAAAAGGAGGAAACAAGCGTACTATCATCAGCAAAATTGAACACTTTGTTGTCCGTTGTCTCCAACAAATCATTTATGTGAAGCAACAACAAGGTTGGAGCCAAAGTAGAACCTTGGGGCACCCCCGAATTAACAGGATGCAGATCAGAACACTCACCGTCCACAACAACCCGGATCGATCGATTCTCGAGGAAGCTCCTCGTCCAGTCGCAAAGCTGTTGAGAAAGTCCATATGAACGAAGTTTGCTCAGCAATGCCCCGTGCCAGACGCGGTCAAAAGCCTTGGAGATATCCAATGCGACCGCCCTTGACTCACCATGCCGTTCAATCGCAGATGTCCATATATCTGTTATAAGTGTCAAAAGGTCTCGTGTGGACCGCCTGCCACGGAATCCATATTGGCGATCATTCAGAAGTCCGTTCGACTCTAAATACTTAACTAACTCTATACTGATGACTTTTTCCATTACCTTAGATAAAAGAGACAGTAATGCTATCGGACGGCAATTTTGTGGGAGACACTTTTTTCCCGTCTTTGGGATTGGCTGAACTCGAGCGATTTTACAACAAGCAGGAAAGGTCCTTGTGCATAAGATAAGCGGAAGAGACTGCCAAGAACCGGCGATAGTTCTGGAGCACAATTCCTAAGGACTATTGCTGGTATTCCGTCCGGGGCGGTTGCCTTCTTACAATCCAGTTCACGTAGAATGCATTGAATAGTGCGCGGACGAATCCTCACATCCCGCATCGAAGACCGTACCGACGAGATCACAGGTGACTCCAAAAGACTCGATCCCGGCCTTTTGGAGGCACCTGTGATCGCGCCGGTACGGTTTTCTATGCGGGATGTGAGACTTCGGCCGGTTTGAATCCGCGGAAAATAAATTCGCGAACACATTAACTTTATCCGTTGAATGTCACCAACGGATGGAAAGAGGAGGAAGCGAAGTTACTGCTAACAGCTTTTGCCATTGACCAGAAGGAGCGCGAACCAGTTGGGCACTGAAGGAGCTTATTGATCGCCCTGCCGTTGCGAGCCTTCTTCGTGGTATCACACGCCTGGTTGCACGCGTTTCTGATTCTAACAAAATTCGTTCTGTTAACATCAGTGGGATTGGAGCGCCATTGCTTAAAAGCTCTATTTTTTGCCGCTGTAATCAGCTCGCATTTGTTATCAAACCAAGGTTTATCAGACGAACTTCGTTTGATGGAGTGTGCAGTATACATCTCCATCCCCAGAAGAATCATTTCTGACACCGACTCCGCACAAGGGTTAACATTGGAGTTTCCGAAGCACACCTCGGACCTTGGAAAGGATGCGAAGAAATCTCGCAAATCGTTCCAGTTAGCAGCCCCATATTTTCATACATGGCGAAGCTGCCTAGGGCGGTTATTCGCTTGATGTGCAAGTGCTTGCGCGACAGATACCAAGCAGTGATCTGAGTTTCCCAGTGGCATAGAAACCTCTACGGTATAAATACTCGGTTCGGATGTTAAAAACAGATCCAGGGTGTTCGCATAATCGCCTCGGACATCCGGCACTCGCGTTGGCTCCCCCACGGGTTGAGTCAAGTTGTTGCTTACAGGAAACATCTCCGCCAGCCTCCTAGCCTCGTCCGTTCTGTTAGAATGTAACAACCAGCCGGAATTGTGCACACTAAAATCGCCAGGGACAACAATTTCAGAAGCTGGGTGGTTGATTTGTATCCAGCCGACGATATGTGAAAGATGTTCGAAAAATGTCGCCGGTCGATCGTCATTCGGGGAGCGGTAAAGACAACAAAGAAATTTAACGGAATTCCTCAGCACGACCCTCAACCATATGATGTTCATATTATTGGGTTCCAACGCCTCCATCCTCTGGCAAGCCAGATTAGACCGCACGAAGACGCAGACTCCGCCCTTTAAACGGAATCTCGAATGTAAGTCGTATCCTGAGCAACGAAGATATGTTGGATCAGTTGACGAATCGACCTGGGTCTCAGTTAAGACAATGGTATCAGGTTTCGTTGTTTGCAAATATTGGTGGACGGCGTTATTGGTGAAACCGATGCCCCTGATGTAACAAAATGCCATCACCATTCGAGCGTGGGCAGAACCTCGAGAGCAAGCCCGGTTATGGGATAACGGCCCTCTGTAAGTTCCATTCTTTATTATGATATCTGCATGATGTTCCCCCTGACATAGTCCAGCATGAGTCAAAAGTGTAGCCATCGAGAATTTTTTCAAGGTAATGAATTTAAATATATAAAATGACTAGTAAGAATTAGTAGGATACAAAGATATATGTTCGCTGTTACCCATGTAAATCTAAACTTTTCCAAAAAGTTCTCACAAAAACCAAAGAGCCTTAACGTTTGTAAATTACCAAGTCCACATCCTACTCCTAGAAGATTAATGTTTTTCATAAGTATGTTGGACAGACATTATTCTCCCCTCCAAAATAGCACAGTTGACAGATAAAATATGCATCAGGGTCATGTAATACAGTCTTCAATAGCAGATTTCTGAACTTCGGGTCAACATTACAGCCTTGCCTCCTCCTAGAGAAGTACCGACTACGATCTAATAGATTATTCTTAATTGTCCTTAACCTCTTTCGATAGCATTTTACGCATAAAAACTACCCCAATAACCTTCGAAATTCTACCGAAAGCTTTAAAGATATCGCGACATTGCTGCGTCGGATCATACCTATCTTCATTTTGCTGTCTTATTGCGTTCTAACAAAAGCGTTGTTCTTCGGTTCGGGTGATAAACTTCGTGTACCTCTTGACGTCCTTTGATTTCAAATCAATTTTCGGCTTTTGATAATGAAGGTGAATAATTTCCAATTTTAGTAGGACAACTGTACTTTCTACATCAATCCAATCAAAGCAAAGTCCAATACGTTATCTAGGAAGTGTTAGACGCTAAGGTTTTTAACCCAATTCCGATACCATAATTGAGTAATTGTATCACCCCTCTGATCGGAATTTTATCGTACTGGGAAGCGAATTCTTGTGCGATTACTTTTGTTCATTTCAGTAATATGGCCGATTAATATTGATGGAGATAATTGTCTGTCCGGTGTATATTGGTCTGTCTACTGCGAACTTTGTCAAGCGCGGGAATCAGAATATACCAGTCTATAGATTTGTTGAATTTGTGTTAATGTTGTCATTAGCTATTAATAATATTTTGAGGAATTCATTTAAGATTTATCTGTAGAGTGGTTCTTTAGTCGAGTGACACGGGCTTGTGCTCATTCTTATTCAACCATTTGTACTAAATAAATCAATGAACCGATTCTATAGACAAATATGTATGTAATTAATTTCGTAATTAAGGGAATGCGTCGCTATTAAATGCACAACTGCAGTACGAACGAAATAGGTGAGTCATGCGAGCGAAATATTCTTGCATATTGCCCTCTAATGCAATATGATGTAGGATCTCTTGTCTCTACAATATGTACGCAAAACAAGATTTTTATAAAACCTACAATTATAATGCTGTTGGGTTGATATACATTTTGTCAAATGTCTACCCGGAATTTCTCGTCTAATATTCCCACGTAAGCCAATTGTACAATTTTTTTCTCACATCCAGGTTGGCACCACTGTGCGTGAGTTTTGAGTACTATCTGTCACTTAGTTTGCATACAGCTGCTGATTTTCTGGATTCACCTTAACTACGTTTTTGGATCATTTTTAATGGATAATTTGGTAGAGCAAAGAGTTCGCATTAAATTTTCTGTTTCCAACGGAATATCTTGTGAGGAATCGTTGAAAATGTTGGTTAAGACCTATAGCAACTCAATTATATTAAAAACACAAGGGTATGCATGGTACAAAGCATGAAAGTGGTCATCAAGACGTTAATGATTCGCTCCAAGAACGGCTGTGACTGAGAAAGGCACCGCTAAAGTGAAGGAATTAGTCCTGAAAAATCGTATTTATAGATTGAGAGAGCTAGCATAAGAGCTAAACTTTTCACATGAATCGGTTCGTAAGATTTTGATCGATATTTTGGATATGAGATACGTCGCAGCAAGTCTTTTTCAAAAAGAGCTAAGTTTTTTACAAAAAGAGAATCAAAAAGCTGTTTGTGAAGACATGCTTTCTCGAGTCGGCAGGACTATACATTCATGCAACGCATCATAACTGGTGACGAGACGTGGGTATACGAATACGACATGCACACAAGTCAACAAACATTCGAATGGCGCTACCAACAGAAGATGAAACCAAAAAAAAAAAAAAAAAAATAAGACGACAAGTTGATGGAAAATTAAGCTCATGCTCATTGCTTTCTTCGTTATCGTGGTGTAGTGCAAAATGAATTCCTTTCGAAAGGTCAAACAGTGGATAATGAATACTACTTAGGCGTTATGAATCGTTGAGACAGTGCATTCGTTAAAAGAGGCCGGACGCAAGCCACAGGCTTAGAAAACCGGAAACTAATTAAGGGGTTGTGGCGGTTCCATGAACCGCACAAATCACCATAGGCTGAGATACCTTCGTTCCACAAAGGAACATCCTCACCACCTTCCTACCGAAACCAAAAAAAAAAAAAAACCTATAACTGCTCTTCACGTGCCCCCAAAATCCACCTTTTCACCTGACCAAAGGTCACATCCATACTGGTCTCAACAATCCCACGTATCCACAGATACGTGGGGCCCAAGTCCCGAACAATCTCCCTACTCCTGCACGGCGATCGAAAGACACGACCCAGTATAGAAATTGTGTATCGATCCATTAGCTGAGTAAACACAAGTGGTTGGCACAACTGCGCCAGATGTCGACAAACATCAAATCCCCGGCGATAAGCAAATTGCCGTAGAACAATCCGTTGGCTAAACCTTTGACCTACCGCAATCCACTTCACCTAAACAAAGGCCATTGCGGAGAAAGAGCAATAAACTAAAACGCTGTTACCATAGGGCAAAGGAAATACAATTATCATATCTAACGATAATTACCCCGATCCCAGGATCGCCAAGAATAAACCACACACCCGAATGTACACAAAAGCAATTCGACAGAAAGTGTGAAAAGTCTGGCGATCCCAAGAGGATCTACGGCCACACAGGCAGCTACCTCCGCGTCTGTGTGCGTGAGTGCGATCTACCCTGGTGAAGAGATTCTCGGTTGAGAGAGAATCACCAGGACAAGGGAAACGAAAGGGAAGGAGAACTATTGGGTGAATAGAATCATCCCCAAAAGAAATTTGTAAGTCAGTCGACATAGAGAATCTCACGAGGAGGTTGATCTGCGCAACGCGATAAAACCAGAAAGAAACTCCTCGCCCAGAAGTTTTAAACTTTTTAAATACGCGAGTTAACTTGAGTACATTCGATGAACTGCCACCAAAGGCAAACACCATAAACGTATATATTCGGCGTTCAACGCACATCAATCCAACGCGCGCAGACCTATGATCCTCAGTAAGGACATCGGATATTTATTTAACAGTTAATTCTTTTGCTCTCTAAAATAATTAAATTAAGGGCGGACAGATACGGAGACTGACACGGTTATCTTCGTCGTGACACTTTCGTTGTATCCTAACGTGTGCAGTTTGATATTGCCAATTTTAATTCACAATTTTTTCTTTGTGCTGAACGTAAAAACGAAAAGACAAAAGATTAAAAACAATAGCAAAAAAAAACTCATCTCAGTGTCATTTCTTATTTTGTGAACGGTGTTCGGCATAACACCTCAACCGGCAACAATCGACGTTTTAAAAAACTGCCAATGGGTCCACGAGTCGGAAACACACTACTGGCTTAGAAAGTTGGAAGAATCCCACGGACTCAGAGAGCCGGAAGCTACTCACGGACTCAATGAGTCGGAAGCCATCTACGGGCTTGACAACTCAAAAGCACCGACCCCAACACCGTTGGCCCGAGGCAGGCCGAGACCGCTCCAGCTCTGCTACCACGAAGTCTACAGACACTCCAAATCCGTACAAACACTCAACTAAGAACGGCCGACGGTGCGAATTTTGCGGTCGACACATCCAACTGGCGCAGTGTGTCGACAAAAAGCAAAATAGGAGCGGTCGGAAAACTCCCAGGGGTCGGGTCGGAAAACCCCAACCCGACCACACTAAACTCGCAATTCAGCAAAAGCAGTTCTCAGCTTTCGCCTACCAAAGTCTCGATTGTTCAACTCCCTTGGACATTGGCCGCAGAAACACTACGCACCTGTTATGGCCACAACCACTCATCTCATAATAAATTACCCGTTGTGGCCGTAACACACCTAATCGTGGACACCGACGCTGACATCAACCTCTTAAAACTGACGGCACTCCACAATAAACACGTTGTGGAAGTCCCAAAATCCACAGCCCTTCAAACGCCTTTTTGCAAACCCAAGTCGAGGAGATACTGCCATGGGAATTTCGAGTTGCACTAAGAAATCCCCTGCAGCTTCCAAGTAATTGACTCCTTGCCGCGGTTATCGAAAGACAAGTTGTTGGGTAACGACTTCCTGCAACACCAATGAACCGGGTGGTTGTTTGGCGTTTCCCCGAACAACCATAAATCTCGAACGTTGTTCCGTTGGCTTTGGAAGTAATAAGACAGGAAGAGGTGAGTATAAGGTCACCAAACGGGGAACCGTAACAAGAGGACGTAAGAAGGCCAAGACCGCGGTCGGTATTCAGCTGGTGACCCTACCCACACAGGGGAGGGCTGCGAAACAATGCTGGACCCGTTATTCCAACAAGGCGGCACCTCGAAGGCCCAAAAGACTTTAAAGAAGGAAAAGCTTAGATAGAACTTATAGCGTTTGAAATGATAGTGAAGAAGATCGTGTGATTCGAACTGACGCTATGACAGCTCGAATCACGAAAAAAATTTTACCTAAGCGTTACACACCAGGCTACTGACCGTGTTTTAGAATTTGATTTCCAAACTCGAGTATATTCCACTGGTGTGAATTATTTTTATTTATCGCTTGGTATACGGTTCTGATGTATTTGTCTTATTCGATTTTTTCGTTCGGTGTTCTTCACTATTTTTGCTTGTGAATTGTGTGTATCTGTTAAAATCGCTACACACTCCCACCGCAGTAACTTCGTTACGATCAGATTCGTATGCGGACGACGGACGAACGAGAGAGAAACGAGAAAACGTCGGAGGCTTAGCTCTGTGCGGAAGTCGTGACCGTGTGTGAAGTTCTGCTTTACTATGGCAAGTGTATGCTATGTGTACAAGATCACGTCGTAGTCACCAATTATGTAGCGTTAAGCAAGGATAGTGAAGAAGATGAATTGAACACACGATGAAACGATTGAAAAGCGAAGCAGTGAAGCATCAGACTACTGACCGTGTTTTATCGCTTGGTATACGGTTCTGATGTATTTTTCTTATTCGATTTTTTCGTTCGGTGTTCTTCACTATTTTTGCTTGTGAATTGTGTGTATCTGTTAGAATCGCTACAAACTCTTACAAACAAAGCTTTCGGAGGTCAAACTCTTTCTGAGCTGACCGGCCAGACTCAGGCTTCTCTTCAGTAACAGATAAATCTTTGTCTTTTACTAAATACTACCGTTAAGAGGAGCCCTTAAACGGGTCTAAATGGCATTTTTTAAGACTGGTCCCAAAACTGTAGGCACCAAACTATAGGCGCAAAACCATTACGAAAAACAATTGGGCAATGGAGTTGCCACCCGATTTTAAACTCGGATGTCCCCTCGGGACGATAAAGCAATTGATTGCATTTTCCCAAGACAATTAGCAGATAATACAAAAGCAATTAATCGCATTTTCCAAAACAAATAGCAGATAACATAAAGCAATTAATTGCATTATTCAGAGTCAATAACATAAAGCAATTAATTGCGTATTTCGGCACGGTTAATAAATTGAAAAGAAAAAAGTAATTGCACAAAATTAATTGGGTCAATTCGCAATTGCGGATATTGAACTATGGCGCAAGTCGAAGAAGAAATATCGGCTGACGCCACGATATGAAGCAATTGCGAATTGAAGTTAAAATGCGGAAATTGGGTCACTGCGAAAGGTAATTGCATTATCGTCATCGGGAGGTGTTGACCCCGAGCTGACGAGTTTTGATGAGGGACAAGTTAGCGTCAGTCGGTGGTTAGTGAGAGAAACATGAGTTGGTAGTTAATGAGAGAAGCGTCAGTCGGTGGTTGATTATAGTGAACGAATGGCAAAGCCGAAATAGATAGAATAGTTTCCGGAAAAGTATGCAAGGTAGTCGTGGAAAATTTGTTGTAATGGAAATAGGAAAGTGAATTTAAAAATTAAAGTATGAAGAGAAAATGTATTTAATATAAAAGAAAAAATGAATATCTAAACAATACGTGGAGTGAAGTTGTAAACGGAGTAGGATAAGAAAAGGAAAACAAAAATGTGGATGTAATAGCGGAAAGAAAAAGGAAAGTGAATTTTGAACTATTATACAAGAACAATTTGTAATGACACAAAGGTGAAAGAATTAACTGCTGATGTTATAACGGAAAGAAATAGAAAAGTGAATTTAAAATTTTAGTGTATGAAGAGAAATTATAATTAATACAAAGAAAAAGAATGAATATCTGTGGAGCAAACATTGTAACCGGAATAAAATAAGAAAAGGAAAACTAAAGTGTGTATGTAATAGCGCAAAGAAAAGGTAAGTGAATTGTGAACTATTATAGATAGAACAATTTGTAATGACACCATGCTTCTAACCAGAAAACAACTATCCTTGCAGTTAGCGAGACCCAGGTAGTTACTAATACAGATATTTCCGATTTTTATCTACCTGGATATAACTTAGTGCCTCTGTTCTTTCCACGTCGTGGTATAGCCACACACATACGAAATGATATTGCGTATCAGCTTCTGCCACAATATGGGCTCTGTTCCAACCCAGAATTTAATTTCTCGTGGTTAAAACTTCACCTTCGTAGGCATATCATACATTACTGCTTTCTTTATAGAAGTCCAAAACTTGGATAGAAACGCATCCTTTAACGAATTTGATTCTCTGTCTGATTCTATGGATAGGATCTTGGCTCTATATCCGCACACTGAAATGGTCATTGTGGGTAATTTTAATGTGCATAAATCTCAGTGGCTTCTTCACTCCGGACACACAACACCTGAAGGTCAATATCTCCAGCTTTTTGCTGATTCAAATAATTTAACTCAACTTGTCAATGAGCCAACACGGGTACCAGACATAAATGGTCATTCCGCCAACACACTGACACTGTTTCTCACCTACCACACAAACAAATACAAAATTGAAGTGCCCTTGGGCACTTCAGACCACTGTGTCGTGTCAGCTAAATTTCCTGTAACCAACAGTAACGTTGATGAGAAAACTCCCAAAAGAACAGTATGGTTTTACGAGAAAGCCAACTGGGAAGGTCTGAACGACTTTTTTGGGAGGTTAAATTGGTCGTTATTTTTCCTCAATGACGAAGTTAACTCTATAGCGGACACATTGACAGACACGATTCCACTTGGCTTGCGGACCTTTATTCCACACAAGGTAAAGAGTATCAAACCCAAGAGAAATATGTGGTTCGATTCCGGGTGCAGAGAAGCCATCAAGGCTAAAGAGCTGAGCTTTCGGTTGTATAAATCAAACAATACTGAAGAAAACCGGAAAAGATTTAAGAGAGCTAGAAATTACTGCAATGCGTATATTCAACGCGCCAAGTTCTTGCATGACCAGAGAGTGAGACAAAAAGTACTACACTCTCCCACAGGTAGTAGAAACTTTTGGGCATTCGTGAAAAACATTCAAAACGCAGTCTCTTCGTCCATTCCATCGCTTATAGTCGATGACAAACCAGTCACCGCTGCAATTGAGAAGGCGAATCTACTTCCTGCACATTTTGCAGCCGACTCAACGCCGCCTGATACCACATCAGTTCCACCTCAACTTGGGCATAAGCCGCACACCATGAGCCAGATTCGCTTCCGAACGCTTACTGTTGCCCGTGCACTCAAAGAGATAAACGTACACAAATCCCCTGTTCCGGATGGCATTCCCCCAATCCTTTTGAAGAGATGTTCCTCTTCACTCGCTAAACCATTGCGGAAACTCTTCCATTTGTCTTATTCTACTGGTCGTTACCCAAATAGATGGAAGTCAGCGAACATTCAGCCAATTCCCAAAAAGGGTGACAAAGCATCCCTTTCTTCTTATAGACCCATAGCACTCTCTTATATTCTCGCCAAGGTAATGGAATCACTTATCAAACGTCAACTTTCGAAATGCCTGGAATCAAATGACCTGCTCAAGGCCTGCCAATATGGCTTTCGTAGCAACAGGTCCATAGGAGATCTGATGGCGTACCTTACCGAAAAGTGGAGCCATTCCATCCACTATCTCGGTGAAAGCAAGGTAGTCGCATTGGGTATTTCAAAAGCCTACGACAGAGTTCTGCATCCAGCCCTTTTGTTAAAATTGTATTCCTATGGAGTGGACAATTCTCTGATCCAATGGATAAGAGACTATCTTTCCAGCCGTTCAATCCAAGTGGTTCTTGATGGTGTCAAATCTGTCTCCCATCAAATTAAAGCAGGTGTTCCCCAGGGTTCGGTACTCTCATCGACTCTTTTCCTCATCTTTATAAATGATCTCTTGTCAATTACTCACAACCCAATTCTCAACGTGATAGCACTTTGAGTTTCTCATACTCATACAAACACTCCCGTCCAAACTCTTCGAACGTCACTACCAACCAGCAACTTATGCTTGATACATCGAATTCAGACCTCAACAAGTTATATCAATGGGGATTATCTAACCGCGTAGAATTCAATGCTTTCAAAACTTAGTGCTCCTGTGGGGAGGAGAAGTAGGTTGCACCGGCGTGCAGCGCTGATTCACTTCTTCCCCATAAGTCTTCACTGTCCGATCAAGATTTCGTTAAACCGAATCGTCACCAAGGCACGAAACAAAAAAAAAAAAAAAAACAAAAAAAAAAGTAGTCGTCAGAAATAAGAACGCACAGGATATTGTTAGTTGTCAATAATTTTTATTTATAAATCCTTCCTTAACTTTAACACGGTTGGTAACACGCCTGCTAGTTGTTTTTCTAAAGGTTGTGGACAGGTGATTTCCGTAGTCGATGGAGAAGAATTCATTTGAAAACCTAAGTTACGAAGTCCTCTTGCTCGAATCTCTTCTGATGATAGTTCACTCATCGTAGCTGTTTACATTTTTCTAAGGAAACCTCGAAATGCTTGATTCTGATCGTATATATTCCTGGACAAATATCTCCACTGCTGCTTCTGCCTCGGTGTTTTTATTTATTTGGCAACTCGCCAAATCAATCACTGCGCCGTCAGTTTGTGTCGATATGCCAATGAAAATGAAGTCGATCACTAAGCTCATTAATTTATACCTGACAGTCAATTTATTCAATTATTAAAAGAAAAGTTCGCTTGCAGTTTATTTAGTTCTGAACACTTTAGCCTTCACTATCGCTTTAAATGTGAGACGAACTATCAAGTCAACCGGCACTTCACAAAACGAACCGTGTATAAACGCATCTCCGCAGCGGTCGGAGAGCGGGAGTGGCGCGTGACCGTGCCGGTCAGTGGATGTAATACGACTCAGCGATATTAAGTCGTTGTCAAAAGAATTTTTGGATGCGTTTACTTGTAGTGATAACCGGATTTCATTAGAGGAGATCGTCATGGCACACATGTATGGGTGTACGTCGGTTCTTTTCAACGAACGTGGAACACAAAGAAGAGGCACAATGGGCATCCAAGAGATGTGTGTAAACAAATCGAATCTCGTCGGATGCTAATGGGTTTGCTTATGCATCGTTCGGTAATGAGGGTCAGCTAAATATATAGCAGCCGCTCATTAAATGAAAAAAATGTCTTTCGGATACTACAATCGAAATGAATTGTTTATGGTATCGCAGGAAACCTATGTAGGAACAGCGGTCTTCTGTTTGCACATGGTGCGAGTTAGAGAATTTTAATGCTGGGAGAAAAAGGTCGCCGGCCATTGTGTACGTAAAGAAATTTATCGTACACATGGCGAAGTGGGAAAATAGACGACGCAACATTTATGGTCCCCGTCACGACGGTTGCATTGTATGCAAGCCGAATCATTTTGTTTACAGGAATTTGTCTGGTACCGAAGGTGCCGAATTGGTTTGGAATTCCAGATAAGTAAAGCAAGAAATCTAACGGCAAATTGTATGCGAAGAGATACATGAATAGGTAAGTTTTGTTTTACAGAAGTTTTGAAATAAATAAATTCGGTAAGCTTGATGCGTGCAGCATTCACAGGTGCTAATGCAATTGCATTATCGAAATTATATGATTGGATATAGTTATGGGTGGTTTTTAGGAAGGCGAACCATGGGGTTTGGCGGAATTGCTACACTCTCACTTGTCGGCAAAGGCGAGCCCAAAGTAAATATACAGTCTATGAATGGCACTTGCATCGACGAAGCCAAGGAACTATTAATCCTCGGCACTCAAATTAAGTCGAGTCTTAATTGGAACGTCCACATTTTTGATGCTGAAGAGATGCAAAAGATATTTCACTCCATCCAACCTGGCCACTATTTACAAGGCGTATATTCGCCCAGAAATTGAGTCCAACTCCCATATTTGGTCCGGCGCATCCAAAACTGCACTACACGTGCTCGACAGGATGCAAAAACGAGCCGTAAGTCGATCAATTCCGTCGTTAGAACACAGGCGCAACGTATCATGCCTATCTCTTTTTTATAGATATTACCACGGTCGTTGCTCAACTGAACTTGCTGAATGTGTTCTGCCCCTTTAGACATTATCCCGCGATACCCGTCAATCTGTGAATGCACATCAGTTCACGTTGAAAGTGGACTTCAGGCACACAAATAAACATAGAGAGTCATTCTTTAGCCGAACCACACGAATGTGGAATGTTCTGCCTGATCATGTTTCCTGGCCGTTGTGATGTCCAGACATTCAAGACCAATATACATCGGCACCTTTCCTAATCCAGTTCTTCTCTAACCGCTCGCACTGTGCTCTGACATTTAAAGGTACTTCAAAATCCCCTTCTGTGCGCGCGTTAGTAACTTAGAGAGTCTGTGGCGAAGAAGCGTTGTGCACCGGCGTACGGCGCTGATTCTCTTCTTCCTCCATCATAAGTTCTTTAAACACCAAGAGAATTCTCCTCACCAGAATTGATCTCGAACAGAAACAGCCAAACTCCGCTACTAACCGTCCACCAGGAGTAATTAATTAAAACACACTGATTTAGGGTTATTGATGCGTTAATTTATATTTAAAGAGACGGTTGGTGAAACAAAACAAACGATATAAGGTACAATGATATTTTATAACTGACGCGAATGGCATAGAGCAGAAGAGCTCTTTACACACACATTCCGCGATTGCGTACAATTTATTTTATGTTGAACTCATACCACTGACAATGGTTTTCGATTAAGTCACTCCGGTACAAGCAAAAAGAATAACTAAATTTACGCACACTCGACTCGGTGATTTTTCGCGTCTCCGTGCGCACCGGAGAACGGAAGTCGGCAACGACCGTGCTGGCCGGCGGATGGAAAACGACTCAACGATATTTAATCGTTTTGGGATGAGTTTTCCCAAGAAAGCAAGTGTTTCTCCCGCGGTGAAAACAAGGAAGAAAGACTTGGCAATGTATGTGTATGTGTGAGTGAAGATCACATTGGTTTTTTTCATACACAAGGCCATGGGAATTAACCTGAAGCAAGGAAAGGGAAAATGTGCATTGCAGTTGAATAAATAAACCGCTAGTCATCCGGGAAATGGTGTTAAAAGCAAATGGGATGTTTATGGTATCTCTAGCTGCAGTAGAAGCCGGGTTCGTGTTTGCATTAGGAAATGCTAGAAAATTTGGTTTCGTTTATAATGCCTAAGTTGCGGTGATTGTTTGACGATTGTACAAACGAATCGCGGGTCGGTTATTGGAGCTGTAAAAACAAGCTGTCCGACATAGGATTTTAACACAGACAAAGGGTGCCGACTGGCTTGCGATTCTATGGTGCATATGCACGTTAAAGAATTGTTTTTAGGAATTTCAGATAATGCGTTGTATGCATCAAATGTCCTTGGCGAAGGAAATGTTTTCAGGTGCCAATGCAAATGCATTGGTGGGAAACAATGGGAGTTGTGGAATTCCTAAAAAGGTAATGAAGAATTCTTACAGAGAATTGTATGCGAAGAGATGCATGACGGTAAGTTTTCTTTTACAGCAGCTTTGAAATAAATAAATTCGGTAAGCTTGATGCGTTCAGCATTTACAGGTGCTAATGCAATTGCATTAGCGAAGTTAAGAGATTGAATGGGAGTTATGGGGTTTTTTTAGGTAAGTGTACCGTAGGGTTTAGCGGAACCGCCACAAGTCTGCAAGGGACTAGTAAGTTAGGAAATAAGATACCATATGCAAGAGTTTAATCATTTTTATCTTGCGAGTAAGTAAATGAAAATAAGAGGAGGAAATAAAAAAAAAAATATATATATAATGAAAAATGAAAAAATAAGAGATGGGAATAATGTGTAGCAAGCGAGCGTTAATACTTTGAATCAATTAATTTTTGCTTTCTACTAAAAAAGAAAGTGTTTTTCTGGCTGCAAAAAAAAAACCAAGTTAAAGTTATACACCTAGTACGTATGCTCAATCAAACGCATGACACAACCTCCGTCCAACTAAGCTATCAAAGCAGTATTAACACCTTTATTTAATAATATGTGACCAATCTTTGATATCTCTACATTTTAAAGCTCGCCTAATGGTTATCTACCAGCCACTGCATTACTAGATAGATTGCAATTAAATTCACGAAAGCCACTTTGCCTAGATGCAGTTTTCCGGTGATGTAGCCTTCATTGCACTTACCAGACGCTATTATTCCCCGCCTCTTAAATACTATTGGAGCACGTGTCAATGGCTACGGAACCATCCACCTCATTCCCCAGGCTCGTACTACGTGACATCTTCATTATACGCGATTTCCAAACTCACACCTGGCACACTACATAAAATAAAAGGTCTTCAACAACTTTTAATCGCAAATTATTCTAAAAATATTCATTTTGCATTCCGTTGATGTCATCAAGGACGTTGGATGTGCATTCAAGTGATTCCTAATGCGATTTACTCGCACGGCAAAGAAAACGTTATTATAAACGTTATTTACCCTTTAGTTATTCGCCTGTCTAACTTTTTCTGTTTGTCTGGTTTAAAAACGTTCGTGACTTTAATTAGGAGAAAAGAAATAAAAACGGCAACCCTGTCACGCACCCGAATTTGCAAGACCCCCCAACGTCTAGCAGCACAATGTTCGAGGGTGCAACTTAGTGGGACGTCTGGCGTCTTCAAATTAACATTTCCACTCGTGGTAACGACAATCACAGTAGAAATGCCACCACTTGTCCTCCAAACGAAGTGCAAATTGAATTGGCGGGACGTAGGACAAACCAGAGCTCTGTCTCAAGTGAGATGTCTACAAGCGAATGAACCAGATTGGCGTGCCGCTGCACTAAATGTGCAATATCTTCACTTCGCACGCTATAACAGGCCACAGGGGACCCTAGTATCATTCTCACCTTGCTGGCGGGCACCGAGAAATTGAAAGAACCTGAGGACCCCTCCGAAGGTTAAAATTGAATTACCTGTGTCCCAGGTGTTTTGCACGCACAGGGATGTTCTCAAATTGCAGCACAACTTAACAAAGAGAATTCAGTGTCGGAGTCTGCAATTCCAGACGACGTTTTGGAAATGATCTCTCTATTAGCAGCATCCCGATTACTCATGATCCTTTTTGCCAATCTTCTTTTGTTTTGCATTTGAAATAATGGCAACACAAACAATTGATATTTGCAGCAATTAAATGGGCAACTGCAAGGCATGATGGGAAAGATGTCGTGTTAAGGACACAAGGCACCTTGCCTCGCGGGAGGTAAGTTCCTTCGAATAGATCGTGATGCAATGGAAAGGTGTCCTGAGAACACACAAGTCGTGGGTTGCTTCTAAGAATACTTAAGGTGTTCGATAAACAGATGCAAGACTAAAGGACACGGATAAGCGGACACGACAAACCAACTGATTGTTTTGAGGGTTCTCAACAGTGACCAACAAATACCACATTCTCCTTTGGGTGATAATGCAAATGGTAGTCATTGCAAAGAGTATGCTTAAGAGTTTAATTAAAATGCTACCCGTTGGTAAGGGAAGATCATAATTGTTATGGTAGAGATAAAGGGATCATCTATCGAGCTTTTCAGGTTATAGTGAAAAATATTAAAAACTTACCTCTCTAGAGGTAAACTATTTTGTATTGAGAAGGACAATACCAAAACCTTCTTAAGGGTATTTGAACAAAAAACCAAGGAAAAACAATGAATATAAAATAAAGAGAAGTAAGAAAGTAAAAAAAAACCAGTCACTGTTATGGTCGTGCGAATTCCCTTCAAGGTTGTCATGAAGTTGGCAGGTTTACCTTTTAATGCGGAAGCAAGAAAGAAGTTGCGAAACCACGAAACAAAAGTAAAAATGACGACAGAATAGAAACAGTCTTCAAGAATTTCAATGTTTTCATATTAAGCTGAAGCTTTCTAGCAGTTGGCCCACACCATATCCATATAAAATCGTCTCGTCGTTTTCTATGTATTTTTTAGATTTTCATGAACGCTATCTACTCTACTCATACGGAATGGACCATTTAAATCTTCGGCATCTGCCGACCCGGTAGCTCTCAGATATTTTTCACATAGGTTTGTTGCCCCTTATACTCTAAAAGTGATTAGAACATATTTGTAACCTCATTCTTTTCAAGCTATCCTCCCTCGGTTTCAAACCCCTGCTGATTAAATGGGTCTCATCCTATCTCAGTTATCGAACCTGCCGCGTGCAATTTAGATCCATCCTCTCCGATCCTTCTTTCCCAACCTCAGGTGTCCCTCAGGGCAGTCATCTCGGCCCTCTCCTAACCTATCCTAACCATAAACGACATAGGCTCTTGCATTAATCACTCCTTCATCTCGCTGATGATTCCAACATTTTCAAGACAATCCGCTCTACCCTGGACTCCTCACTTCTCCAAGCGGATCTTGACAGCTTCTCGACTTGGTGCCAAAATAATTGTCTAGAAATGAGTATAGCCAAATGTCACACAATCACCTTCTCTCGGAAGAGTTCCCCCACTCAGCCATGCCCCTATCTCTTACTGAACCAACCGATAACATTTTTGTAAGTAATTTTTGAAGTTTTGAAAGCTGCCTGGTCTGCCTTCCATGAAGTACGTTTATTGGGGTGTTTCTATACAATGTTGTTGCTAATGTTTATGTTATGTGTAACTATTGGAATAGTTTTTTCAATTGTTAGTTTTATAATTTCGTCCATTTGTTGCATGTATTTGTCGATTTCGTCATTTGTCAGGTTTGTGTTTGATTGCAGATTAATGTCATTCGAACGTAGTTCTTTCGTTAACGATCTGGTGAACGATGGCCACCGTACTGCCACGTAGTTGTAGGGTTGTGGTATCACGATTTCCTCCAGGTCTGCCAGTTCGTTCGGAAATTTTATTACGGCTGTGAATGCACAGTGGTCACTGTCGTATTCAATTGTCCGTAAATTGTTTATGTTAGGTATGATGGTGTTTAATAGTCTCAGTCGTTAGTCAATAAGCATCTTATCTAGCTACGATCTATCTCTAGGCAACGGTGGATATTCCGTAGCTAGAAGGTCGGATTTATATTATACGAGTACGTGATACTAATCTAACCAGCTAGCCAGTTTTATGTAAAATGCTTATTATTCTATTTTTTTCAAATATTTTGCTAAAAAAAAGACAGAAGTAAGATGGGCCTGTAATTACCTAACTCCGCTGCCGAATATTTTTTAAATAGTCGGGTGACTTTTGCCCTTCAGTAACGGAGATAACCCGTATTTACAGAGCATAGTCTAAGGTAAATAATTTGATACAGTAAACTAATTATGGACTGCAAGACCTAAATAAAACAGCTGATGTTTTATTTAGAATAAACAGCTAATAAGTTAATAATATAAGGAGCAACCCCAAATTGAAACTTGTAAAATTTCAAAGATTTGTCATGGGATGTGACAGAATTAAAACGACAGCAACAATAAAGTAAACTTCCTTGTCGTCTTCACATTTACACCGATTTGCCTTACAAGCCCATTGGATGTGGGGCTGCACGCAAAACCGAAACTGTTAAATATTCAAAATATATTTCGATCCGACCAATCACCCACATTATCGTTAATCTTTCAACAAATCGATTTTGTTTCGCGTTATACCTGAACTTTATCTACCAGCGATCTAATCGAAGTAAACGTTTCATTTTCTTATGTCTATCATGGCCGCATGTTCCTGTTTGTTCGTCTACAAAATTGTTGTTCTGCCCACATGCAATTTGTTATCTCGACAACAAGAGAGTAACAAAGCCATAGAAAAACAATACGAGCAGAAGCGAACTCAGCTACAGATTCAAGCAGCAGCTGCTTTCACTGCTACATCGAACACTAACAATTATCTACGAATTTATCAGATTTCCAAGATCCCCCCTTTATTCCGAAAATTCCAACAAGGAGATCTTAATTTTATGAGAACTAGTAGCTCACTTTACGTCTCGTGACCGGTCTTCCCCTATCCCGTGTCACCTAGTAAATATCATGTTATCTAACTTTGAATTGAACCACAGAATGCATTCTACGAAAAATACCTTTCTTGTGAGCATTCTAAATGACACATCAATTGTGCCGTTGCCGAGCGGCCTACGCACCAAGGCGGCCCTGATACACTGGTTCCACCGGAACGATTTCCATACTAACGACCCCCATCACGAACGTGATGACCTGCTCCGCGCACGAATTCCCGCTCGGCTCAACATCGTTGAGCTTTCTAAACATGAACTTCAACTACCTCTCTAATAATAACTGAAATTATATATGTAGATGCATCCACATTTATACTATATATATATATATATACATTTATTTTCTTTTCCTTTTTTTTTAAATTATATTGCATCAATTATAGAACCGTTTTCGACACTCCGAAAGCCTATGCGTCTGTCTGGCTCAGTTATCAACAGCAGGGATACCTAGTCTGATGAATCTAAATTGTCCGGTAATTCTGCCGACGTCACTATGTAGTATGGGATGTTCACTCATAAATAAACCTCAAGATGCTGTTCACTGATGACAGAAATACTTGGTGACTCCGAGTTCATGTCACCGTTGTAATCGCGACCGCAACTGCCACTTGCCCAGCGGGTGAAGGTGGCTGCCTAACGAAATAACCGATAGTCAGACAGTATCCGATTTGCCATGTCTGACAAATGTAAGACGTACCGTCCTTCTTTTTAGCCATTTCA
This sequence comes from Microdon myrmicae, assembly GCA_963931805.1. Lineage (NCBI taxonomy): Eukaryota > Metazoa > Arthropoda > Insecta > Diptera > Syrphidae > Microdon > Microdon myrmicae. The sequence goes on from OZ007497.1 coordinate 207,530,177, forward strand.
CCGATGGTTTTCCCATGGTATCCACCGCGGCAGACAGACATAAGTCAACGCCTCTGAGAAAGAATCTCGACGAGACCGTCGCGGTATTTTTCTCTTTACCAAAATTTGATCAATCGAATTAATCGACTCACGGCGGCGGTGGTCCGCGCCGGGAACCAGTCTGCAGCCGTCAGATATCTTCAATTAGGAACAGTTTTCTGCTAATTTTTTGGTCGGAACCGATTACGTTCGGGATAACTCTATTAAATTTTAATTGGTCACCGGAACACGAGCTTGCAAGAGGAGATAATCACTGACTGGGCCAACATTCGAGGCGAATTATGATCGATTAGTTTTGACTGGGACAGGAATGCCAGCAACAGTAACGAGAAGTTCTTTCGGGAGCGTACATTTAATTAAATTAGGTTCAGACGAATGCACCCAGCGACAACTTACAGGAAGCTGAATCGAAAATAATTGATTTCAAAGTTGTGGTAAGTTACTATACTTAATCATCAAGAAATGAGCAACAGTTCAATCGAATAGGAATAGATTGAAACTCCGGGCGGTTTATCAGATGTTGATACCATGTAGTTGTTAGTTTTTGAAGTACAGGTAGTCCCCGACTTACGACCGTTCGACTTACGACTATTCGCACTTACGACCATTTTTTTTTCCAATTTTTTTCATAGAAAATACTTAAAGAAGACAAATATGTAGTTGCGGTGAATCCCTAAAATACATGAATTATATTAATTTTGGGTAGTTTCATTTCTCCTGACCCTCAAAGTTAGTAGTACAGTATGTGATTTTTTTCTTAAATTTTTTTATATTAAATTCGACTTACGACTTAATCGACTTACGACCGATGACCAGGAACCTATCTCGGTCGTAAGTCGGGGAATACCTGTATTTATAAATACTTACTCGCTGCGGAACGAACGAATAAAGGACATCGAGTTTTGAAGAATTTTAAGAAGCCGAGTGTTTAATACGATATTTTGTGCTTGCCACGCAAAAGGTGTATACGGCCATGTAGTGTTTGACATTACCTGGGATATATATATATATATATATATATATATATATATATATATATATATATATATATATATATATATATATATATATATATATATATATATATATATTGTGCTGAGGTATAATATATATTGATATGAGGTATGATCGATATACATGTATATCGTGCTGAGGTATGATTCACATTACGACTTATAATGAGTGTTTCAACAGGGTTGAAAAACGGGAAAGCATTTTCATCTTCGATTATTCAATTCAATTCAATTTTTATTTGGTAGATAATTACATTTATGATATATTTTACAACTGGTACTTAAGAGATTTAGGAAAGCAATTCCTTTACAACTATAATCTTAAATCTATATAACGACAATAGCACAATTTTAATGAATAACAAATAATAAATTAAGGGAAAACTACAATAAAAAACCCTTATTTGAATCTTAAGACTAATATTGCACGAGCTTCCGGTTATTTTATATAGTAATGACCTCGATATAATTTTCATAGACAGAGTACATATGTAGTGATTTAGGATAACGCAAGACGGGAAACGAGAACATTGTCAGAGAAAGAACAATTGACGAAGAAGTTTTGATTGATTTTGTCAATAAGGAGCTCTACCGGTTTAACGTTAGCGTTTTCATGTAGTTTATGTGTCGAATAATGCCATGGCAAATTCAGCAACATTTTCAATATTTTATTTTGACACCCCTGCAATTTTATTTTGTGTGTGCGAGCACAATTACACCATACAGGGGCCCCGTACAGGAGAATAGCTTGAAAAATGGTTTTAAATATTATAATTTTATTTTCGAGGCTAAGCTTTGACTTTCTACACACTAATGGATACATAACTCTTACGACTTTGTTTATTTTGTCAATTGTGGTAGTGATGTGTTTTTGAAAGATAAGTTTTTTATCTAGAATAATACCTAGATATCTACAGTCTTCGGACCAATCAATATCAACTGCACACATACTGAGTTTAGTGCCATTTGGTGGGTAGCAGTGTTTCCTACATCTCGAAAACCAGACAGCTTGTGTTTTATTACCATTTATTTTTATTTTCCATTTCCTGTAATATACTGCTAGCTTGTCAAGAGCTGCTTGCAAAGAGTTGTAGACATTAGTGAATAAGGCACCCGAAGAGAAAATGGCCGTATCATCGGCAAACATAGCTACCTGAATGTTTTCACCTAGATGGTAAATCTGCGACAAACAATGTAAATAATATGGGACCAAGGACCGAGCCTTGGGGTACACCGTGGTGGATTTGGTGAGTAGAGGATATGTCGGTTCCTATACTCACAACATATTTTCTCGAACAAAGAAAGCTCTGGATAATTTTGATAAGCGGTATTGGCAGCTTAAGTTTTAGTAGCTTATAAATCAAGGCATCGTGCCATACCGTATCAAAAGCTTTTTCGATGTCTAGAAGAACCAGTCCCGTTGACTCCTTGTCGATGAATTTACCAGCTATGTGGTTTTTAATGCGCAAGACTTGGTGGATTGTGCTGTGACCACTACGGAAACCGAACTGAAAGTTTGGTAAGATGTTATTGTCTTCCACAAAACGATCAATCCTTTCCTTAATGATTTTTTCTAAGAGCTTACTTAGACAGCTAAGGAGACTAATAGGCCTGTAGCTTTCGGGGCTGTTCTTCGGTTTGCCGGGTTTCGGGATAGGTATTACTTTTGCTGTTTTCCAACAGTCCGGAAAATAACAATTCTTAAGACAAGCGTTGAAAATGAACGTTAAATAGTTACTTGCAGCAGGTGGAAGTGCTTTGATTAATTTGTTGTTAATATTGTCGAGACCCGCAGCCTTTTTTGATTTCGATTTTTTTATGAATTTTTTAACTTTGCTGATATTAGTTGCGTAAGTACTTTCAGCTGGTGTTTGAGAAAGTACATGGATAGTGTTAGCAACTTCAGCTTCAGTATACGCGTCGCTTAGATGCATAGATATGGAGTGATTCTTACTAAACGTGTTAGCAAGTAGGTTCGATTTCTCCACTGAAGAAATAAACAACTTGTCGTGAACTTTAAACGGGGGAATACTTGACCCTCTCTTTTTCATAATTTTTTGATATTTTCCAGAACGGTTTGCTTGCTTTGTCAAGAGAGGAAAGGTGTTTATTCCAACACTTGTTCCTATATGTTGAGATTTCGTTTTTAATGATATTATTTAAGACTTTAACATTAACTAGAAAACAATCGATTCTATAACGCAGCCATTTTCTTCTTTCAGAGTTTCGTAGCCTAATCAGATGTAAGATATTTTCAGGAAGCGGTGCCTTATCAACTAGAGCAGTGGAACATTTAGGTATCGCAAGATCGGCCGCTCTATTGATAACAGAAACAAAATTGTTGCATAGGATATCAATGTGCTCGCTGCAGGTTATAGAATTTAGGCTGGTATCACCTAGAACCAAGTTCGTGTTTATATATGATTTATAACAATTCCAGTTGGCGGCGGAATAGTTGTGGTATAAACTGGTACGATTTACAACTACTGTATGATTCACTGTGAGGCTGATCGGAAGGTGGTCTGAACTTAACGCATTTAGAGTTAATGGTACTGTGCAGTAATTTGGAATATTAGTGATATATAGATCAAGAGTTGAGGGGTTCTTGTTAGCACTCGCTGGGATATAGGTGGGGAGAAGTGGATAAAGTATGGAAAAACTTGGGCTGGATTCAGTAACATCTAGTAAAATGTTACCCCAGCTGTTTGCCCTAAGACAATTCCACGACTGATGTCTGCAGTTTAGATCACCACCAATAATTACCTTGTTTCGTGTGTTGACTCTATACAATTTTTGCAGATCCCGCTTAAAGTAAGTAGAGTTCTCAATGTTTCTATTTCCTCCAGGGAAATAGACAGAAAAAAGACTCATCTTGGAGTTGTCACTTAATGTTACATCTATACTAATTTCCTCAATTAACTTAAGGCGCAATGAAGGACGCAAGGAATGTTCTACACATTTTTTCACAACAATGGCGACACCTCCACCACTAGCATGTACCCTGTCTAGGCGATAACATATGTAATTTTGATGTGAGAAAGAAATGTCTTGTTTGAGCCAGGTTTCTGAAACAAGTGCAATGTCAATATTAAAATTTATCAAGAAACTAAAAAATTCATGCTTTTTGTTTTTGATGGTTCTCGCATTCCAAGTTAAGAGAGTTTCTTAACATGTTTTTTCCGAGTATATGTACTTAATAGCTAATGAAGTAATGACGTTAAATTGGTCAGCTTTAGTTTGACAAGCACTAAGCTTGGTTACAACTTCATTAAGAAGAGAGTTTATCTCGCTAAATGAGAACAGGTTATCATTAGTTAATGTTTCTGACGGATTTTTCTTCGTGTGTGACGTATCACTGTTGGAAGGTTGCTGGGTTTGATGGAGGCCAGAAGCCCAGGTGGATGAAGGAAGTGAAGGTTGATGCACAGATCGGGGTAGTGGAGGAAAATTATCAATGGATAATCGGTCGGGCACTGGGTGCTGTTTGTCACTCGGAGGCTGTAGGAAGGTTGTATTTCCTGTACCACGTCCGCGTGGGGATAATTTGCGGCGAATGTCTATGTACTGCTTTCGGCTTATGCATTCTGGATCGGTGGATTTATGTGGCCCACTACAATTTGCACACTTGATGACCTCATTCGTTTTGCAGTCGGATGTTTTATGGTTTCCCGAACAGATTGCACAGAAGCTATTTATATGACAATGCATCGAGCCGTGACCGTAAAGCTGGCAATTGTGACATTGTGTGACCTTACCTGGATTATGTTTTTAAAGTCCCAGCGAACGATGGTTTTAAACGAGGTGGAGTAGTTCCGTTTTAGTTCGTTTAATTTAACAGTACCGCGTTGAATATAGACGATGTACAAGTAGTGTTTGTACAGGGCTTTTGTTGACGGATTTAATGTGATGGTTTTAACATCTAGGCACTTAATCCCGAGTGCAATTAACTCATTTTTCACTATATCGTTGCTTATTAAGTCTAGCCCGGATAGCACTACATTTAATGGATGATTTTCCTTATGTGAGTGGGTGAAAAACTCACATTTTAACCGTAAGAGTTCGGTTCTGATTTTATTATATATGTCCATTGTTGGGGCACATATTTTTTGCCCAAGCGAAATGTTTTTGATTAAGTATTTGTCTATCTTAATGTTGCTCAAAATATCACGCACTTGAGCACTAGTTGTTTTTAATACCACAATTGGTGGAACGGTTTCTTTAGGAAGTTCTGCGCACTGTTCGTCATTGGTCGGATCCATTTCAGTAGAGTCTTCCATCAGACTTTGAAGTGGTTGAAAAAAGTTAGTGTTTGAACACATTTTAGCTTTTTCTAGAACATTATTGTTCACTTTTGAAAGTTTATCGGGAGGAGTTTGGCCTCCAATAACGGGGTCGTAACGCAACCGTTTGCGCTTTATTTTATTTAACACACGTGGCCCAGGGGCCATAACTTAACGGTTATAACACTTGTTCAAATTTTTGTATGCGGAAAACGAGGCAAAGAAAACAAGGTAATGATAATTAAATTGTGAAAATAACGGTTGATTAAGATAAATAGCACGAGCAAAACTGTGAGACAAGTTGTCTGTTTGAAAGTCAGCCAGGTACTGAATCTTCGATTATCCTTTCAAAGTTGGCTTTATTCTTAAACAAAATTTGCAGAAAGGGTATTTGAGATACCCTCAAATATAAAAGATAAGGAAAGCAAGTATTGGTGTATGTACATTTGTTTTGAATACCTAATTCGAATTCTAATATTATCAGTATTATCGGAATCATCGAATTCTAATATCATCAGTATTATATATATTTGGTGGACTAACCGCACTATACTTTCAAACACTTACCTAAAAAAACCCCCATAACTCCTATCCAATCATATAATTTCGCTAGTGCAATCGCATTAGCACCTTAAAGGCTTTACGCATCTAGGATTATCTAAGGTATAATCTAAAAAGTCCCTTCGCATATAATTTCCTGTAAGATTTCTTTTCTACCTTTACAGGAATCCCAAAACCTATTCGGTACCTTCGGTTCCCAGGCAAATTTCAATTTCCCACACCTGCACGGCAATCTCCAGCCAGCATACCTGAAACATTTCCTTTTACAAGGACATTTAATGTATACAACGCGTTAGATCAAATTCCTAGAAATTATTCTTTAAAGTGCATATGGCATCATGAATCCCAAGCCAGTCGGCACCCTTTGGCTGTGTTAAAATCCTATGTCGGACAGCTTCTTTTTACAGATGCCATAAACCATATTTCTACGCATGTAAACATGCATAGGATTCAACTCATTGTTTGTTTTCCCACTAACAAACAATCTTCAATTTCTTTCCCTGCCGCAACTAATTACCCGCCATATACAAATGTAAGCAAGGGATCCGTTTTGGCCACCGACCTAAGATACGATATACAATTCTCATTGTATAAAGTATTGTAATACATTGGCACCTCTTTCGAATGGCTATTCGTATATTTCCTCCAGGGCACCACTCATCTAAGACTTTTATGATGCCCTCGTCCCATATTTGCCTTTAGCACATCTCTTCGATGCCTTAGGTCGCTTCTCCCTTTTTTCTTTTTTTTCTCGTTTCGGGTTTAGTTTAGCCTTGGCTAAACGCACCGATAAACACGGTGATGTGTACAAACACACACATATGCGACCGCGTCCCAGAGATCGCCTTCCATTGGTCACTGGTCAAAGGAAATTTCATTTCCTTTTCTCCACACCACCAAAAACTCACCCCAAACGATCGAATATCGTGGCGTACATTTCCACCCGCCGGCCGCCATGGTCGTTGCCGCCCCCGCTCTCCGCTGGCTGCGAAGACGCGATAATACCCGGAGTCGTGAGAGGTATTTCGAACTTGTCGGTTTCCAATTGTTTGTCGTGTCTGTGCCGCAATTCGTTTGTAATAGTTAGTAAAATAGAATTTGTCGTGTAAAAATAAAACCAATAACCATATACTTGTGAACACCCCGGATTTTAATCGATTTAAATAAATCAAAAGCATTGCAGAACTATAACCAGTGTTTCAATTCTTATTCCTCCTTGTGTACGGTGTCGTCGTGGAGTTTTGTTTGTGCTCTCCCTTTGGTGTTCGTCGGAACCATTTCCAGCGAATTTCGGCTGAACTCATTGTCGGAACATTTAGTGAATGATGGGGATGCGAAGAGAATCAGTGCCGTACGCCTGTGTACAATGCTTCTCTCCCTACATCACCTCAAGCAAAATTGACCACTACAACGGCTCGAGTTTTTAATATTACTTGTTGTAATTAGCATGATTATAAACAAGTTGGAAAGAATTGGGTAAACTTTGCTGACTCTCTTGAATCACATATAAATAACCTCCAGCAATGGTTCAAGACAATCAATAGTCTGACTTTTCGTGCAGCCGGCACCATGAAATATTAGACGAAAACTGTTGTGAAAATCAACAACATGTAACTTGTTCACGGTCACATTCAGCAAACTTAAACAACTCTGTACATAAAAAAAAAGCAAACGTTTTCCATATCCCTGCAAGCATACCGCAAGAGTCCATTTTAGGCCCCATCATATTCAAACGATAAACGATGCTTATGTGAATCTTTGTTTAACGCAAATTGCAAATTAAATTGTTCAACTTGTTTTGTGATACATAAAAACATCTGTGGCGCTTCCACTAAACGCCACTACTTGCCTTTTCTCAATTACCCCAAAATTCCTCCTAAGCACCTAAAACCATTATCATTCGCCAATGCAATTGCATTAGCACCTGGGGCATTTCTTCCAAGGGCCTGGTTGCATACGTCGCATCATGTTCCTGAAAAACAATTCGGTTGCGGCACCAATTAGCCGACATCAAATCCAAAGCATAGCAATGCTCATATCTCTCAATGAATTCCGCCACACATGTGCAGGGAATATTCCCCTGTTTTTTGCCGCATGCACGTCGGCCGGTCGTCCGACCGACGGGCATATCATAGCTCACGACTGGCCGCCAAAGGAAACCGAATTCTCTATAGTGTAAATATACACACGAGAGTTCGACCCTTTGAGCCGCCATCGATGTGTGCACGATCGGCATAGATGCTGTATGCAGTTGCCGATCGTATGAACATCCAAATTCCTGTCTGCATTATGGGTTGCCCAGCTGCAGGCACTTCTCTCGGTTTGCCCTTGTTGGGTGTATGTCTGCGGTTTGCGTACTCATGGACACAAAGCATGAGTGGCCGAGATGATCATCGCGCGTGTGGTCGCACCCTCGCTGGGACCAGTGTGTCGGAGATCTTCTCCCATTGGTCGCTGGCCGAGGGAGGAAATCCATTTTTCTCTCACAACGGGGTCGAGTATCAACATTTGGCGTGAGCGCACCCAAAAGTCTAGATCGGGCAATCAAAATTGGAGAGTGGAAATTTCATCCCCCGTTGGGAGTCGGACGCGTCCGGCCTTTTGTAATATTTCAAATATTAACTTTAATAGTAGTCCAAACGTGTATTGTGAACATCAGCTAAGTTTATCCACGAGTTAAGTTGTGGGGATTAGGAAGTATTGTGCCGGGAATGGGCACTCGGTTCACTTCCTTCCACCAGCTTAACGAAGACAAAGTTCCGCGAGAAAGAAAGTCACAAACAAAAGAAATAAATGCACCCGAAAAAGGAAACGCTGTTATTCTGTTGAAGTAAATGTTTTTTTATTTTATTTCGCTTTCATTATTAACTTTGTTCTTAGACATTATTAAATATGTTAGTGTTTTGATACTTCACTTAAACTTATTATGACATTAAGTTGATTTTTATTAATTTTATTTTACTGCATACACGACTGCAGGTATTTTCGCGCCCTCGGCGCCCGACGAGGAGCGGGAGCGGCAACGACCGTTGTAGTCGGCGGATGTAATTTGACTCAATCGCGGGTTGGAATCTGGCTCTTGAATCCCCCTCGATTCGGTAGTGGTGAATATCCTCTTGCCAAGGATATGTTTTACTTACCACAAGAGAGACGTAAAGTCTCTCTTTGTGGTACAGAAAACCAGATCTCGTAATGGGGGTCATGGTAGTATGTGTGCATGGGTGATTGAGCAGATCATAATGTTCAACACACGCGCGAAGGCGATGGATAAACGAAGCAGAAAAACTAAGAGCGGGTTGAAAGCGACTTCTTCTCTTACAAAGATATGAGAATAGGTCAATAAGTTCTTAGAAACGCCTACGATGGCGCTCGTAAGCATCATGTTTAAGCAGCTTCGCCATGTATGGAGGTATGGGGCTGTCAACTAGAAAGATTTGCGAGATTTCTTTGCATCTTTTCCCTGGGTGAGGGTGTGATTTGGAAAGTCCGATGTTAACGCATGCGCGGAGTCGGTCAAAGAGATTATTATTCTCGGGATGGAGACCTAAATTCCGGATTCCATCAAACAAAATTCCTCTGATAAACCTTGGTTTGATAAAAAGTGCTAGCAGATTACAGCGGCAACACAAAGAATTTTGTTATAATCAGAAACGCGTGCAATCAGGCGATTAATGCCGTGAAAAAGGCCTACAACGACAGAATTATCAATAAGAATGACCAGAATAACCGATAAACTCCCTTCTGGTCAATGACAAGACCTTTCAGCAATAAATTCGGTTTATCCTTTTTTCCTCCGCTAGTGACGCGCAGCGAGACGTTACTCACAAATTTAAAAGGTAAAGCTAATAAGTTCACGGATTATTTCCCGCGAATTGAAACCTCGATGCCGGTCTTTTGGAGCCACCTATGGTCGATTCGGGATGTGCGGTTTCGCGTACTATTCAATGCATTCTACGTGGACTGGATTGTAGGAAGGCAACCGGCCCGGACGGAATACCAGCTATAGTTTGTAAGAACTGTGCTTCAGAACTATCGCCGATTCTTGGGAGAATATTCCGCTAATCTTATGGACATTTCGTACCTGCTGGACTCTTTGGCCTTCGAATCTGGGAATGGCTTGAAATTCCTCGGCGTCACGGCCTGTGGGAATGTATCGTGGCATAAACGCATGTCGAACATCGCCAGATCAGCCTCACGAAAACTGAGCTATCTTTTCAGAGCCAAGAAATATTTTACTCCGGCTCAACTTGTTCTACTGTATAAATCCCAAATTAGACCCGCAATGGAATATTGCTCTCATGTTTGGAGCTCTGCTCCTAAACATTCCTTCGACCTACTTGTGAGCACACAGAGACGAGCGAAACGCCTGATCGGGGACTCGGCGCTGACGTCGGGACTACAATCGCTATCACATCGATGCAATGGGGCCTAGCTGACCTCTGTCTGTTTTACAGATATTATCACGGGTACTGTTATTCGGAGATTCGTGGTATTATTCCACGCAATTCGGTTTATACGAGTATGCGCTCCTCAAATGCTTATTTTGAGGAACTACCACAATCATACTTTTCTGAAGGCTTAAAAAAGTTGGAGGGATGTCCGTCAAAGTGTTTTGAACCAGAAGGTGACTATATTGTAAAATTAAAAAAAAGATTACCCAAACAAAAAACAGTTTTTCTATTTTTTTCTAAAGACTTATTGACCTGCTTTCGTATTTTGCGTTACTATCGATCCTATATATACGGTCGTTAGAGCCAGAAATCGAATTAATTTTAATAGTAAGAATAGTGTTAAGCGCAATGATGCGTGCATATTTCAGTGTCTACGCTGTGAATTCTCTCTGACGACCAAATCAGTATAAGCTAAAATAGTGGGTTGTACCACATGAAATGTCCAATTTTATAATAAAAATTTAAAAGCCAATATTATTATTCCGTAAATTTTTATTGAATCCAAATAGGATCCGTTGGGATCTAATACATTCTTCCAACGTGATACAAGATCAAATATTCCTTTTTCGTAGAAGTGCTGACCTTTTGAGGCAATGAAATCTTCAAAGGCTTTTATGACCTCTACTTGGTTCCGGAAGACCTTCTGGCAAAATGAATCCATATTGCAGAAAAGATGGTAGTCCGTTGTGGAAATGTCAAGAGATTACGGTGGATGCGGAAGAGTTTCAAATCCCGACTGCAACAGTTTTTGCACCGTTACTTGTGAGGTATGGCGCCTACCAGCAAAAGGATCGGGTCGTGCATATTGACCAACGCAGGTTTCTTTTCAGCCAATTTGGCATACAATATGCCGATTTCGTCACAATATTTGATAGCGTTTATAGTTGCTCCTGGTTGAAGAAATGAAAAGTGGATTGGTCCTTTCCATGTCCACCAAATTGTCACCATAAAATCTTTTGGGTGAAAACCGGGCTCGGGGATGTGTTTGGGTTTTTCACCTACATCCAATCATTGCCCAGGTCTTTTACGACTACCATAGTGTATCCACTTTTCATCAGAGGTGTCTATCCGGTGCAAAAACGGTTCAGTTTGGTTTCTTACTCTAAGCGATGCGCAGACTTCCAGGTGTTGCAGTTTTTTGGACTCGTTCAGTTCATGGGGTACCCACTTATCGAGTTTCTTTACCTTTCCTATGAGAGAAAGCGATTGAATTGTTGTCATTGGGGATACTCCCATGGTTTGTGCAATCTCCGCACCGATTTCGTTGGGTCCGTATCCACCGTTGCTTTTAAAACATCGTCATCAATTAACGTTTCCGGCTTCCCACGTGTTTCATTTTCGAGACAAAAATTTCCAGAACGGAACTTTCTAAACCAATGTTGTGTTAGTTGCCCTCGCTCCCAGGTAGCGTGTCTCCTGGTCCTGAAAAGAATGAGGGATCTCTTAGACCGCTCCTGAGGGGACCCGTTGCGGTCGCCGCCGTGCTTCCTCAAACCTTGAGGGAAGAGTAGAAACCGATCGTCGTATTTCCACTTTTCTCAGTCACCAGCCTCCGCAGGGGTTGCTCGACGCAGGGATCTGCAACTACAAAGCTGAAAAGAAATGTTTTATCCACGACTCTACTGGAGCAGACAAAACTCAAATAAATGAACAGAGTATCTACTTTTGTTATTTTGCTTTTATTCAGCTCGCTTTCTTGGGATACTTCCTCCTGCGATAATTACATTTGAGATACTGCGGCTCGCTCCTGGGGTACTTCCTTCAAGGACAATGGCTTTTTAGATACTGCGGCCCGGAGATCGCGATGCATCTTCTTTTTAAATGAAAACAAATCGAGATTTTGTGTCTTGAAACGAACGTTTCAGATGGAAAATCTCGATTTCGGATGTGGTGTTCAATGTGCTCATTAGGATAATGGTTCGGTTTTATGAGTTCTCATGAATCTATTGTGCATATTAGGATACGCATTGGAATTTGGGATTTTTGCTTTTGTTGTCCGTCTGGCTTATGCAGATAAGAGTTTGCTTGTCCTTCGGACGGGTAACACACGGTCCGTGGGAATTAGGTTGTTTTAAATCCAATCGCCGTGCTTCCTCGCCACGACCGAGGGAAGAGCGTGGACGCTATTTTAACGAGACGTCTTAATACTTAATAGCAGCTTTTAATTACACATTTAGCGGCCCCATAAGTAAGATATAAATGGTTTGTAAAAATTAGTTAATGGTCGATAAACTGATTGTATAGTTAGTATTTTATTTTCAGATTCTTCACATAAACAACAATATTTAATTGGAATGTAATCAACACAAAACAGTTTTGTTTAGTTAAAACAATATATAAAGAAACGTTACATAACATAACACATAACACAAAACGTGCGCACCCTCCTGTGGTTGAAATTCGACTGCCTCTACGAAAGTACAAACTTTCTCTTTTTCATTTTCTTCTTCGAGAAGTTTCGTTCTCATGAACAAAGTCAAACTGCCACCGTTAGCTTGATTATAGGTTTTTCGCTTGTGCGACAATAATATTTTATTTTGTTGGATTTCTTTTCAGAATCGTCACATGGGGTATTTAGTATATTTACTTGGTGACGATTCTGGGTTCATCATATTAACCAAACGCTATTGCAGCTGCTATGCACATAGGATAACGATTTTTTGGAAATCGTTTAGGAAGGTGTGATGATGGATGTGATATGTATATTGGGATATGGGGTTTGGAAAAATGCTCGATTTGATTTCAGAATAGCCACTTTGAGTATTTACTATATTTACTTGGTGACGATTCTGGGGTCGTTGTATTAAGCAACCGGTATGTATTATTATATGGGAAATCGTTTGGATTTAATGGGGTGGTAATTATGTATTATTATATGAGAAATCGTTTGGATTAATTGGGTTTTATGAAAAAACGTATATTATATGGGAGATATATATATTATATGAGAATATGGGTTTTTGTATATTGTTATTGGGTAATGATGGAACATGTATATATATATTATATGCGAAAAGTGTATATTATATGAGGATATGGGTTCTTGTATGTTATTGTTGGGTAATGATGGAATATACATATTATATGGGAAATGTGTGTATTATATGGGAAATGGGTTTTGATTAATTGTGTGATGATGGGTTATGTATATTGGGATTGTGGGATGATGGTAGGGCTTCCGGAGCACTACAAGGTAATGGGTTTTGAATTGGTGCATTTACAAGTCATAAAACATCTGGCATGTGAAGATATGCATTCGTATGTTTATGATTGCTTGAATTGTGTGTCGGCGAAAAATGGATATGCCTTTGCTTAGACACATGCACATTTTGGGCTTTGGAGCTAGTGGGAATTTGAATTGAATTGAATTCAATGTTTGAGAGTTTGAACGTTTAGTTCGATTTGGTTGACATTGAATTCAACGTTGATTTGGGTGTAGGGATTTGTATGTGGGGGAAGGAGATTGTTTCTATGGGGTAAGGAAATTGTAGGGCTTTCCGGAGCACTACACCAACGTCGTATAGTGTGTTTGTTTACCGCTAAATTCTCAAATGTGTCATTAATGTTTTTCATTGCCAATGACGCATTATGTCCCACTTTAAATTCATAAAGGAATAGGGTTCGAATTTGAACTGCCAACAGCTTGGTAAAAAATTCCCAGAAAAACAAAATAACTGTACTTTTACGAACCCTAAAATTCTAACACATCAAGCACACGTACCACTTTACTTTATAAAAAAAAGGAGGGAGGTGGTTTTAGTCGGTAAAAACTCGGCATGTCTCTGGATCGGTCCAGAGGTATCTTTAAAACCTACCTAACCAAACCTACCTACCGAAACCAAAAAAAAAAAAAAAACTTTATAAAAAATACAATTTAACGTTCTGGCACAGATGTTCACTCGAGAACTTCTTATTTCCGAAAATCGGACATTTCATGAGTGACAACCCAATATGTTAATAATGGTACTTAGTGGAGCCACCTTAAATGGTTAGTGTCGCAGTTTTTATTATTTTATTATTTATTGGCCTGTAAGAACCCGGGAAGTTCATGACCTCACCGACTCGGCTTCGCCATCGTTCCCTGTCCTGGGCACTCTCCTTCCACGCTTGACCATTCGATCCGATCTCCTCAAGGTCAAACCTAACATTGTCCTCCCATCTCCGTCGCGGCCGTCCTACCGGTCTCTTTCCCGTTGGTCTACCGTCAAGAATTCTATGCACGGTCCTATCGTTCCCCATTCGCGCCACGTGTCCGGCCCATCTTAATCTTCGCGTTAGTGTCGCAGTGCTGTAGTAATTTGTTTTATGATCTATAAATGCGAGGACGTTTTTGAAACACAAAAGTTGTCAATTAGCATGGAATGAAGTTACATTGTTTGTAAAATTTGCGGCATACTGGGCTGCTGGCGATAGTGATCAATAGCTGTGCGCTGTAATGTTTTTATAAAGTGGGCTTGGACATTTTTTCCCGGCCGAGTAATGCCAAGAAGGTATAATATCGACTGACTCCCACGATCCTCTGATTTGACTTCTGTTCATTCCTTCATATAAAGGTACTTGAAGAATATGGTATTCAGTGACAAACCAACGACAACCCTGATGCTTAAAGACAACCTTAGGGACGGAATTGTTGAAATAATAACAGAAATCTGCGAAACAGTTACGAAAAATATCCTTAACACAGCTCGACTTTGGGCCACGTCCCGTTGACAGACATCATATTTCATTCATCATGTATTCAATTAATACAATATACAATTTTGTTCCATTTAAAAGTTCAGTTATGCTCCATTTAAAAATGATTTTAAAAAATCCGACCCGGAACATAGAAAGCATCCCGTATTAACTCTTATTTCACGTACTGTTTAACGTACTTCATCCAACGTCAAGCTTTAAATTTAACAAGGTGTCTCGTACAGTTGTGATAGTTATAACGAGGGGAAAGATGTTGTGTTTAACAGCTAAGGTGAAACTTTGTCTTATAGTCGAAAGAAGTGTTCCGCCGAACACTGTCCAATACTTAACACGGAGCGGATACAGCACAAAAGTAAAACACGGAGAAAATAGTTCAAAATTTGGTTTTATTGATTTCCTTTAAAATAAGTCATAAAGTTAATTTCGGTTAAAACGTTACTTTGTAACACACGTTACAGATTCGATTATTGTCACAGGGCTGATTTCTTTTACATAAGTTGCAAAGCTAAATTCGGTTAAAACGTTACTTTTTTACATACGCGCGCGACCTTCCTGCGTGAACAGTTCCTGTAAAAACTTTATATCGACTGTCGTACTTCTCTGGGGATGAATCTATCTACCCCATAGTTTTCTTTTTCCTAGGGGATGACTTTTCCTGGGTGGTGGCTTTCTCTCAATCGAGAATCTCTCCACGAGGGAAGATCGCCCTGACTCATACAGAGCCGGGGGTTATTGTCTGCTTGCTGTAGATCATTCTGTGATCGTCAGAATTTTCACACTTCTGATGCATCGGTTATGCACACAATCGAATGTGTGGTTTACATTAGCCGATCATGGGATAATAGCAATTATCATTGTTTACCTAGCCCTATGGGAACAACACTTTCGTTTATTCCTGTTGCTCCGCAATGGCCTTTGTTTAGGCAAAGTGCATTGCGGCGGGGACAAAGGTTTTGTTTTGGGGGACACGTGACTGTGGGCACGTGTAGTTTGGCTATAGGTGAGTGTGTTCCTTGGTGGAACGACGACATCTCGACCAATAGTGGTTTGTGCGCCACAAAATGTAAACTATCGAATGTTAATAATTACTATCGTTTGTGTTACATTTTTTCAGCCAACCCTAAATACACAAAGCCGCATGGCCATAGTCCAAATAAAATATCCCAGTGGTAGCCACATTATATATTATAACAAATGTGTTTTTTTTTTTTTTTTTTTTTTTACACAAACGCGCGACTTACGACTCCAACCTGGCCACCCCACACAACCCACCAAAGCCGCAACAAGACCACGATAATCAACATTACTCTCACCAAGGCCCCACCAGATTTCAAAACAAAAAATACCAACAGCGGTCACATAATTTAGTCCAGCAACTCAAACCAAAGGCTGTCCTAATTAAAACAATAAATAAACATGGAGATTCCCAATTCTATCCAAGTATATGGTGTCAAACGACTATGACCATCGTCAAGCAGTTGCAAGATCTAGGAAACTCGAGCCAGCTGCAGATGCTACAACCTTAATCCGCACCCTTAAGATGATCAGACTACGGCGGAGTTGTTTTGTTTACTTTTCTCGCGGACAGGAGTATCCCCACAATCGTTGGATCATCAGATTCTGGATGCTTTCCAAAAACACACACAAAAACCAATTCATGACGGGTCTTGCTACGCTGTCACGAGTATGTGTGCATCTGGAATGACTGAGCTGTGTGACAGGAGCTGGTGCTAGCAGAAAAGGAGGCTGGAAGAATCAATTGAGTTCGGTTGTTGAGTAGAAGCAGTTCTTTCCTCCCACGGAGATAAACACGCATGACAAGAATCTAATTATTACTACCCCATAAGTCAGTAACATTTTGATATTTGGAGAGCGCCAAATAAATAAATCCGTTTGAATGAATTTTCCGTTCTTTGAATCGTAATTATATTTGGCATTTTGTGGCTCCTGCTTAACGAAAATCACGGAGGACGAGAAGCAGTTCTTTCCTCCCACGGAGATAAACGTAAGTCGCGCAGAAAGGGGGATTTTGGAATACCCTTAAATGTCTGAGCACAATGCGAGCGGAAGGAGAGGAAGTGGATAAGGAAAGGAGATATCGATGTCATCATTATCATCGGCACTACAACCGGGAACCGGTCTTGGCCTTATTTAGCAAGTCCTGAGGCTTGTTAAATTTTCCATAATGATTTGTTTTTTTTTTCCGGGCGAGGTCATTTGTCTTGCCCCAGAGGCTCCCCGACGGTGAATCGAACCCCGGTCTCCCACATGACAGGCGGGTATACTAACCACTATACTATCGAAGAGCCCTCGATGTACATTGGTTTTAAATGTCTGGACATTACAACGACGAGGAAACACATGGTCAGGTAGAGGTTAAAACGGGATCGCCTACTGTGGACAAAAAGTAATGAAACTATATTTTTTTAAATACGTCAAGTATGAATATCCGTGAGTATATTTATTTGGCAGCTTGGTATGACTGTTGTGTACAGAGGAGAGACATTTTATGTCGTTTGCTTCGTTAGGTTAGAAATATGTTAATAGCGTGTTATACGAAAATTGATGCTAGGGATTTTTTTAAAAATTGTTGAGCGCCAAAACATAAAGATCGATGCAAGTCGCAACCCCAGTAGTTGTGCATTTCAGATCACTAAGTCATAAAAAACAGCTCTTCAGCTACTTGAATATGACGTTGTTTTTCAAACGAAGTCAGTTCAGAACCAGACGAGAAGACTGACGAGACAAACCCGAAGCACCCTTTCAAATTATTTACATTGCTTCTTTTGATATACCAACAAAGTTTACAAGGACTATTTAAGTCCATCAACGATTGGAAAGTATTTGATTTTGTTAATGCTTTTATCAGTAGTTGAGTCCCAAAAAATGATCGCGTCCAACAACTTGTGATCTTAATAAACACTTATCGCTGTAACAGTTTTGTAACATTTCCAATGTATCAGAACAAGTAATATGTACTTTTTTTATGCAAAATTTACTACAAATTCTCTGTTCCATAAATATATCCATTTTAATAAGTCCCCAACAAGAATTTTCTTCAAACAGAACAGTTGCTACAATTCGTAAACTCTTCATCATTTTTTTCACTTCTGTATATCCAATCCTAAACCTACATTCGTAGAATTCCTCTATAGCTAACATTTAACATTTTCTGCCGCCCTTATCAGGCGCGACACTTTTCGACAGCTGCAACAGTTGCCAAGAAATAAAAACAGAACATACCTTTTGTCATCCAGTACAGGCTTCGTTAATACTCGTAGTACCTAAGTGGCGACATTGATGATCAATTAACATTCCTACTTAAACAAATCAACAAACAAATACCATTGTGTCCGAACTGTTGGTGATCTTGCTACAACCTACCACATACAACACGATCCAATCATTGTAGACATCATTAAGGTAGTTTCCAGGTCGAAGTTATGTTCAAACAGCAGCGACAGCAGAAACTTCCACAGTTCGATAAAATAACCGCCACGATCATCGAATACAAATAAATAAATACTCCAAGTGATCGAGTCAAGGATCATTCTTCCAAGATCGATCCACTCGATCCCCTTTTCTTTTAGGCCTCTTATTTGCTTCCCACAAACCAACTACTACACACACACATACACATGCGTAAGCGCCAATTTGTGAATACGTTGGCTTTCAAACAACAATAGAAGATCATTATTAGGGCAGACCGATTGATAGATACCTTGATCATGTGTGCTGTGATCGCTGTAGTGTCGGCGTTGCTGAGGCACATTTCGGCAGCAATTATCTCCTTCAGATGAATTGATGCTCTCGTAAACTGTTGGATTTCTCGGAATCTCGAAAACGATTTACAAGTGGCTGTACCCGGGTAGGGCGGGCGTGAGAGTATACAATTGTCTTTAATATTCATAGCTCATCGGATGCTGTCGCGCTTGTCATTCGCACATAATCACCGTCTGATAGACTTTCATCGTCATAAGGCAGAACAGACTGTGATAATCAAAAGTGTACACTTTCATCAGATCAACGTTTATCTCTCATCACTCATCATTCATCGATCGATAATCTTCGCTAATGGCCACTGCTGTTACCTTTTCATCACGATGGCCTAATAAAGAAAACGTGTGCACCGCCTCTGACTGTGGCAAGTAAACCGATGATGGGACAACATTTCTGTGAACCCACGCTCCACCACACGGACTCATCTAACATTTCCCAGGTGTGGTGTGTAGAATTTGAAAAAGAAAATGAAATTGAATATCGCCAGTGCACTTAGGATGCGTAGCGGTCAAGCTGATTAAATGGTGCGCGAATGACCATGATAAGATCACTGCCGATCGCATTTAATAGCTTCGGTCAGTTCGATCGCTTGCAATCAGAATATTTTCAACATCAATTCCAGGAGGCGTTTTAGTTGCGAAATGATGCCGTTACATACTAGATCGTCTACTACCTCTTTACTGAAATTTGAATTAATGGTAGATGGCCAAGCGTTTTGACATTAAGAGTCCATTCCCAAGGATAATGGAATTTTCATTCCGCTTGGATCGTTCTACACCCTGTTAATGAGCCCTAATCACGATTTTGCTCATCGTCCTGCATATATACAGTTTCGTTACACCAGTTCAAGTATTATGAGACGTTTCTCATAGACTAACGATCAAACGATGGAGTCAGGGCGTTTAGTAATGACCATATATTGGTTATCATTCGAATATTATAATCCCAGACCTAATAGAAAACCTTGTTAGTTCCATTGAAAAACTAAAATAAAACGTCTGCTTATTACGATGTGGCATTTCTATCGTTCTGTGATTGCTGAAGAGCCAATAATTGGTGTCAACGCGGCTGTTGGTGGGAATCAAGGAATTGGGTTTCAGAAGACCTTATTTCCAAGAAGGAACACGCGAATATCCAGTCAGACATGTAAATTGCTTTTCTGTTGAGTGTTTTCATTGCCATCTAAAATTAAAATTGCTTACCAGTTAGAAATAAGCTCCCGACTATTGCTATTTTGCATCTACTCTTCAAGCAGATAGTTTTGACTCTTAAAGATAACGAACTCTAAACGTGGATTTGTGATCACATTACCAGCTTAAAGTTCATTACCTTACAGTTTGGAAGCAAATGTGGCCTTTGAATAACGCCAATCGATTTAGACGGCAAAAGAAAGATTTTATATTTTTTTGAGATTCTCGGAATTAAGAAGTTTGTTGGTGGAAAATAGTATAACCAATGCTTAAGTGCTATCTCAATATATAGAAACGGATAAACAAATTGCATTTAACGAGAAGCCGAGATGCTAATTTTATTCTTCAACACAAGTAGAAAATAAATTTGCATATTCGTAAGAAAAATTCTTCCTCCATCTCTGTCATCACTACGATGTGAAATTAAGCAAAAATTATAGATATTGTATTTAATTCAGAAATGAAACCATTGAACAATTTGTGGGTTTGTGGGTTTTATATAAATGTATACAAATTTTGAAGAAAAAAAGGCCTTTCCTCCTTAGTGAAGTTATTAGAATTTGTATTTGGACGTAGTTGTTGGCATTGAGACTGTTGCGTTGAATTCGCATTTTTTTCGACAATTTTCGAACCCTTGAACAAACGCTTATCCTAGCAAAGGCATGGGAATTGTGGTTAATATATTAATTTAGTTTAAATAAATTCTAGTTATTCTTTATTTTCTACTCCAGTCGTAATTTTATTTATCTATTTATTACTTAAAAAAGAATTTTCTCTGAGCGGCAAAAATACTTTTTACATCCCGTTCCGATTTTTTTCGGCAATTTTCGAACCCTTGAAAAAGCGCTTATCCTAGCAAATGCGTGGGAATTGTGGTTAATGTATTAATTTAGTTTAAACAACTTCTATTCATTCTTCATTTTCTACTCTTATTTTGATTTATCTATTTATTACATAAAAAAGAATTTTCTCTGGGCCACAAAAATACTTTTTACCGTTCGGAATTTTTTTTTCTCGATATTTGCAGATCCCTGATCCGCCCATCAAATGTGAAGCTTATAAAGAATTCCCACCAACACTATAACCCACATTGTCTCAACTAGCTGGGAGCTGTAAAATAAGTAAGAATATTCACACTTCTGACACCTGACTACCGGCTATATGAATAATATTTTCGTATAGAATTGTCGCAGTAAAAGTACTGCGCTTGTTTTATTATAATGATAATGAATGGGCAGGGCCCTCAGTTTATTTCACTTAGTACAAGTCGTATAAACTTATAAATGGACTTACGAACTACCTTAAAAACTAAGGCATGCGGGCTGGTGGTGGGGGACTAACTTTAAAGTATCTTAAAAATGCAATGGGGAACTAAACAAAGATCGATAGAATAATAGTCTAAGTGGTAGGACAGGGAAGGGCGAGGATAAGTCGGATAATACGGTGCGAATATGAGTGGGGGAGACTGTAGGCGGTGGGCGGTGGGTAGGTTCGGGGGGGGGGGCGTTTAAGAGCAGGACAGGTGAGATTGAAGTCAAAGAATGCGGGGTGAGAGTTTTCCCATCCCTACATTCGCGAAATGGGTTCATTAGAGCCGTAAGACGGTGGCGGTTCCGCCAAACCCCACGACCCACTTACCTGAAAAACCCCCATTACTTCAACTCAATCTTATAAGTTCGCTAATGCAATCGCATTAGCACCTTAAATGCACGCATCAAATTGATCAAGTTTATTTAGCTAAAAGCCCCTAGAAGAGAATTCTTACCTTTCATGCATCTCTTCGCATACAAAATCCCTATAAGAATTCCTCCCTAACTTATCATAAATTCCCTGAGAGAAAATTCGTCGGTTCACATATAATCATCATCATCGGCACTACAACCGGGAACCGGTCTTGGCCTTATTTAGCACGTCCGGAGGCTTGTTAAATTTTCCATAATGATTTTTTTTTTCGGGCAAGGTCGTTAGTCTTGCGCCAGACACAAACACATATAATACAACCGCATAATCAGGGAATCTTACCCTTGAGTTGGCCTATCCCAGCCTAAACACGTGTACAATAAAAACTACCTACATACACATTGGCTGGCGACCACTTTAACCAACGATAGACAGTCCAACGCAGATGCATGTAATTAGCACCATAGACGTTGACTCTAATTCCCTAACTCGCACCATGTGCAAACAAAAAAACGGGGGGGGGGGGGGGGGGGGGGGGGGGGGGGGCGTTTACCGCTTGTGTGGGCGGAGCAGGAAACATCTCTCGTAGTTTCCTCCGGCGGGCGTGGGAGCTTCCGGTCGGGACACTCTGCTGTTGCGGGTTCCTTGACAGTTCCCCCTGGTCCTCTTGTCTTTTATATGTTATTTACAATTTGTACTGCGTCAAGTAGGAGTTTACCGCCACACAACTCAAATGAAAAATGTCTCTCTCTGTTTCTTTAATTTTGGTTTTTATTTGTTATGTTTAAATCGAAAGGTTGGGTATAAAATGTTGGACTCGGGCTTTTAAGTTTAATTTATAGTTTGGCACCTGGTTGGTCGTTCGAAAATGAAATTTATCGCCCTTTTATTCTTTTTCACGTTGAGATTTGTCAACGTTTTTAATGTAAAAATTCCAAGCACAAAAAGCGAACAAGGGTATCGTACAGTAATGAGGGCTCAGCTAAGTAAATAGCTGTATCTCTTAAGGAAGCATAAGATGCTAAAAGCCATTTTGATTGTATATCGTATCGCTAGAATGTCTGTGGAAGAACCGAATTCTTTTGTTTGCACGGGATGCATGCTGAAGAATTCAATTTCGGCGATTATGCGCGAGATGCGGTAATTGTTTGTCGATTGGACAAACAAATCACGGGTCGGTATATTGCAGCTGGATAAACAAGCTGCCCGACGTTGCTTTTTATCTGGTAACGAAGAGTGCCGAATGGTTTTGGATTTGTGATGGCCGTATGATATGAAGAATTCTTGTAGGGAATCTAGGAAATGCATTGGATGCATGAAAGCTAAGAATTCTTTTACAGGGACTTTTAGGTTATGCATTAGGTAACCTTGATGCGTGAAGATTTTTGCAGCATTTTTAATGCAATTGCATTAGCGGAAACAATGGGGTTTGTAGCTCGAGGACAGGAAGCTTGGGAGGTAATTGGGAAGGTAAGTAGTGGCGTTTAGTGGGACCGCCACAAACCGATGATACACTTTTCTTTGTAAATGTTGTATATTGTGTCCTCGCTGCATTGATGTCGACGGGATTGGCCCTTCCCCACTGCAGGACCTTATCTAGATCCTGATTCAGAGAGTCAATCTGTCTACATCTCAGCTGATGAGACGTAGATGCACCAATAGGCCGAACACTCGAAAATTAGGACACAAGTGTACTATCATCCGCAAAACTATACACTTTGTTATCCGTTGTCTCCAGCAAATCAGTTATGTGAAGCAAGATCAAGGTTGGAGCCAAAATAGGACCTTGGGCCACCCCAGAATTAACAGGATACCGACCCGAACACTCGCCGTCCACAACAACCCGGATCGATCGATTCTCGAGGAAACTCCTCGTCCAGTCGCAAAGCTGCTGGGAAAGTCCATATGAACGAAGTTTGCTCAGCAATGCGCCGTGCCAGACGCGGTCAAAGGCCTTGGAAATATCCAATGCGACCGCCGTTGACTCACCATGCCGTTCAATCGCAGATGTCCATAAATCTGTTATAAGTGTCAAAAGGTCTCCTGTGGACCGCCTGCCACGGAATCCGTATTGACGATCATTCAGAAGTCCGTTCCACTCCAAATACTTAACTAACTCTGTATTGATGACTTTTTCCATTACCTTAGATAAAATAGACACTAATGCTATTGGACGGTAATTTTATGGGAGACACTTTATTCCCGTCTTCGGGATTGGCTGAACCGAGCGATTTTCCAGCAGGCAGGGAAGGTCCTCCGTGCATAAGATAAGCGGAAGAGACTGCCAAGAACCGGCGATAGTTCTGGAGCACAGTTCTTAAGGACTATTGCTGGTATTCCGTCCGGGCCGGCAGCCTTCCTACAATCCAGTTCACGTAGAATCCGTTGAATAGCGCGCGGACGAAATCTCATATCCCGCATGGAAAACCGTACCGGCGCGATCATAGGTGGCTCCAAAAGGCCAGGATCGAGGTTTGAATTCGCGGAAAATAAATTCGCGAACACATTAGCTTTATTCTTTGAACTCGTGACTAACGTCCCACTGTCTGTCACCAACGGAGGGAAAGAGGAGGATGCGAAGTTACCGCTGACAGCTTTTGCCATTGACCAGAAGGAGCGCGAATCAGTCCGGCACCGAAGAAGTTTATTGATCACTCTGTCGTTGTAAGCTCTCTTCGCCTAGTTGCACGCGTTTCTGATTCTAACAAAATTCGTTCTGTTAACACCGGCGGGATTGGAGCGCAATTGCTTAAAAGGTCTATGTGGAAAATGTGATGGAGGAGGGCAGGCTTGGGCAGTTGATTGAGCTGGAGAGTAGACGGTGTATGAAGAGGATGTCAACATGAATTCTGTGCTCTTCAAGTGTGTTATGGTTAATTAGGTGAAGACGGCTCGTGTATGGGGGAGAATCAGAGGATTTTCCCCATTCAATCCTCGGAGGGCAAAAAGCAAAAAACAACGTTGCACGCTTTCGACCCAGCGAATTTGGGACGAGTAGTGAGGAGACAAGAAGGGGGCAGAGAAAGTCTATATAGAGCGATCTGGAAACGTAGCGATTAGAGAATTCTTTCGACCAGCGTTTCATAAAATCATGGACAGAGTTGGCCTTGAGAATAATCTCATCAATATGTGGGATGAAGTTAAGCTCCTTATCACATAAGATGCCAAGGACACGAATCGTTTCTACGGGCGTTATCTGTTGGTTGAGTAAGACGTAGGGATGTAGCGGGGTGTGATTTTTGGCAATATTTAGTTCGAGGCAGTTATTTTGGCATCAAGTTGAAAAGCTGTCGAGATCAATTTGGAGAAGTGAGGAGTCGACAGAAGGGCGTATCGTCTTGAAGAGTTTAGTGTCATTCGCGTATAGAGAGATGGAGTGCTTGATACTGGAGTCTATATCATTAATAGTAAGAATGAATATGAGGGGTCCAAGATGACTGCCCTGACGTGGGAAGAAAAGGATTGAAGAGGGTGGATCTAAATCTGATATGGTAGGTTCGATCGTTAAGATAGGAAGAAATCCACTTAATCAGTAGGGGTTCGAAGCCAAGGGAGGATAGCTTAAAGAGGATGAGGTTGTATTAAATTTGGTCGAAGGCGTTGCTGAAATCGGTTGTGATTACACCGACTTCGTTGCCGTTCTCTAAGACGCGGGGAGATTGGGATGAGAATTCAACTAGATTGGTGGTGGTCGACCTACCCGTAAGGAAAACGTGCTGGTTGGGTGAGACGATGGATTTGCAGCGAAAACATAACGCGTTGAAAGAATGCCTTCGAATAGTTTTGGAATATGTGACAGTTTGGCGATGGGACGGTACTTACTAATATCCTTTTTTGGCCCCTTCTTATGTATGGGAGTGACAAAACAGGATTTCCAAATATTTGGGAAGACACCTTGTGTAAGGGATAGATTGAATATCTTTGATTGTGGGGGAGAAAGAGAAGGGGAACATTTTTTTAAGAGGACAGCCGGAAGTCCATTAGGTCTAGGGCTGAACTCGTCTTTAAGCAAGTTTAATTTTTCTTCAACTAGGTGATGCTGGATAATTTGAGAGATGAAGGGGCCAAGGCAGAATTCGGGCAGGTCTTTGAAGTAAGAGCGGTTCGGCTCGAAAGAGTTGTCCGTGAAGGATTTTTTAAAGAAATAAGTGAAAGGATTGGCAGTGGTTTGTGGGTCGGTTGAAGTAATCGTGTCATAGGAAAGGGAGTTGGGATACGGGTCAGATTTACGTTTATAGTTAATAAAGTGGAAAAAAGATTTGGGGTCATTGATTAGGTTGTTTTTTGTTTTTGTGAGATAATTGTAGTAAAAGGAGTTGTAAAGCTTGGTGACTTTATAAAAGGAACCGAGAACGTTGGAGTAGTCCGGGAAAGAGGGTGTTATTAGGAAAATGTCCCACAAATTAATCCTATTGTTCCGAAGAGTACGCAGTTTGCGGTTGTACGATGGAGGCGATGATACCGATATCCTATGTCGAGAATAAAGGACATGTGGGAAATGGCATTGTATATTTCCTTATAGAGAACAGCAGTAGCTTCTTCTACCTCTAGGCGATCAAAGCGAATTGCGATTCTGCTAAGATGCTCATTTAAAAGGCGAACGTTAGTTTTACGGAACTTGTAGGCAAAGTTGACATGGGTTGGTGAGGTTTGGGATAAGCTGTAACGATAAAGGGATAAAAGAAGCGGGGGATTGTAATTGTCGATGGTGAAGAGAGCGCGAGGACCAAGGGCAACTAAGGAATTATAGGGGTCCCAATCTGAGAGTTCGTGCAGGAATTCAAAACACTGGGTTTGCGTTTAACGTAGCCCCGAAAACATGGCTTCATCTGGCCCACACCATCAAGAATAGCGCGATTGTGCGCAATAGTGTGCCTGAACATTTTGGCAATATTTTGTTCCACACCTAAATGTCATCATTATCATCGGCACTACAACCGGGAACCGGCCTTGGCCTCTTTTGGCGAGTCTCTCCACCGGTATCCGGTCGTTATCCGTGTAGGGTTATATTTTGTTTAATAGTTTTTTGTTACCTCAATGGGGTGTCTTCCTTGAGGGTTGCCAAATAAAAATGCTATTTAATTTTATTTACTATATTTATTTAATTATTCAATTTTTGGCCGTTGCCTCGACCTCTGGATCCCAACTGATCTAGAATCAAAAAAAAAAAAAAAAAATGTGGCGAGAAGGCCGAATTTGGCGAGACAGGACATATGTGTCCTTCATCTTGTCTCTGACTTCTGGTCATCTTGCGATAACCAGAATCACCCACATCCGTGAGGATATTGGGCTCGGTCTCGCGGCATCTGAAAAGAGAAGAAAAAAGGGGGGTATCCAAGGATAGTGTGGACAGTGTTAATGCAGGTGTTCTCTAACTACTTTTATAGAGGGATGGTGGGAAAGAAATCTTACAAGACCGGTGGGTCTTGGGTGCGGTAGTAAACGCAGATCACGTCTTTGGCATCTGATAATCTGCTCTTTGGTCGGTGTGTATGTTTGTGTTTGTGCCGTCTTGTACTGTGCGTTCGTGTGTTTGGTTTGTTAATTGTAGACCCTATGGGATGGGTCCGGGAATCCTCTATTATAGAGGGGAATGTTTTTGGGAAGGGTGCTTTCTTCAGTTTTGTACTGAAGAAGAAATTGTAGGGGTTTGATCCGAAGAGATCGAGAGAGAGAAGGGTCAAGAACACAAGAGTCCCGTACAAGTAGGTTCTCGCTGTTCTGAATGTTTTCGAGGTACTTATATGCTAATTGAAGCAAGTACTCGTCGATAGGGGTAATGGAGGCGCCTTCGTATAGGTGAGAGTTGGGGTAATGACGACCGTCAGGCCTTCTAGAATGATTGGTGCATCTTCTGAGGAGTTTCCTTTCGAAAACCCGAAGTCTTTCCATTTGAGCCGAAGATACGCAGGACCATATGGGAAAGGCGTACGATATTCCAGATCGGATTAGCTGCTTATAGCAGAGAAGCTTAACTTTGGTGTCAACTTTGTTCCTCCACTTCAGGATGTTGTGCAGTTGCTTAGACCGACCATGGCCCCTTTGGAGAATGTGGGTCACATGTTTGATGAAATTCATTTTTGGGGTATAAGTGACCCCGAGATATTTCATCTTGTCCTGTGGTCTAATCGTAGTATCTCCCATTTTTATTCGAATATTCTGTGAATATCGAGAAGTAGGTTGGGAGTGTTTACTACTCAGAATTATGGCTACTGCTTTGGATGGATTAAGTCGGATTTTCCATCGAGTGATCTAGAATCCAAAATGCACTCCCCTTTTATACTCTGTGGCAACAGAGATTTGTTAAAAATATTACTTAAAAATTCCAAGAAGCCCAAACAAAATTGTGTGTGCTTCAATTGGAATAGGATTCCCGGAAGTGTACACGAACTCTATTTGAACTAATTCCCGGAAGGAGAAATCATGAAATGCATTTAGTATTACGCATTTCATAATTTCAAATTATAGGGAATTGAATCAATGCACGACAAATGGACTTTCGTTTAATTTTGTCGCGCATATGATTCAATTGGATTGGGATGTAAGGTACTTGGAAATTGAATCAATGCGCAACAAATTAACTTGTGGTTTAAATCTATCGCGCATATGATTCAATTGGAATTATGAGTAAGGGTAAGGTATTCGGGAATTGAATCAATGTGCGGCAAACTAACTTTTGGTTTAACCTGTCGCCCATATGATTCAGGTGGATTGGGATTGTAGGTACGTGGGAGAGAGTAGTGATTTAGGATCACTACATCCGAGACTTGTTAAATTTCCCATAATAATTTGTTTTTCCGGGAAAGTTTATTAGCCTTGCGCCAGACACCTAAATGTCATCGACCAGTTAATCAAGAAAAATAATCATGGAAATGGAATAAAAACTCCCGGTTTTATTCAATGTTGTCATTGTACAAGTGTTAAGGGACAAAACTCTATACTATAAATTAACTTTCGAAACTTGGATGGTTGTACTACTACACCAATCGTTTTGTCCAGGTATCTTTGAATTTACACTTGTTCCTGTGTCTGCGAACATTTTTAAATAATATGGTAGAACCTTGACTGCAAATGGTAACGTCAAAAACTACTTGAATTGTGTTTTTTTTTGTGCCAGCAAAAGTCGTATGATCGTGAATTCAGATATGTGCAAAAAATTATTGGCAAAAAATATTGAACTAAAATGGAGAACACACAATTCAATCAAATATTTACACACCATAGGATGATCGTCTTTCACACGAAATTACTTTCCGAACAATTCAAGTTAGGTATGAATAACATCATTTATTTACACTTGCCTGGTATTGTGGAAATTCCTACATGCAGACACATGTTCTCTCACCTAAAACCAACAGGCAATTATTGTCTGTAATGGATGCGAAATTCAGCTCTTTCCTTGGTAGTAACACATCCTGTTTGTAAGGTTCAATAAAGTTGCCGACAGGAACTCATCACATGCACAATTAGTTCAACCTTATTGTCCCATTGCAAGTCATTGTTCTCTTGAACAAAGGCCGACCGCCCACCCCGCTGACCCGAAGGCTTCAATTCAAATTTTCTTACAAAAAGTGACTGCATCTCTACGACGAACCCAGGAAGACACTCATCCATTCATGAGTATTTAAATCCTGCTATGTGAATGCAGAATTTTATGTTATATTGTGGACAATCCTCAACAAGAGTTCTTGCTTAATTGTTGGCATTTGGGAATCCCAAAATAACAAAAAAGCAAAACCCAGTAAAGAAAATAAGAAATCCACACCTGTGCACAATGCCTTAACTGTCTGCACTTAGCACGCGCTTTCTCCCTAACCTTTCTCCATCCTTTCTATTATAACATCCCTTTTGTTGCTGGCGGTTTAAGCGAAAAATTGAGATTTTACCCGAGAAGAATTGATGATGTACCCTCAAGGAAGAGGAAGTAGAAGAACATCTGCCAGTGCCATATATCGTAGGCAGAAAGTGTGGCAAATTGTCACCGAGAGATACATAAATCTTTACATCCCCTGACTTTGGGTCGCTCCCTTCTCTGTTTACTTAACATTTGGTTCCAGATTCCCACCCCTCGGTAACTTAAGCGTTGCTTCTTAATTGAGCGAACAAGGGGCACTTGATTAACACAATGCAGAGGGTAATCCTAGAACGTGCAATCGCGATAATTGAATCCTCAATCCTGGTTTGGATCCTTTCCCTTTTTTAACGGGTTAATAATCATCTCAATGTGGATTGCCCCCCTCACCTTATTTCGTTTCTTGATGGGCTTCACCCTTCGGGTGTAAATACTTCCCTCTTGTCGGGACCAAAATCCGACCTCATCAATTTCTAATCATTTCCTTTTAAACACACAACCTATATAGTTCCGTGATGCTCACGGATACATCGGGTAACAGATACACAGGGCAGTATGTCGGAGTATTTCAAACGAAGCCGCTTAGAACCGAAGTACACCTTAACAAAATGGAAAACCGTAGGCTGATCCCTATTCAAATCGGGGTCTCTCTTGAACCTTCATTTAAACCCTAATGTTTGCTAACATCGGACGTAGAACAGAAGAAATTACAAGAACACACCCGAGACTCGAGTTGTGGACAACCAACACAACAAGCAATGTGTGTATTCCCACCGGAGAGTGGTCAGTCGGTGCGCGGGTTTGTCCCGCTGACAGCTCCAGGGAAAACCTGTGTTTGTGTCTCAGTATTTCACAGCCTACTTTTGGATCCTATCGTAACTATGGATATGTATGCACATGAAGGGCAGGTTGATGTTAATAAGCGCGGTAAATAGGTTGCCCATAGAAAAATCCGAGAGAAAGGAAGCAAAGCAACGGGCGAGGAAACTCTGGGAAACCTACGATTTACCAAGAGAACCACATTTCACCGTTTGGTTTTTTTTTTGTCGGATGAAAAGTGTTGAGTGATCATCGTTCAACTTGAGGTGAGGATGAGTTGCCAGTGGCATGTATCGATATTTGTTCTTCCCATGATTACGAGACCAACAGTGACCGACTACAAATGAACATCGGCACAGTAAATAAAACAACAACACCACTGCCACGATTTACAACAAAAATAACAACAACACCAAAAAGAAACGAGTGATCTCACTAAATGTATCTATAAATATTATACCTGTATTTAAGGGTTTTGTACTCACGTGTCATTGGAATGTCTGTGACGAAAACTTTTCCTTCTGGTGCTAGGTAAATGGCTTTGTTGTGTGCACACTGTGACATTATTACATAATCTTGTACTGTACATAATGCGCCCGAAATCACCACCTGAAAAGAAAGCAACAACAAAGGGAAAATCAATTTATTGGGCAATCGGTAATTGATAGATAAGTATGCTCAGGTAAAAGTTGAGAGTAAACAACAGGCCAGCGGCGTGCGGTCACTAGATCCATCAAATGCATTTAGCACCTAACACCTGCCTGGCGCATGAATCGAAATCTATTTCAAATTTAATTGTGACTAAACGGTTATGGCTATTAATTATGATGTGTAGTTTTCCGTTTATTTATTGCCTAAAATATATTGTCAGGTGTTTCATACGCAATGTCGAGAGAGATTAATTTTTTCCCTGTTTTCATACACCCTACGGAGATTTTTCTTAAATGTCAAAGCAGAGTGCGGAGGAAAGAAGAGAGGGAAGAATGAGGAATGAAGGTTTCGCCGCGATAAAACACCGATGGTTATAATGACGAAAACATACATTGAAGGGTCCATATTAGTGTCGTTCGGCTGAAGAATGATCGCTAAGTTTATTCCGATGAAATAAATATTTACATTAAGTAGGTACCTACTTTTTGATCGGTAAATATTACGAAATAATATTTAAACATGTGGAGTGCATATATTCAGATCAGTTTAGCACTAGCACCTACAGAAAAGATATAGGCTGTTCTGTATGCATATACCGCCAGATTGGATGGAGTAAAGTAGTTCTTGCAGTTCTAAAAAATTCTAAATATATCACCGCTGTCGTGGTGTTGACTACTACATAACCATTTTAGCAAAACAAGAAAAACCAGGCAATGGCTTTTAATATGTATGGGGTTTAATCGAGAATGAGTCTGTAGCGTCTCTAACAGATACACACACACAATACACAAGCAAAATGGTGAAGAACACCGAACGAAAATCGAATGAGCAAATACATCAGAGCCGTATACCATAGCGATAACATAACAATTCACATCAGTGGAGTATAGTTGAGTTTAAAAATCGAATTCAAAACACAGCCAGTAGCCTGATGTGTTACGCTTAGGTTCAATCTTTGGTGATTCTGACTGTCATAGGGTCAGTTCGAATCACACGTTCTTCACTATCATTCCAAACGCTATAAGTCTGCCTAGTGATTTCTCCTTGCCGCCCAGAGGCAGCATTCGATTTTCGAAGCAGTCATATAATCGCAATGGCTATATTTTGTCAACTATCCAAAGGAGAGGAAACCTGAGAATCTGCAGAGCCTAAAGAAGCGGCTACAGTAATTTCGGGTCGAGTGCGCATAGATGTAGAATCAAGATCCAGTAAATGTAAGATGGACCATCTTTAATGTCGACATGCGACTGTTTGGACGTATACCAAGCGACGTGGATGGTCTGCCTGCAACGTTCTGAGTCAATTGTACTTTATATGAATACAATGCAAGTCATCCTATAAGTGCGCCGCAAGGTGGTTTCACTCACGCCAAAATGCCGAGCGCGGTAACGATAATACACATGTGGGTCTTCGGCAACACTCTCTCTTACCGCTTCAACCAGTTCATTGGAGCGTCTTGGGTCTAATATAAGGGCGCGTATTTGGTACTTGACAAGCAACTTCCCCGGTACGTGTGCTTATTTTTTCACTCACAACTCCACGACTCCGACACGTGCGTGCAGTTAGGCGGTTAAAATCTGACTCTCCGTCGTGATGGTACGCGACGAGGGGTAATCGAACAGAGAAAAACTGGAAGCGCGACGTCCCCGGTATGTCTGCTCTGTTTCGTAGTTGCGATCTAAATCCCTGAGAGCTGCTCGATGCAGAACCATCCCGGTGGGTGAGGTGGATTTCCACTCGTGTGGTGACAAGGGAAGCCGATCTCTCTGGTGACACTGCGGCCAATGAGAAACCGATCCGCGTCCCATTGGAAGGTTCCTCATAGATATCGTTCAGATTGGGGTGAATGTCTTTACCTTGGAAGGAAAGACAAACGAAACGCGCGTTGGTAGGAAGAAGAGAAAGCAATCATGCAGCTGTTCAAATAATGAACGCGCATAGGCTGAAGGCATTTCTATCATAAACGATAGAGGGTATATTGTATATACCGTAACGCTATCTCAAAGGGCAAGCACTAAGATGCCCATTTGTTTGTATTCGTTAATGGTACGAGAGTTGTTTAAGGGAACTATACCGTGGGACCTGATCATTAGCATGATTGTTTGAATAACAATCATGATCGTTACCGAGCCAATGGGTGTTTATCGCTTATACCAGCGGTAAGAGCTAGTGTGGAGATTGTTTAGTTTAGAAAACGCTACGTGGGACACGATCATTGGTATGATTGTTTAAATAACAATCATATCGTGTCCAACTCGATGATCGGTTATCGGCATAGGCGATCTGTGATCGGAAATCTGGCTGGCAGATGTGCAAGCAGGCGAGTTGTCCGACGTGTCTTTTTGGACCAACAGATTGTTGGAACAAGCAGACACAGGCGGATCGGTGTATGTTTGATTGACATGTTGCCGCCCAGAGGAACCGATCATGTTCCTAACTGATTCATGTAAAATGAACCGAAGTGGTTTGGTTGATATGCGTTCATATGATGCCATGGCAAGATGATGATCTTGCCGTGAGCTTATTTTTCAGGTAGGATATTGAAAGGGTAGCTTAACGCTGCTCGATAACAGGTAAGCAAAATGGCTTTGTTGGGGGTGGAAAGGCGGGTTGCTTTAAAGGGAATGGATGGTTCTTTGTGAATGCTTTAAAGAACCTCCACAGCTCTCCCAATTCGTGGTTGTGGAGTTTCCTCCACTGTCCTGCCTCCTCGTCACATTTACTACCCCCTAAGGCAAGTTATTCAAAAATATTTAGAGATATAAAACTGAATATATGATCTCTTTGGTGCAATACGAGGGTGAGCAGAAAAGTTTCCGACCTCAACGCGAAGATAGTAGCACTCATCAATAAAAGCTAGTAAATGTAGTTGTGCATCTTTTGACAGTTACTCAACAAGATTTCAGGTATTTTGGAGGCGTCGTTTCTATTTGACAGTCGTTTGAGTGAGTCGATGTGAGTGTTTTTGACAAAATTGAGTATCGGGCTGTCATTAAATTTTTTTTTTTAATGGCAATACGCCTACGTAAATCAAAGATGAGTTGGTCTCTGTGTATGGGGACTCTGTACCATCATTTATAACCTTGAAATTTTGGGCAGCTGAATTTAAACGTGACCGTGAGAGCTTGGGAGACGATGAACGTTCGGGACGTCAAAAAACGGTAACAACTGACGTTAACGTCGCTAAAGTTTACCAAATTGTGTTAGACGACCGCTGAATTAAAGTCAGAGGAGATAGCTGAGGTTATGAAAATATCCAAAGAACGTTTTTGTCACATATTAAATCAAGATTTGGGCATGAGAAAGCTGTCCGCGCGTTGGGTGCCGCGTCTGCTCACGTTAGACCAAGAACTTGTTCGAATGAACACTTCCAACGCTCTGTTGGCGCAGTTTAGGGGCAATGAATCCGAGTTTCGGTGTCGATTAATTGCTGTCAATGTAACTTGGATACACCATTATACGCCCGAAACAAAAATACAATCAAAACAGTGGACTGCAAAGGAATCGGCTCCAAGAAAAGCAAAACTGTTTTTTCGGTTGGGAAAGTGATGACGACTGTTTTTGGGGATTAATCGATTATCTTCAAAAAGGAAAAACCATTACAGGAGCATACTACACATCATTATTTGACCAACTGAATGCAGAAACTGTGGTAAAACTGCCACATTTGCAGATACATATAGGTATATATACATTTGCAGATAGATATAGATATACACATTTGTCGTCAGAAGATGCACCAATCACTCTAGAAGGCCTGACGGCCGCCATTGCCCGAACTCTCGCCTATACGAAGGTGCCCCATTATCCCTATCAACGAGTAGGTGTTACAATTAGCATATAAGTACCTCGAAAGCATTCAGAACAGCGAAAACTCACTTGTAAGGGAGTAAGGGACCCTTCTCTCTCTCGATCTCTTCGAATCAGACCACCACAATTTCTTCTTCAGTACAAAACTGAAGAAAGCACCCTTCCCAACAACATTCTCCTCTATAATATGGGATTCCTGGACCCATCCCATAGGGTCTACTGCTGACACACTACAAACACGCACGCACAGGACAAGACAGCACAAGCACACACACATACACACCGACCAAAGCGCAGATTATCAGACACCAAAGACGTGATCTGCGTTTACTACCGCACTCAAGACCCACCGGTCTTGTACGATTTCTTTCCCACCATCCCTCCATCCAAGTAGTTAGAGAACAGCTGAACTAACGCTGTCCACACTATCCTTAGATACCTCCCCCTCTTTTTTTTTCAGATATCTTGTGACCGAGCCCAACATCCTCACGAATGTGGATGATTCTGGTTATCGCAAGATGACCAGGAGCCAGAGACAAGATGAAGGACACATCTGTCCTTGTCTCGCCAAAGTCGGCCTCTCGCTACCCTTTTTTTTTTTTTTTTTTGGATTCGTGATCAGTCTAAATCAAGAAGGCCGACGTTACGCCCGAATATTTTAAAATCAATAAAGGCAAATAAAATGAAATAAAGTACAAACTTTAAACTGAAACTCATTGCTTTTTTTTGATTACCTCATCATCATCATCGGCACTACAACCGAGATCCGGTCTTGACTTATTTAACAAATCTTTCCACCGTTTCCGATTTGATGTCATTCAGTTTGGCACTCCCAGGCTCTGGGCGTCCTGGTCTATACCATCCCTCCATCGCAGACAAGGTCTGCCGCGCTGTCTCCTTCCATACACCCTGCCACAAAGGTCTTTCCGGGTAGGCTCCTCTTTGCTCATTCGAGCTAGGTGTCCAGCCCACCGGAGTCTACCGAGCTTTTTATCACCTCGTTCCCCGTAAAGACCAAAGTCCGGAAAAAGCTCTGAACAAGGCTGGTTGTTGGACTCTCACCCTCCATCAAATGGTAAGATTTAACCCTCTCCAAAATATAACCTCTACAGGAGCATCAGTGGGAGAACTGTGTACAGTTACAGGGAGACTATGTAGAAAAATAAAAATTAATTTTAAGAAAAAATGTGTTGTATCTTCATTAGGTCGGAAACTTTTCAGGCCACCTTCGTTAAGTGGAATTACCCTTGGTGATATAACGATTCGGTTTCCCAGGTAATCCAAACAGATGGATGTGCGGTAGTTAACACCAATCTGGCAAACCAAGTGAAAATGTCGGCAACACTGCCCAAACTTTTGAACTATATTAGTGGACGGACTTAGTCTTACGTTTGAGAAAACAGTTCTGATTCGGGTATGAGAATGGAGAGTACAATCTTGTACAAGTCTACTCCTGCAGACATCACGAAAGGAGCATTAAGGGTTAACCATGAAGCTTTCGGCCATATAAGGGATGTATCTTTGAACTTGGGACGGGAAATTGTTAAACGCGAAACTATGACAATGCTCGCCCCCCTCTGTGAGATGGACCAACAATCAGTCCCACACCCTATGCCGGAAAAATGTATTTGCAGGAGTAGGTTGGGTGATTTACCTTGGAATAATTTCCCTAAATTGGTAAAAGCAACACAACCTACATTGTGTAAATACCGATGTGCCAGAGATTTTCAATTTCATTGACTATTCATGATGAGAAATAACACGACTGTTTTAATGGACGTTTTCTTAATTCAATAACTTGCTACGGTTGGAGATCTTTTATCAACGATTCCCATACTAAGCTTTTACCGTGTGACTACTATAGTCTTTGTTCACAGTAACAAAGCCATGTAAATCACAGACTCCTATGTAAATCGTAGTGGAACCAAATACAATGGGCTCGGTTTGACTCCTATTTTCGCTTACTGCAGCTGATAAGATCAGTTTAAGTGCAACTAACCGCAGCATTTGATATAAGTTCCAGTTCTATTTAATAAACTTAAATCTTTATCAAACCAGCTGGTCCGCTGACCTTGTCGCTGGTGGACTAGAAAGTTACATTTCTTATTATGTAGGGCTTATATTTATCTTTGGAGTAATGATGAAAGTTACATATATGTGGTTTTATAGTTCTGCCTACTGCAGCAGAGATATCAACGTAACGACAGCACACTAATAAAGTGAACTGCGGTGTACAAAAAACAAAAAAAAAAAAACGGTCGTAATTTAAATTATAGATGTTTCGGTATCCCATATAATAATCAGAACTGATGAATGCGGGTTGGATAGATCACAAACAATTTGCAAGGTCACCGCTCGGACGATAATCCGATCGATGCTTCTGTCATTTCTTGTAATTGTTGAAATTACTCTGGAAGAAAGCAGGGGAGATGGACGTTAGTATTGAAGGTGAAATGTATGGAGCTCGCATTGCTGATTAAACGTACAGTAAAAATGTCCATACTTTTATAGCTTTCAAAACTTTAAACGCGTTTGTCTTGAAACTTTTTCAAAACCTCGGGAAACATTTCGTCCTTATTTTTTATTCGATTGACTTGAAATTTTAACTGTAACTTTGTTAGAACATTCATCATAAGATGACATAGGCGATTTTCGAAATATTGATTAGTTTTTTCTTTATAAATAATTTATCGATGAATTTTTGCACACCCGTAGACAACACCTCCGACTGTTTGTTGAAAAGTTCTCCCCAGATATCCTTCTGCTTTCAGAAACTTGGCTGAAATCCACTTCTCGAGTCTACATACCTAATTACACATTTGTGTCCAACCCACAAACCTCTGGCCCTCATGGAGGTACGGGAATCCTAATACATAAAAAATTCCAATTTGCTGAGATTAGATTTGCTAATATAACTAGTGTCGAATACATGGCTGTTAAACTTTTCTGCCGAAATAATAAAGTACTGGTCTTGTCCTCCATATACATTCACCCTTCTCGTGAACCAAACTTCCCTAGTGCAGACATCTCACAAATAATCCAACAGTCTCTGCCAGTACCTTTCATAATAGGAGGAGACTGGAACGCACGACATACTGCATTTAATGACATCAAATGCAACAAATACGGCTTCCAACTCCTTGATCTCCTCCGACTTCATCCATATGTCTACGCAGACTGCCCGTTGCAACCTACTCGAATTTGCAGCTCAACCAAGTCAACAATCGATTTCTTCCTAAAGTCTACAGATAGCTATTCATCTAATCCTCCCACAGTGTCATTCACATTCCCTTCGGATCATGGCTCAGTCCACACCTCGGTTCAAATCCCCTCGCTTGAACCACTCTACACTCTGAATCCTATTCCAAATTTCACCAAAACAAACTGGAAAAAAGTCAATAAGGATATTGCTGCTAGCTTTTCAAAATTTTCTTTACCGGAATCTTCTAACCTGCCCCCTACACAAATTGACCAAGCAGCGGCCCAAATAGAGCAAATACTGGGAAATGCTCTCTTCAGTCATACTCCCACTATCGTTCCTCATAATCACTTAGGAAAACCCCTACCCAACCTACTCACAAAATTATTACGTATAAAAAAACAACTCCGACGAAAATTGCACACTAGCTACTCACCTTTTATTAAACAACAGATCCAGCTATTGACCTCCCTGATAAATGGACAACTAAAAGTTTTCACTAATCAGACCTACACATCCACCTTAAACAGTATCAAACCAAATCGCGATCTATTTAAAAACATAAACAGACTAACGGGTCGCAAACTCAAGCCTCGAACAGATTATCTTATTCACCCAACTAATAATAACATCGTCCAGTCGGACACTGATATAGCAAACTGTCTCGCTGAACATTTCTGCAAAGTCCATAAGCAAAACGATACCCTCCCAGTAACAAATTTCCACGATACCGCGAACGATTACATTCCACGCTCACTGGAGCCATCCCTCACACCATTTATTACTGAATTCACCGAAACCAATAAAGCATCACACCCCGTAGGAATCGACACATTCCTAAGCCTTGAAGAACTATCCGAAGTCATTACTTCACGTAACAATAAAAAATCGACTGGCCTAGATGGAATCCCTAACCTCCTATTCAAAAGACTCCACCCGGGCAACTTGCTCCCGATTCTCGTTTTTCCCAACTACATAATAAACGCCTCACATTTCCCTAAAAGTTGGAAAACAGCGGTGATCGTCCCTATTAGCAAATCTGGGCCCTCCAAGTACCCGGATAACTTCCGTCCGATATCGCAGCTAAACTCGCTTAGCAAGATTCTTGAATGTAAAATCTACAAAAATCTTCTCTCATTTGCCAGGGATAACTCCCTCATTCAGAACTCTCAATTTGGCTTCCGCTCACAACACTCCACTTGTCATGCTCTCTTAAAACTGACACATGATGTGACGACCCACCTCCAAAACCAATCCCCAACGGTATGTGTCTCCCTAGACATAGCTAAAGCATTCGACTGTGTCTGGATCGCAGGACTGTTATACAAACTTCATTCAATGTATGGATTAAACATCCACTCCACAAAACTTCTCGCTTCTTACCTCTCTGATAGAAAGTTCATGGTGAAAATAAACTCAACTCTCTCGACACCTTATAGCATAACCGCAGGAGTTCCTCAAGGATCCATCCTCGGCCCACTACTATACCTTCTTTATACATCAGACGCACCGCAGCCACTGTTACCCAATACAACAATGCTCAACTATGCCGACGACACCTTAATTTATTCAAGCAACAAGCTTGTCAAGGAGGCAAGAAACTGTATTAACAGATATCTCCCAATCCTGTCAGCCTACTTTACCAAGTGGAGAATTCAACTAAATCCAACCAAAACTCAGCTCATAGTTTTTAAAGGCAGAAACGCGAGTTGTACAAACAACACTATTCGCTGCCATAATAAAATCAGAATTAAAATAAATAACAATATAATTAAACCCTCCAAAATCTTAAAGTATCTAGGTATAACCTTTACCAACAATCTGTCATTCTCCGCCCACATTAAAAATACGGTTCGTAAAGCCACAACCCAACTGAACCTCTGCAGAAAAGTCATGTACAAACCGAATGGTCTCTCTCCCAAAGTCAAATCACTTATCTACAAACAAATAATCAGACCCACTCTCACATATGCATGCCCGATATGGTACCATATCACACCCGCCCAAATGGAGAAGCTACGCATTTTCGAAAGGAAATGCTTCAGACTTACCACTGGCCTCAACCGACATCTTAACTCCCACAAATATTACAACAGTAGTTCGCTCTACTATGCCGCTAATATTGAACGTATAGATCGACGCTTCCTGGAGCTGTCCATCAAATTTATCGAAAATCTTCCCAATAATCCCAATCCGATAATAAATGCGCTCACATCGACTCCGTCAGACAACCGAACTGCCTACCCGAACTATCTCCACACCAGAACCCTCTTCACCTCTGGCAGGTTGGTCAACATCTCCAATGAGATTGTATACCACAATACTGAACTCTCACCTCACGAGTTTAAATATTGTAATATACAACCCTCCTCTAATATCTTGCGTTTCAACGACCAATCAGAAAGTGTTCCCCCAACCCATATCCCCGACTCATAGTACCCACCCTAACCCAAATCCTACCCATCGACCACTATACCTCCCACCCCACCCTACT
Organism: Microdon myrmicae; assembly: GCA_963931805.1. Classification (NCBI taxonomy): domain Eukaryota; kingdom Metazoa; phylum Arthropoda; class Insecta; order Diptera; family Syrphidae; genus Microdon; species Microdon myrmicae. The sequence continues at coordinate 207,570,691 of OZ007497.1, forward strand.
CTAACTTATTGTAATAATAATAGATTTAATAATTAGATAAGCTAGGCTAAGCTAAGTTAAGTTAAGTTAAGCAAATTAGTTATAGGTTAAGTAAATAATTATATCCTGGTTTTCTGACCTTTTCCAGGAAGCCCCACCTACTCCTATCTTGTGAAATATGAAATATATAACTTTATAATAATGTTTGAAAAATGTACTAGCAGGTATGTGTAAACGATTAAAGCTAAGATAATTATAAGTTATCTGTATTACTTATTGTAACAAATCATTTATGGTCAATAAATACAGAAATGTAAAAAAAAAAAAAAAGATGAATTTTTGGCTGAAAACCAAAAACTTTTTTCAAGACACCATCATTTTGTTAAAAATCAATATTTTGATACTACTCGAATCCTACGTCATATTATGTATTTTGATCTTGATCTCAAAAAACACTTTAGCTTTTGTTTCCAGGTCAAAAATTGTTCCAATTACGTTTCCTTAAATGTAGCCTCCTCGAAAACATTTTTTTTTTTTATGTTTATGAGTACATCCGCTATTTTCTATGAAAATGCCAATAAAAACATATTTTTACATTCTATAAATGTGCTTTTATAACCCGTTCTTAACAGTTTTCTTACCAAACTACTCATTTCTCCACAAAAACTTATGAAAAGAGGCTAATTTTTGACCGAGCCAGAGTGGCGTTACCCGTTAAAAATTATTTTGAAAATAAAGCGTCTTAAGAATAGCCAAAGATCAATTTCTTAATATTATAGATAAAATGGCGGTTGTACCAAAATATATATGAACATTCATATTATTATGCTAATAGGTTTGTGGCGTTTCTAACAGATACACACAAAACACAAGCAAATACTGAAGACCAACACCGAACTAAAAATCCAATAAGCAAAAGCATCAGAGCCGTATACCATAGCATACAAATTCCACGCCAATTAAGCGTACTTGAGTATAGCGATCGAATTCGTACACGCGGTAGTGGCCTGATGTGTTGAGCATGGGTTCAAACTTTTAGTGATTCTAACCGTCATAGCGTCGGTTCGAATCACATGTTCTTTACTATTGTCGCAAACGCTATAGGTTCACCACCGACTGTTGCTCTTTTACAATTTTCTATTGAAACTCGTATTCATATTAATTCGGTTGCGTACAGCCAGACTTTTTGGTCCCAATTGTTTTCAATAAGTGAGTATTTACCGATTTATAAAAATGTGAGGAGAAACGCAAGTATTCGTTTTTTATTTGGACAGCGTGAATATGGAATATTGTGTTTCTTCTCTGCGTGTACAGAGAAGAAACAAATGTGCACTACTACTACTCGTATTGTGTTTCTTCTCTGCGTGTACAGAGAAGAAACAAATGTACACCGCTACTATTTCCCCATATTCCGCGATCACGCAATACTGTTGCGGATTCACAATTATACTTAGCGAAGAATTCAAGAATGCTCGGATTTGCCGGCTGTTATCCGCCAGCTGACAATGCGACCAGGAGAGAGACAGGACGATACTTAAGCGTCGCTTCAAAAAAATTTAAACTCAATGGAACCGATTTCGACCCAGCACTTCTGCTGCACGTTGTGATCATTCTGGCCCTTCTCAACGTAATTTTTCTTGGACGCAGCGCTATTACCTCATCGGATTCTCCCTTGGAGGCACCGCTTCACCTCATCGGATTCTTTCATGGACGAACCGCTATTACTTCATTGGATTCTTCCTTAGATGCACCGCTTTTACCCGATCGGATACTCGTACGTGGACGCAGTCTCGTGGGCAGGATCGGATCCCCGAACAATTACATTTGGACAAAAACTATTTTCTATGACTTCCATTACTGGAAAATCCTTACATGTCTTAGCACTTTTCATGAATAAGATAATGGAGGTAAAGCACTCAAGTTATCAAATAATAACGGCGGGACAGGATAATTTTCTACGTAAAGTAAAATTTATTGGATATCCAAGGATGTACAGGATGCGCCATCTTTTATGCCGGTATGTAAATGCTGAATAACTTAAAAAAAAACTGATTTTCATATGTGCGGTATTTTTATTTAATTTGGTCGTTTACAATTTCTTTGGTCTAGTTTTTGAATCCAACATCAATTAAGGGCCGCCTCTATTGACCGAAACAAAATGTGCGTTTTATGCTGTATTTTCCATCACGTTTTCGAGCATTCCGGGCGTTTTAGCGCTGATTTCGGGACGAATGTTTGCCTTGAGCTCGTCAATGGCCTGAGGCTTGCTGGCGTACACTTTACTTTTCAAATAACCCCATAAAAGGAAGTCGTGAGGGACCAAATCTGGAGATCTGGGTGGCCAGTCAATGTCGCCATTTTTCGACAGCACATGTCCAGGGAAATTTCGTTGCAGAAACTGCATTGTTTTTTTTTTTTGTACAGTGTGGCATGGGGCACCGTCTTGTTGAAACCAGTAACCGTCTACACCTTTTTCACACATTTGTAGGCAGACATAATGAACCAATATCCGCCGATATCGATTCCCATCGGCTGTTTCACTTTCTCTGAATCAAACTGGTCCACTGATGGTTTTGGCGTAAACGGCGGTTCAAACAGCCACTTTTTGGTCATGCAATGGAGTTTTGTGGATCTCGTGTGGATTCTCCCTTCCCCAAATGCGGCGAGTTTGCTTATTAAGGACGCCAGCGAGCTTGGAATGGGCCTCGTCGGTCATCAAAAAATCAGGTTCAGTGTAAACTGTTGCATACACACGTAACGTTACCTACACAAGTAATCTCATAAAATCAAATTTTTAAATAACTTTCAATTAAAATTCTTTCAGTGTACCTACTATTACTACTATTTATTGGCCTGTACTAACCCAGCAGCTCATGACCTCACCGACTCGACCCCGCCATCGTTCCCTGTCCTGTGCACTCTCCTTCCACGCTTGACCATCTGATCCCATCTCCTCAAGGTCAAACCTAACATTGTCCCCTCATCTCCGTCACAGTCGTCCTGCCGGCTTCTTTCCCGTTGGTCTACCGTCAAGAATTCTACGCACGGTCTTATCGTTGCCTATTCGCACCACGTGTCCGGCCCATCTTAATTTTCGCGACCTGATTACTCTTACTATTGTAGGTTTGCGTATAGCTCTTCCAGTTCGTGAATGTGGAGTTTCTTCCATTGTCCTGTCTCCTCGTCATATTTACCACCAAACATACCCCTTAAAACTTTATTCTCGAATACGCGGAATTTGTTTTCTTCCCGTTTTGTGAGTGCCCATGTTTCGCAACCGTATAGAACAATCGGCAAGACTATGGTTCTATAGACACGGGGCTTTATGTTACGTGATAGGAGTTTGGATTTCAGCAGTTTGCTGACTGCATGCCAACTAACGTTGCTGGAGTGTAGTCTTTTGTTAATTTCCTTCGACATTTCGTTACTGGCCGTCAGTATCGTTCCCAGATATTTAAATTCTTTAACTTTTTCGAATATCTTGCCTCAGACGTTTATATGTGTTCCCTGTGGTCCACCTGCTCTCGCCGTAATCATGTATTTTGTTTTGTCTTCATTTATTTCTAGGGCCACCTCTTCTGCCGCTTGCATGGTGATTTCACTGTTTTTACTTACAGTTTCTAGATTATCGCCCAGAAAGGCGATGTCATCCGCATATGCGAGTCCTTGTGTGACCCCGTTCAGGGATGATCCGGCCATGTTCTCGTCTTGTACCTTTCTGATGACATACTCGAGCACAAGGTTATAAAAACGTGGTGAGAGCCCATCCCCGTGTTTTAGTCCGTTCCGGATTTCAAATGGTTCTGAGAGGTGGTTTTCTATTCTAACTCGCTCTTTATTTTCGTTCATGCAGATTTGAATCAGGGCGGCATATTTTTTCGGGATTCCCAGCTCAACTAGAATATGGTAGAGTCTTTGCCTTGCGACTGAGTCGCAGGCTTTTTTGAAGTCAACGAATAGTTGGTAAACTCTCTCCGTATTCCCACTTATTTTCCGCCAGATGCCTTATTGTGAACATTTGATCGCTTGTTGACCGGTTCCTACGGAATCCGTACTGGTAGTCTCCCAGTATTTCTTCTGCGTCCGGTGTGATTCTCGCCAGTATGGTTAGTATTTTGTATGTGGTTGGGAGCAATTATATTCCTCTGTAGTTTTCGCAGTCAGATCTATCGCCTTTTTTTGAAAATGGGGACGACTATTGAGGTTTTCCATTCTTCCTTATCCCATATTGTTTTGATGAGTTGGTGGATCTTCGAGCGGTTGCCTTTCCTCCATGCTTTACAAGCTCTGCCGGTATGCAGTCGACTCCGGAGCTTTGTTGTTTTTCAATCGATTTATTGCGTCTACAACTACGTTAAAAGGGGGCTCTGGGATTTGAGGCTCGGCGGTATGTACGTCTGGTGCGTTTATTTGTGGTTGGTGGGTGCGCACATTGAGCAGGTTTTCAAAGTACTGCTTCCATCTTTTGCCGATATCGTTTGTTTCTGTGACCAGACAGCTGTTTGTGTCTAAAATTATTTTGGCTCGCTGACTTCATCATATCTTTCTAAGTGGATCACTCTGAGGCGTTTCTGTTGTTGTTTTCTTAATTAAGTCCAAACCTTGGTTTGACCATGAGTGCAGGGCGGAGATCAAACAACGTAAACGGCTCAGAGTGATCCACTTACAAAGATATATACTTTTTCGGGCCATGAAATCTTCAAAGACTTTTATGACCTCTGCTCGGTTTCGGATGACCTTCTGCCGGAAAAATGACTCCAGATTGTGGAAAAGATGGTAGTCCGTTGGGGAAATGTCAGGGGAGTACGCTAAATGCGGAAGAATTTCAAATCCCAACTGCAACAGTTTTTGCACCGTTACTTGTGAGGTATGGGGTCTAGCATTGTCATGCAAAAGGATGGGGCCGTGCCTATTGACCAATGTAGGTTGCTTTTCAGCCAATTTGGCATGCAATATATAGATTTCCTCACAATATTTGATAGGCCCTGTCCGAATATAAGGCTGACATAACAGCATTACAAGAAATAAGATGGACGGGGAGTGGTGTTATTCAAAGAAACAAGTATGATATTTATTACAGCTGTCATGCAAAACACCCTGTGTTCGGGGCAGGCTTTCTAGTCAGCCAAAAACGGAAGTCTGCCATCATCGGCTTTAAGGCAATAAATGAAAGGCTATGCACTCTTCGCGTGCGAGGCAAGTTTAAGAACATAAGCCTCATAAACGTTCACGGATCTACAGAGGAGTCTCCTGATGACGTAAAAGACGAATACTACGAGAACGTCGAGGAGTCCCCTGACGACGAAAAAGACGAATACTACGAGAACGTCAACTGGTCTTCAATACCTGCCCTAGATACGATGTGAAAATCGTACTTGGTGATTTGAATGCGAAAATAGGCCGGGAGCCGGTTTTTATGAGAACACTAATGATAATGGACTACGAGTCATCGAACTGGCAGCATCCAAAAACTAGTTCGCTGGGAGTACCAGGTTTCCGCGTAAAGATATCCACAACTCCACCTGGGTATCTCCTAATGGAGCCACTCGGAACCAAGTGTTGATAGATCGCCACCACTCTCGGGCCTGATGACGGTACGAAAGTACCGAGGTGACAACGTCGACTCGGATCACTATCTTGTTGATAGAGTTTTCCGAACGCGGATTGCCTTACGGAGACGTATTGTATCCGCGGATCAGGTTCGAATCAACACGGCTGCGTTGCGTAATGAGAATACCAGTAACACCTTTGGTCATGCGCTAGGACTCGCCCTCGGCGAGCTCGATGGAGTGAGAGTAAGTCCAGGGGCCTGAATACCGGGCGTAGAAGAGAAATGGACACGCCTTAAGAATACTGTCATTAGTAATACCAACTCCAACTTAGGCAGTAGTCGTAGAGATCAGAGCGACTGGTTTGATGATGAGTGCAAACTAGCAACTAAATGTAAGAATGCTGCATACCGGGCAATGCAGCACTCTCATAGGGCGCGCGTCCGCGAAGAGAAATACGAAGAGCTCAGAAGATCAGAAAAAAGACTTCACAGAGAAAAGAAAAGTTCCTGGGAAATAAACCTTGTCGGTGAAATAGAGAAAAGTAGAGAGCGAGGCCCGCACCAGACGCGGAAGTTCTACCACATAATCCGCCGTATAACGCGGTACATACCACGCTGCACTTACTGCAAGGATAAAGAAGGTAATCTGATCACGGATCCTGAAGGCATTCTGGAGTGATGGGAAGTGCACTTCAATGAATTGCTAAATGGTCAGCTAACAGAAGAATTGGAGGCTCCACCAATGTAAAATAAAGACCAAATGCTGCCGCGACCACGCAGGAAACATTAAAAGCCATAAGACGCAAATCAAATAAAGCCCCCGCAGTTGATGGCATACCAGCTGAGCAGATCAAACAAGGAGGCACAGCATTACATCACGCAATGTATGAGATCTTGGTGCACGTACGGGAGGAAGAGGAGATGCCGGAAGATTGGCGTCGTGGAATAATTTGCCGCATATATAAGAAGGGAAATATCACAGTGTCCAACATCTGTAGGGGTATAACTTTGGTGAGTACGGTCTTTAAGATACCCTCCTCTATTTTTCAAGATTGGATAGCTGCACACGCTAAGGTCATCATTGGTCAATATCAGTGTGGCTTTATCCCAGGCAAATCAGCGATTGATCGGATATTCACCCTTAGGCAGGCGATGGAAAAATGTCTGGAATTTAAGATTCCATTATATCATCTATTTATAGACTTTAAGGCCGCCTACGACAGCATAGCCAGGGTAGAACTATGTAATGCCATGAGAGAGTTCGGCATTCCAAACAAATTGATACGACTTAGTAGGTTGACCATGACCAACGTAACTAGTCAAGTAAAAATAGCGAGATTGCTGTCCAAACCAATCATCATCGTCATCGGCACTACAACCGGGGACCGGTCTTGGCCTTATTTAGCAAATCCTAAGGCTTGTTAAATTTTCCATAATGATAACTAGTCAAGTAAAAATAGCGGCATCGCTGTCCAAACCAATAAACATCTTTAATGGTCTCCGACAAGGGGACGGTCTGGCCTGCCTCCTCTTCAGCCTGGCATTGAAGAAAGCAATCCGTGACTCTGGCATCACAACTAGAGGAACTATTATCACCAAGTCCAACCAGATACCTGCCTACGCAGATGACATCGACATCATCGGTAGATCCGTTTCGGCTGTACAGGACTCCTTCACCCAGATCGAACAGACGGCACAAAAACTGGGACTGCACATTAATGAGGGAAAAACTAAGTACATGGTGGAAACTTCTGCGAAGAGAAGACCTATATGTTCAAACTATCAGGGTATTGGAGCACGAATTTGAAGTAGTGCAATCCTTTAACTACCTTGGGTCAATAGTATCAGTCGAAAAGAATATAGAAGAAGAAATACGCGAACGGCTGGTCAAATCCAACAAAAGCCTACTGTGGTCTATCAAGGCTCTTTAAATCCCGAAATTTATTCATGACATCCAAGCTACAACTGTACAAGGCCATGATCTTACCAGTACTCATGTATGGATCCACGACCTGGGTCCTCAATAAACGGCACTCTGAGCTCTTAGCCGCGTTCGAGGGTAAGGTTTTAAGGAGAATTGTTGGTCCCGTACGCCACGCGGGAGACCGGAGTTCGATTCCCCGTCGGAAAGCCTCTGGCGCAAGACTTAATGACCTTGCCCGGAAAAAACAAATCATTATGGAAAATTTAACAAACCTCAGGACTTGCTAAATAAGGCCAGGACCGGCTTCCGGTTGTAGTGCCAATGATGATGATGTTGGTCCCATATGTGAGGGAGGACGATTCCGGAGACGCTACAACCATGAGTTGTACGAAATCTACCTTGAAGCTAATATTTTAAGAAAACTCAAGCTCGGTAGACTCCGGTGGCGGGACACCTAGCTCGAATGAGCGAAGAGGAGCCTGCCCGGAAAGTCCGATGGAGGGATGGCGTAGACCAGGAAGCCCAGAGCCTGGAAGTGCCAAACTGGATAACATCGGCTCGAAATCGGAACCGGTGGAGAGATTTGTTAAATAAGGCCAGGACCTGACCCCGGTTGTAGTGCCGATGATGATGATGATGATTAAAGTCAATCATCGAAAAATCCTGGGCTTTCTCTTTCAGTTAGTTATTATTGGGTTTTTTTTTCACTTTTTTTTTTTTAAATTAGAGCGCTGGTGAGAATATTGGGTAACAGTCGGCTTGGGTGTAGATGAAAAACTTTATTATTCAGTCTTTAAAAGAGATTAGGTACCTATAATTCATTTCAACGGGCTGATATTCTTCATCAATGTCATTTGTTCGTTATTACATTTCGACATGAATGTACAGAAAAACTAGAGTAACTAAACAATCGTTCGCCATTTGAAGTTCATTGGATAAAGAAGAGTTGGTCCCATACACGCCGCTTAAGTAATACGAGGGTTGCCTCTTATGTTTCGGGATTTGGCAACCCTAGTGTTGCAATCCGGCAATTGACAGCTCTGTCGTAAAGTTGGACACTTTTGAGGTTATACGCACTCAGAACATTTTGACATACGAGCGCTATTTGTGTTGTTTACAGTAACTTAAAAGATTCATCTTGGCCCAAAAATGGAATTAAATCGAGCTAAGTGATTTTACATAAAATTTAAAAAAAAAAAAAAAAAAAAAAAAAAAAAAATAGGTAAGTAAGTAAGTTAAATTTTAAGAAAAAAAAAAAAACAAAAAAAATTGACAAAGTTTTTCAAATTTTTCTTTGTCTTTCAAATAATTATAAGTATTGCCACAAAGTTCTGTCGCCGAAAGGCAAATTATACAAATATTAAGTAATGTTTAGCTTAGAGCGTCTACGAAGGACCAGTAAGTTATTATATAAGCTATTTAAGCTAGAATTTAAGCATTTTTTGTCTAGCTTTTAATTTAGAAACTAAGAATATAGAAAGAAAATAAAAAATTGTTTAAAAAATGAAAAAAATGGAATTAAATCGTCAACATTTTCGTGCGATTATTTTTTACAACTTTCGGCGTGGATTAACTCAGCAACAGTGCATGGATGAACTTAATTCAATTTTTGGCGATGGAGCTCCATCAAGGACCAGTGTTTATCGATGGTATGGTGAATTCAATCGTGGTCGTAGTTCACTCCAAGATGAATTTCGTGAAGGTCATCCAAAATCAGTTGTTGTTCCGAAAACCATTGATGCTGTGCGCGAACTGATATTGGAAGATCGTCATGTGACCTATCGTGAGATTGAGACAACCTTAGGCGTTAGTGAGACCAGCATAGATTCAATATTGCATAAACATTTGACAGTCAAAAAAATGTGTTCGCGTTGGATCCCACACAATTTGTCAATCGCCCAAAAAAAGGCTCGTGTCAATTGGTCGAAAGAAATGCTAAAAAAATACGGTCGCGGTGCTTCGAAACACGTCTATGACACCGTGACAGGTGATGAATCGTGGATTTACGCGTATGGGCCCGAAAGTAAACAGCAGTCGACTGTCTGAATGTTTCAAGATGAGCCAAATCCAACAAAAGTTGTTCGCGCACGAATCACTTCCAAGCAAATGGTCGCCTGTTTTTTCGGAAAAACTGGACATGTCGCAACCGTACCACTAGAACAACGCAGAACAGTCAATTCTGAGTGGTACACAACCATTTGTTTGCCAGTTGTCTTCCAAGAAATCAGGAAAACCAACCGCCGAAGATGGATCACTCTTCACCACGACAATGCGAGCTCTCACACATCGGCTGCGACAACTGCATTTTTGAGCACCCAAAACATCGATTTGATGGGTCATCCGCCGTATAGTCCTGACTTGGCACCGAATGACTTCTTTTTATTCCCGTACGTAAAAAACAAACTGAGAGGTCAACGTTTTTCGACACCTGAAGAAGCGGTTGCTGCATTCAGAATGCATGTGTTGGAGATACCTCAATCAGATTGGCAAAAGTGCTTCGACAATTGGTTCAAACGCATGCAAAAGTGTATAGATCTTCATGGGGAATATTTTGAAAAACAATAAAGTGATTTTCGATGATCAATATTTGTTTTTGTTCTCTAATCCCGAAATATAAAAGGCAACCCTCGTAGCAACAACTACCACCTACACACATTACGTGTTTTTCGCAATTACTGACCAACTGTCGACACGCACGACTATATGACCATGATACACTGGCTCATGGTAGAGTCGGTCATTTTTCGAACCATGGATGGTGGTAGCATAATACCCCTTTTTTGCAAACAACTTTGGGAGCTGAAAGACACCCGATGGTATCTGTAATAGCGTAACACTTCCCAGTGGATGAGGAGGAGTCACCGTCGCCACTGGGTAGAAAGCATTTAATTGCCATGAGGCAATAGCGACCTAGTCGACAGAAAGATATTCTATGACAACACCATTGCAACAAAGTCTTTATTACAAGAGACATTTAAAATCTCGATTTCGATTAAGAATCTCTTGCGAATGACCGTATGTAGCATTGCAGAGCGAGACACGGTGATTGTGCGCCGTTTGAAAATGAAAGTAACGCAATCCTCTGGCGCAGGCGCAGCGGGAGACTCATTGCCGTCGTTGGCAAAGTTACAAAGCTAATAGCTTAACCGATTAACCGCTTAACCGGCTTAGTATTAACGTTTATATCTGAATTATTATTTATAAACATTTTTATTTGATTTTTGTTTACCATCTGACAGGAGGCTATCAGAGGGACGACGTTCCACCAACCTGTTTACGAGTAGTTTACCCGTTCGTTCTGTGCTTTGCTTATCTCAATTGGCATGAACATTCCAAATTATACATCTGTGCGACCGGAATATCCGAAGGTGTGCAGATGCACTTTAATGCTATGCGACGTCCTTTGCGCCTTGCACACGGTTATTTACATTTGGGATGAAAACCCACTCGCGCTAATTAGCACGGAAATTTCCTGACGGTAATCTGTAGTTTGTCGTCAAGTTTTATTACTATTTTTGTTTCTGTGGTTTTTTTTCGTTCTTCGAAATCGATTGTCGTTGCGACTCACAGTAATGTTTCTGTTAATGAATTGGCTACTGAAATTGAGATTGGGGTCTTTTCGCAATCAGCGGTGCATGTAGGACGAGTGTTCTTTGTTATCAGACGACGATAGGTTGGCGTGTATCTGTGGCGCCAATGCCACGGTCGATTACTCGCAAGAAGGAAATTATGAATGAATTTGCTGTGGGAAATACCCTTGAGCGAATGTGCGCGCCAATGCATATCGGGAGCGTGGCTCATTGAACGCAATACAACGATTTGAGGGTTTAAGACTTTTAAGTGGGTTTTAGGAGAAACCTTGAACTTGTATTTATTTAGTGATGCCATCTGGCGGTTATTACATTGGAATGTATTGGCTTATTGATCAACATTTTCCATCATCCTGTTTAGTACGTGCTCTTAGAACGAAATTGATCATGACAAGCTCTCGACAGTACTACGAAAACCATGGAGACATGTAACTGCCTTGCAATAACACTGATGCTGGTTAAACAAACTGCAGAAGGTTATTATAATTATTTTAAAAAATATATCGCACGTACAAAAAGATTACTTTTCCTCTTAATATTAAAGCACAGTGCACGCGGACGACGAAAGACATACTTTTTATTGACTTTGGTAGTACGGATATTGTAATATACATACAACTGCACCCAGATGGGTTCAAGTGACGAGTAGTCTCTGATATTCTGACGGTTATACAATGTGTTATGTATTCCTGTAGAATTATGGGCAGATTTGTAATCTGACATTAATTTCAGGAGATTTCGAATCTACCAGGGCTGTGAGCCACTGATCTTCTATCTTACGTGAAATTCTAACATAAGTTTTACTTTAGTTCAAGGCCTACGGGCTACCAGACATAGCCCCCCATTCCAGTTGAGGGTTCCGATTTGTAAGTAAGCGAAGTGAGAAGTGATGGGATCATCGTTTGTGTTTGACGAATTGAAGAAAAGCTTTGGAAGGTAGTTTCTGTTTCGATTAAGAAGTTTTGGTAGAGTGTATTGTAAAGTGCGCTAACTGAAAATATCTTCCAAGAAAATTAGAATAATCCTTAACCGCACCCTGCCGGAAGAAAGTGGCTCAAATCTTGTTCCTTTTATTTCGTATGGAAAGAAGTCTATGATTGAACTAAGGGATGAGGTCGATGTTTTATGTCCAGAATAAGGAACGTGCGGGATAGTGTTGTAAATTTTCCCTGTCAAAAAGGGTAATAGCATCATCTTATTTTATCGTAGCCTAGATAATCCTTGATAAGTCAGAAGTTTGTCTTGTCAAAGTCACATTAGTAAAGATTACTTGCGGGCGTAGACGATGGAGCGCACTCGAGTACGAGGGTGGACTGAAAAGTTTCCGACCTAAGGAATACAAGTCATTTTTTCTTAAAATTAATTTTTATTTTTCTACCTAGTCTCCTTGTAACTCTACACACTTCTCCCGGAGTTGCTCCCATCTCTCTAACCCGTCCAAATCATCATCATCATCATCATCGGCACTACAACCTGGAACCGGTCTTGGCCTTATTTAGCAAATCCTGAGGCTTATTAAATTTTCCATAATGATTTGTTTTTTCCGGGCAAGGTCATTAGTCTTGCGTCCGTCCAAATACTCGGTGTTTTTCTCTGCCAAATAACTGTTCTCGAAGGTGATTACCACATCACTTGACGAAAATCTTTGCCCTCCGAGCGCAATTTTTAAGAGGGTATTCTGGTCTAGAAATTTGAAAAAATCATTTTTTTTTTCATATTTTCAAAGCTTAACTTTCTAAGAAATTGTCTTTAAGAGGATTTTAGAAAATTCAAATTATTTTCGGAGGTATGGCTGTTTTGCTGACGCGCCGTCTAAACCGGTTCGGCCGGAACGAATCGAACAAAAGACATTAGGGACTTTCTGTCAACCTGTGACCCTGTTTCCAAGTAAAACCTTTATATTGTAGCGAGGTTAGGGTGTTGCAACTCCAATCGCCGTGCTTCCTCTTTTTATCGAGGGAAGAGCGTGGAGGTTTTAATAAATGCGTTTAGTTTTATTTTTAGTGTTCATATTTATTTACACAACTCAAACTATAGTTAATTTATAATACAACTCTACAATCAAAACTCTTCTTTTAAAACTCTTCTCAAAACTCTTGATTCAAAACTCTTGATTCAAAACTCTTCTACTTCAACTAACTTCCTCGACTGTATTTCTCAACTAACTGATTCACTTCAACTGCTTCAACTCAACTGACTTTACAATATAAATTTCTCTATACTTATAGAACATTGTGTTCTAATTTACTGGAAATTATAACATGAACAAAACAACTTTTAACAAGGTCTCTGTGACTTTTAACATGAATAAAATTTGGACGAAAATCAAAGTTACTATGTTTTGAATGAATAAAAAGGTGCAGGTTATTAAATGTGCTGTAACTGGCAATATTGTGAATGTTTATGAATGGTATGTATTAAGTGAGAATGTAATATATGTTAAGGGAAGTTTTTAAGGATGTGTAAGGCGATTCAGTGTTAAATTTAATAAAGGGTAGTATTCTGGAATACAACAAGGGTTCGCTGGATTAATTATTTTTAATAAATAAGAGCCGTTAAATCGATTTTGAATTAATGTAACACTTTATTAGTCCGTTAATAACAACTGTTACTTTTACCGTTCACTTAACGATTTCTTGACTTATCGCTTCCGTACTTATCGCGTCTTTGACTGCTTACTTGTTACTTTTTACTTATCTCCATGATCTATGTGCGACGTATTTATACCGTTTCCTCATTCTGATTCGGGGTTTCGTTTCCGTCCGTTCTATAGCCTTGAATGTTCTACTGTTCATAGTCTCCAGTGTTCCAGTACTTTCTAGAATATTCTAGTACTTTGTTTCGGACTTTCTCGAATATTATAGTACTGATTGTCATATGCGTCACAATATATATATTGAAATACAATAACCGGAGATAACCTTTATGTATTTTTAAATTATCTTTTATATTTGGCGTGAGCTTACATCCAGTTACGAACAGTTGAATTCTAACCTTCAAGCCAAGTGAACGCATGTGCTGTGAGTAAAATAAAAATATTTCAAGTGATTTCAAGTGAAATTGATCGAAAATCTTCAGCGAAAAGGATTACGCGTCCGGATCGAAGTAAAACAAGGCGATTTCATGGTAGTAGATTCACGGTAGAGGAAGACACCAGTTTTACGAGTGTATCGGCAGCAAAATTGAGCAAATCAAATGATGAAGAAGTGATTATTGACATGATCTATGTGCGAAGGTATTGGCTATTATGAAGCCGATTTACGAGAGTTTATCGCCGGAGGAGTTATTGACTCGATGTTTAGGCTCAGAAACTCAAAATAATAATGAGTCTCTAAACTCTTTGATTTGGACGCCGAAACATATTCACTCCGGAACTCACGTCATTGAAATTGCTACGTTTATTGCTGTTTGCATATTCAATGAAGGCTACATTCCTCTTTTAAAAATAATGATGCTTATGGGAGTCAAAATTGGTCCAGAAGCTTATTCATTCGCTGGGAAACCAGACAATGCCCGGATTGACCGCTCAGAGATACGAGCGTCTAACGCCTCAAAGGAGGCCAGAACTGCTCGGTTGGAAGAGAGAAGCGCGAAAGATGCTTATTTCGAAGTCGGGGAAGTTCCAATGTATGCAGCAGGAATGGCAGATTGAATAAACGTAAGCCTAAAATATCATTTCATGACTTAGACCGCGAGAAACTTTACGTGAAACTCTAAACGCGTTTTGCTATAAACTGTCTTTTTTTAAACAATACCCATGATTTTTCAAGTTCTACTGAACCGATTTACTTCAAATTTAGTATATGTCTTCTTTATAGGCTTTTCTATTGCATGAACTATCCTCATCCCCAAATTTCAATGCTAACTATTTTTAAAAAATTCGAAAAACTAAAAAAAAGTGGTACAAAAATAAATTTTTTTTTCAAGCAGTCGCTATTTTGTTAAAAAAAATTTTTTTTACTTTTTTTAGTTCCAACGATAGAGGCATTTCTGTAAATTAATAATCTTTTTTTTTCAGATTACTAGGAGAGTTGAATCGTAGGTATGGTCGCGTGCCAACTTTTTGAGATCGCCCACTTCATCAGCTGCTAGCTTTTGAATTTTGAATATTTTTCTTTCAATTTTTTTTTACTGTATTCTTGAAATATGAATAAACATCCCATTAAAAAGTGCATAGTAAAAATATTGATTGTTTTTTTTACAGTACTTCAAAAATTGCGTCTACACCAGAATACCCCCTTAAATTAGGGAACAAAACAGAGTCGCTTGGGGCTAGATCTGCTGAGTAAGGCGGATGGTCAGTAGTTCAAACCGTAATTCGTGGATTTTCGCAATGGCAACCGCTGACGTGTGAGATGGCGCGTTGTCTTGGTGAAAAAGGATTTTCTTTTTCTGCAAATGTGGCCGTTTTTTCGAAATTACTGCCTTCAGTTGGTCAAGTAATGTTGCGTAATGGTTTTGCCTTTTTGAAGATAATCGATTAAGATATGTAACTCCATGACTATCCCAAAAAAAAACAGTGGCCATCAATTTCCCAGTCGAAAAAAACATTTTTTTTTTTTTTTTTTTGTTGGAGTCGATTTTTTTTTTTGTTTCGGGCGTATAATAGTGTATCCAAGTTTCATTGACAGTAATTAATCGGTGCCAAAACTCGGATTTATTGCGCCTAAACTGCGCCGACAGAACGTTGGAAATGTTCACGCGAACACGTTTGTGGTCTAACGAAAGCAAGCGCGGCACCCAACGTGCGGACAGCTTTCTCATGCCTAAATCTTGATTTAATATGTGACAAACAAGTTCTTTGAACATTTTCATAGCGTCTGCTATTTCCCTCACTCCAATTCGGCGGTCGTCTAGCATGATTTGGTGAACTTTAGCGATGTTATCGTCAGTTGTTGCAGTATTTGAACGTTCCGAACGTTCATCATCTCCCAAGCTCTGACGGCCACGTTTAAATTCAGCTGTCTAAAATTTCACTGTGGTAAATGATGGTTCAGAGTCCCCATACACAGAGTCCCACTCATCTTTGATTTGCGTAGGCGTATTGCCTTTCAAAAACAAAAAATGAATGACAGCTCGATATTCAATTTTGTCCATTTTCATAAAAACACTCACATAAAAACACTCACACTCAAACGACTGTCAATTAAAAACGACGCGTCCAAAATGGCTGAAATTTTGGTGAGTAACTGTCAAAAGATTCCAGGTTATTGATGCTGGGGATTAAATTAATTTCGCTTAGGACGTGTAAGTCGAGAGGTAAAGCGTGAGCTATAGTGAAGTGTAGAAGCTTCGCTTAAGATTGGTGGTGATAATGGTGTGGGGGGCAGTGCTTAAGAGTATGGGTGTAGAGTTCGAAGTCGAACAAAGTGGACTTGCAGTTGACATTTATCAACATCCGCCATCCGCGAAACGGGTTCGTTGAAACCATAAGAGGGGGAATGTAGTGAAGGCGGAGATGATGCGTATTTCGAAGGTTTGTGTTCAGAGGAATTAAGCTAAAGAGGTTGGGGCAGTCAACCGAGCCGGAGAGGACCCAATGAATGAATACTATGTCAGCCGGGACCTTGCGCTCCTCAAGAGCTCTGAGGTTGATTAACTTGAGACGTTTAATGTACAGGGGAAGGATTATGGGATTTTTCCACCCTAGCCCTCGGAGTGCGAAGGAAGCGACGTTGAATACTTTCGATTCTACGGATATATATCTTGTTATACAGAGACCATGCCTGGCTAGCATACTCAAGCGGTGGACGAACGAAGGTACGATAAAGGGATCGCCTTATGTATGGGTGGGAGAATTCATTATACCATCGTTTCACGAATCCGAAGCCAGAGTTGGCTTTCCGGATGGTCTTGTGGCGGTTCCACCAAACCCCATGGTTCACTTACCTAAAAAAAACCCCATAACTTACCCAAGCGTCCGGCCCTCCATGCATCACCGCACCAACCTTCGAGCATCCCTTCGGCCCTACCTTTTTTTCGCGAGTACGGGGGGGGGGGGGGTACTGTCGCGGTTCCGCCAAACCCGAGGGTTCATTAGCAGCTTAAATGCTTTACGCATCTAGGATTATCTAAGGTATAATCTAAAAAGCTTCAGTAAAAGAATTCTTACCTTATCTTGTATCTCTTCGAATACAATTCCTGTAAGAGTTCTTTTTTCATCATCAACATCATCATCAGCGGCACTACAACCGGGAACCGGTCTTGGCCTTACTTAGCAAGTCCTGAGGCTTGTTAAAATTTCCATAATGATTTGTTTTTCCTGGGCAAGGTCATCAGTCTTGCGCCAGAAGAGTTCTTTTTTACCTTATCATAAATTCCCTGTAATAAAATTCACCGGTTCGCATATCATACGACCCCATGTGAGGGAATCTTACCCTTGAGTTGGCTAATCCCAGTCTCAATATGTGTACATAAAAACTATCTATGCACACATCGGCTGTCGACCCTTTTAGCCAGCGATAAATAGTCCAACACCAGCTGCATGTAATTAGCACCATCCACGTTGAGACTATTTCACTAACTCGCACCATGAGTAAACAAATGGCCACTGTCCTTCATCAGACATTCTGGCGATACGCAAGCAATTCAATCATTCTAGTATCCCAAATGCACCTACCATCTAATGAGTTGCAACTTGTTTACTCAGTTGAACTTTCGGGTCATAAATTCCTTTTATCCTACATAGTTCTGGATTCATTTCCCAGTAACCTTCTAACATAAAAAAAGATCTCCACGATCTTTTTTTCCTTTCTTTGTTTCAGGTTCATTCCCATGGCCTTGTGTATGAAAAAAACCAATGTGATCTTCACTCACACATACACATACATTGCCAAGTCTTTCTTCCTTGTTTTCACCACGAGAAAAACACTTTCTCTCTCGGGAAAACTCACCCCAAACGATTGAATATCGTTCAGTCAAATTCCATCCGCTGACCACAATGGTCATGCCGCTCCCGCTCACCGGTGCGCACGGTGACGTGAATATATATCGAGTCTCGAATTAACACACCCGAGTACTTTTTTAACTTTCTAAATGATCATTCTAAGGATTTTAATTAATAATCAACTTATGTTAAGTTGGTGTTTGATTTGTTGTTTTGTTTTTATTTAGTTTTATTATATTTGAACTATATACATTCAGTGCTTGAAGAGAATAATAATTGGTTCGAATAAAGAGAAGTTAACGTCAAAAATCATTCAGTGTTTTCCCTTTTCCTGTTGTGGACGTTGGATTGTGAAGTTTCGATTATGTTTTTCTTTCGGTCTGCGGTAGACACTTTTAGAACTGGTGGAAACGAGGTAGAACCCCGTGTCGTGCGCCGGCACAATGACCTCGTACCCCACAGTCTCATCGATGTGAGCGAGGAAGTTAAGCTATCTGTGGTTATGGTAAATATGAGGTCTAGCTGCCTACCCAAGAGGTTTCTAACGTTGCTGACTTGACAGAGACAAGAATCATCTAGTCGATCGATGAAGGGGCATTCCTTGGCCGAGGTGGTGTGGGGGGTGAAGTGTGATTGATCATCGGATAAAGCCCAATTGAGTTGTGGAAAATTAAAATCTCCAACGACGATGATGTCGTCCTCGTTATTACTAAGCTCGATTATGGGGTCGATAGCATTAACATCAAGCTCGCAAACTTCAATAGGCTGGGATGGTAAGATATAGATGCACATAATAAAGATTGACTTCCGAGGAGGAGTGATTTTGACAGTCACAAAGTCTAGCTTGGAGGAGGTAGGGAAACCGATAAGTGACGACTCGAAGCTGATATAGACGGCGATGAACACTCCTCGGCTGAGGGAAACGTCAGTAGGCAGATGGAGGAGATCATCGCGGAAGATGGTGAACGTGGGATGGGAGGTTTCCAAAGGGGGTCACGCGATGACGGGCTAGAATTATATAGGACGGTATATAGTTGTGTAGGGCAGGGAGACCAAAAGGACTTGCAAAATGACTGGTATGATGGGTTAATAGAATGGGCTGTGATGAGATTGGGATATTTGTTTGATGTCATTGGGACTGAGGGTGGGTGGGATGAGCAGGGAGAGTGTGGCTTAGAGGTTTTGTGGGTTGAGAAGGGTGAGATTAGGGCTAAAAGAGACTATTAGGAGGAAGTTTGAAGAAAATCTCTTGTTACGAGAGAGGTTGGGATAATCGGGTTTCCATGTATTGGGGGAATCAGAGTTGTCTTGGATAATGTAGGTTTGGGAAAGGGAGGGGGGGGCGGGCGCAGTACGAAGAGTGCAGTCGAGATTCTGGGTAATCAATGGCCCGTTGGGAGATTTTGGTGGGGGGGGGGGGGGGTGGTAGCGGGTTTGGCGGAACGGCTGCAACGTGGTAAAAAGCGATGTTGGTGAGAAGTTTTGGGTGGGAAGCTTGTTGAATTACAGTGAGGGCGTGGGGACGTTAACATGGGGGCTATTTTTATGAATATTATGGCACAAGGATAATAACCTTGCCCGTAAAAATAAATTATTATGGAAAATGTAACAATCTTCGAGACCTGCTAAATAAGGCCAAGACCGGATCCCGGTTGTGGTGCCGATGATGATGGTGATGATTTTTATGAATAAGGGAAATGTTGATGTTAGTATCATTTTTGACAATAGAAAATTTACTCACTTTAAGAGCGTCATCTGCGGGGTGAAGGAATAGCCATTCATAGGGAGAAGAGATGTAAAACCAAAATGAGTCTGAGGCCTGATTAGGGACCTTGTCGACGTTAATGATGCTGATCGACGTTAATGATGCTGATTGCGTAATTCTTTAGGAAGAAGTTGAATACCTAGAGCGCGTCAGCATTTGCGGGGATATCGGCGATAGCAAAAGCAGAGAAGTTGTTTTTACTTAATTTAGTGACCCTCTCATTTCACTCTTCAAGGGTCCAAGTTAATCCAAGGCGATGAATAGCGGGACGAGAGTAGCCGGAGAATTGTTGTACGCAGGCCTCGTTTCAACCAAGGCGGGAACCCCACCATACGTGAGAGGAAAATTGAGGATCGGTGTATCGGTTGTAAAACAGATTCAATTTCGGCTTCTGAAGAGAGGTTGATTGACGGGGCGAAGACTTTTCCCTGAATTTCAACTGAATTTAATCTCATCACTTTCGTTGGTGATCAGTACCCTCATAAGAGTGAAATCGTTTACCATGCCAACATTTTGTCGGCCAGTACCGACAGTACGGATAGTAAGGGTTCCCCTTGATACGAGTGGGGGGGGGGGGGGGGGGGGGGGGTGTGGTGCAGTGTGGGAAGAGATCAATATTTTTTGATAAGGCATTTATGCTTCCTATCATGTCTTTTGAATGAACTGCGGCCTTAATATCCATTATAAGGTCTGCCCCAACATCAAGAATACCATTATTAATATATTGTTCTACATCGGCTTTTAATGTGTTGGCGCTAGAGGCAATTAAACTTTCGACCCATTTGTGATGGGTTTTTAACGAACTGGCATAGCGTCCGGAGCAGAAGCAACCTCCTCAGCTGATTTAAAGACATCGTCAAGTCTAGTGAGCTCTACTAGATCTTTTTTTTTTTTGTTGATATAATTTAAGATCTTCGGAAGTTTGGTTAAGAAACTCGCTTAAGCGTTTGATCACAAGCAACACATGTGACGGCGAGATGAGGTATGTCGGGCGAATATTGCGATGGATTATGGAGGAGGACGGGGTGGGGGGAACTTTAGGACAAAACATATCACGATCAACTTTACTCCGTTGGAAATGTTAACTTCTTTTAGAGTATTCATTGTGATCGAAAATGGCAAAATCATTCGATCATTTTTGAGAAGACAAATTAAAGTTTTCGTGGAATGGTCTGAACAGATTTTGGAATGGTATGGGGACGTTGGTGGTAAACACTTTTGTTGAATAGAGACCATGATACATTGTTGAATAGAGACCATGATACTATGTGGCTTAATTTTATCTTCAAAGAAGACAGCATTTTGTGAACCGATTTGGGGTATGGTTACGTCGGTTGTAAACACTCTTGTTGAATAGCGACTATGACGCTAGTTTTAGTTTTGTCATGAAGATACGCCGGACAGATGCGAATGTTGTTATATGTCTTACTATTTCTAAGTTTGAAAAAAAGGTTTAGCATGGAGTCAGCGGTTAGCTGAGGGATCTTTGCTGAGGCAAGGGAATCGAAAATTGGCGATAGGGATAAGAAGTTGCCGGGGAAGAGGTGAGAACAATGTCAGGGAATATGGTGTGCTGGTAGAAGGATTGTTAAAGGCACTCCACCCGTGGGCTACACTTCGAGTAGATGATGACTTGGAGACAGAACGTTGAGGAGGGTTCATAATATGGGATCTTTCGATACATAACCCTCGTTTCGTGGACGAATTGTGAGATAGAACAAGGGAGGCGGTGGGGGGTGGGGTGAAGTAGGGGTTGTGGAGCCGGAGTAGGTGGGGGTGGGGGGGGGGGGGGGGAATTGGCATAGTAGAAACTCCGTTTGAGGGAGGTTTGATATATGTTGCCCTATTATGGGTGGGAGACATTCTGTGATGTATGGATTTTGGTTTTTTGACGGTATTTTTTTCTTTGGCATTGGAACAAGATAGTTAAGTTGTGGTATTGAAAGAGCAAAAAACCAATGGACGAGATACGGGATTTGGGAACCTTTCTATGATGGGGTTGCTGTTTTTTTTTAAGATTCAGTGGTTATAGTTGGATTATGGACCGAAGAGTTTTCGGTGAATACACGTTGGCCATTGAAGGTACTATTAACTTTGTTATTGGAATGAGATGATTGAGTTTTGTTGCGGTATTAAGAGTGGGAAAAATAGTGGACGTAATATGTGGCTTAGTGGCTTTACTATGACGAGAATGTATTTTTTTAAATATGCTGTTTGATGACTAACAATAATGCACTACATAGCTGCAAAATTCGACCCTCTGCTACTCGGACCGAATGCCCTTCATTTTTTAGCGTGTTGGTTAGGTTCAGGGAAAACCAACCGCCATCGTCGCCGACATCAGAATGATGTTTCTGTAAACTCAAATGCCAGATGTCGATCATAATATTCTGGGGGTTTCTGTGGCACAACAGAGATAGAAACAGGAAGCCGGAAGTAACCTAACATATGGTCTCCGTGACTTGTAGATCGGCATAATATTCACGATTACAAATGGAATGTAGTCGTAAACCAATTGAAATGTCGTTTGCTTTCCATTTTTGAATGAATTATAACGAACTAATATCAATTTTTAACCGCAAAACCGCTTGAAGAACACATTTAGGATCTTCACGCCGTTTAGTCTTTTATTTTTATTCTAATGGAAAACAGTCCGCTCTCTGTTTTTTTAACAATTTGCACTGCAAATCATCTTGAGGGTCTTGTGTACACATTCCCCATATGAATCTTCTTGCTTCTCATTCGGATTCAAGAAGTGTGAGAATCTTATTGCGAATAATTTGTCGATTTTGGTCACCAATAAATTAGACTTTTACTTGTGTACATTGTCCCTGGGATCCAGTACAACCACGCATTTTAATTACACGGGATGAAACACTTTGTTTGTCCATGATAGACATGTATATTAATTTATATAGATATGTATATTAATTAGTTTTTAGATCTGTATATTAATTAATTTGTTGCGACGAAATTCATGTGCACACTTATTGCCAGCTCCAAGGAGAATTGAGGGAAAACGCTGCTTCTTAGAAGATTTAGTTGTGGGTATAGTTGGATTATGGGCCGGGGTGTCGGGTGGTTAACGAAAGGATTATTTTTACAGCTAAGAACTTCATTATTTAGAATATCTGGCTTAGCAGTAAAGTATTTGCCTAATTTAAGTGCATCTCCAGCTGGATTGAGGAATAACCGTTCGTATGAGGAAGGAATGCAAAAACGATATGAGTTTCAGTCGTTATTTGGGAGTCTGTTGATATTTTGGATGGTGATACCGTATTTCTTCTTAAACAAACTATTCAACCAGAATGCGTTGTTTTTTAGTATACGGCGTCTTTTGTTCAATGGCTCAATGACCCATGTGAACACACCAAGACAAGGATTTGTTGTAAAACGCACATGGCACGTTTGCAGTTTTTGCATGACCAAAAAGTGAAATAAAAACTATTAAATTGTAGTAAAGGTTTCTGGGTATTTGCCAGGAATATCAATAATTTCATTTCGTCATCTATATCAATGCTTAGCTTATAGTTATACATCAACATAGTCCGGTTACATGCTACAACCAGCCGTTCCAATATATTTACCTACTAGGAAGGCGCCCCATCATGCCTGGTCTCACTGATTACATTTTTCGTATTAACGTTGAATTAATCAGCACATCAAATAATAACTGCAGGACAATTAAAGCATCGACTCCAGACACACATCTATACAGAAAACTCGATGGTGCCGGTTCATCCATTAAATCCCGCTAGATGAAAAATGTCTTGCACGGAAAAAAATGTTGCCTCCCGTGATTAGAGAAGCTTGTGGCAACTATTCCATTAACTAAACAAATATACCTTTGACATTCTTGTCGACTTATCAACAAAGGGTTATAACATCTTATAAAGATTACTTTAAACCTCAAGTGATGTTCGGTTATTTCGATGGCACTAATCAAAAGGCGATCTGCAGAGAACGATCAATTTGCGATGCACTAGTCGATTTCGAAATCGCAGCGACTAAAACTCCGTATCACAGCCGAAAGCAAAAACCGATTACTTTTATTATTAACTTTATTTCGAAGGATCCTCTCCTTGCACACGGTATTCACTGACTGACTTCTACTCTAATTTTTATTCTTCATCAAAGTCTGAATGCATCGCCCCTTATTATAGATCCTTTTTGGGGTTTATTTTTGTTATCCACTAGAGAGTCTGGCAAATGATGACAAGAGTTTAGATTGCACTTCAAATGGGATCAAAGTATATGGGAAATGAGAAGATGGCCCCATTCACCCTGGATGGGACTTTGGGCTTATTTGCATATTATAGAACATCTGATTACAATACATATGTAATACGGTTCGCGTCTATTTAATTCCACTCAATTAGATAATACCCATTAGTACATATATCTTGTTGAGCTCGATTTAATCGTTCGAGAATATCCAACCGATTGCTAACTACTTTCGAATCGGTTGACTGATTTCAAGGTGCAATTCACAGTTCTCTAATACAGTTCGCTTCCATGTTTCTCAAGTAAACGAAGAAGAGAAGCGAACGATGGATCCTGGTGGATACTTGTTGTGTATTGCATTCGTTTTGGTCCCACTATGGATACGTATCAGATATTCATGCATAGGCAGGCGATGGAAAAATGTCTGGTATTTAAGATTCCATTATATCATCTATTTATAGACTTTAAGGCCGCATACGACGCCATAGCCAGGATGGAACCATATAATGCCATGATAGAGCGCGGCATTCCAAACAAATTGATACCACTTTGTAGGTTGACCATGACCAACGTAACTAGTCAAGTAAAAATAGCGAGATTGCTGTCCAAACCAATAAATAATAATAATAATAATAATAATAATAATAATAATCTTTAATGGACCCCGACAAGGGGACGGTCTGGACAGCCTCCTCTTCACCCCGGCGTTGGAGAAATCAATCCGTGACTGTGGCGTCACAACTAAAGAGACTATTATCACCAAGTCCAGCCAGATACTTGCCTACACAAATGACATCGACATCATCGGTAGAACCGAATCGGCTGTACAGGACTTCTTCACCCAGATCGAGCAAGCGGCACACAAACTGGGACTGCACATTAATGAGGGGAAAACTCAGTACATGGTGGGAACTTCTGCGAAGAGAAGACCTAATGTTGGTCAAACTATCAGGGTAGTGGAGCACGAATTTGAAGTAGTGCAATCCTTTAACTACCTTGGGTCAATAGTATCAGCCGATAACAATATGGAAAAAGAAATACGTGAACGGCTGATCAAATCCAACAAAGCCTACTATGGTTTATCAAGGCTCTTTAAATCCCGAAATTTATCCAGAACATCCAAGCTACTACTGTACAGGACCATGGTCTTACTCAATGCTCAATAAAAGGCACTCCGAACTCTTAGCCGCGTTCGTGAGGAAGGTCTTAAGAAGAATTGTTGGCCCCGTATGTGGGAGAGGACGATTCCGGAAATGGTACAACCATGAGTTGTACGCGATCTACCTTGAAGCTAATATTGTTAGAAAATTCAAGCTCGGTAGACTCCGGTGGGCGGGACACCTAGCTCGAAAGACCGGCTCCAGCCCGGAAAGCCCTTTGTGGTAGGATGTTTGGAAGGAGACAGCGCGGCAGACCTTCTCTGCGATGGAGGGACGGCGTAGACCAGGACGCACAGAGCCTGGGAGTGCCAAACTGGATGACATCGGCTTGAAATCGGGACCGATGGAGAGATTTGTTAAATAAGGCCAAGACCGGTTTCCGGTTGTAGTACCGATGGTGATGATGATGGATACGTGGATACGCGGACGCGTCTTTAATCCTCCCGAACAAATCCAATGGTCGCGCCTGACGATTGTATCGATTTACTAAGGACGCAGGTGTAAATACGCACACGAAAAGAAAACATTATTGATGATATTCAAATTTACTGACTGGAGGGAAGCGAGCAAATATGGGCCGGTAAAAGCAATGCAATGCCGTAGTCGTAATTGATTTTATACTATATTTATTATGCTACGATTTCTCTTCACTAACGACTAACGGAGTGACTATCTCCTTGACTACTGTCTTCTGGCTACCATCTACTGTATGTTATTTCTTTCACCAAAGTCTGGATGCATCGTTCGTTATTACAGACCCCTTTTTGGGGTTTGCTTGTGTTATCCGTTAGGTTAATGCACACAGGGGTTTACATACACTTTAAATTTGTTGTGGGAGGGGGCAAAGTCTATGCGAATTTGATGAGAATTGGATGGGAATCTAGACGGGACTTTGTTATTTGCATATCGACAACATCTGGTTACAATGCATATGGAGATATGTATTTTGGCAAAACTTTGTGTCTAATTTTTTTTGTTTTTTTCTTAAAATTTAACATATATAATTTTTTTTTAATATCATTTAAAAGAACTTAACTTAACTTAAATCTTATACTACCCTAATTATAGAAAAGCTAAGTTTATGTATGTTGGCTGATGATACTGCTATTCTATACCGACCAGGTGTTTATATGCCATTCAACCACCAGAATTGCTGACGCTGTCCAATACTATCGTCCCGGTCTCTGTGGGAGATAGCCCTACTAAAGCGCAAGAGCTCTTCTTCGGTGCGCGTTACGTCCCGGTCGTAGCACAATCGTCCGTCTACAGATGATTTACTTACATGATAGATCTATTGTGTATAAGCCCTTTCATGTCCAAATCAAGGAACACCTCTGGGGGAACAAAACCGTTGCGACGCACGTTTTCATAGTACAGGGTATTTGGATAATAAGCCCCGAAAATTAGGTCGTTGGACGAGCTTATTGCTCTCGTAATATGTCCTCTGGTTAATTTAATCATAAAATTATCCACCCTATTTATGTACGCTTCATTATATAAAGTCTCATTTGAGTAATACTTTTTATAGTCCGATTCCGGTGTCCGATATAATCTGAGACAACTTCTGAGACACTTTCTTTCGAACACCCGAATCTTTTCCATCAAATTTGGACCTATGTTGAACCATACTGGGCAACCATATATGAGCACTGGCCTGATTAGCGTCATGTAGCACTTTTACCTTGCTGTCAAGTTGGCTACTGTGAAATAGCCTCCTTGTCATAGCAAAAGTTTTCCTCGCTTTGAGCAAAGCAGCCTCTACATGTCTGTTGAAATACAGATATTGATCTAGCCAGATGCCCAGGTATTTAACTAAACTCTTGGTTTCCAGTTTATCTCCATGCGGTTTCACGATACCTAGCTTTCGCCAGTATTTCCTTGTGCCGTTCGTGGCTTTATATAATGGAGTTCTAAATAGGATGGCTTCACATTTCTGGAAGTTGATCTTAAGTTTCCAGTCAGCGCAATATTGAAGTTTCGCTGTATTAAACTATTTATGATATCAACTTTCGGAGCTGTTCTGTACATTATGAGATCGTCTGCGTACGCAATAGCCTGCGGAAGGGCATCTAATATGTCGTTAATGTAAATGTTAAAAAGAATCGGAGAAAGTAACGCTCCCTGTTGCCAGGCATTCTTGATATTATAGGTTTTATTAGAAATCACATTACCATTTTTGTCCACAAACCTCCTGTCCTTTAACATATCGTAAAGTACATATAGTAAAGGCTTATGTATGCCATGTCTGACCAGCTTGTAATATAACCCTTCGATCCAGACGGTATCAAAGGCTTTTTCCAGCTTGATCAGACAGGCACCTGTGCATTGGTTCCTACTGCCAACCTAATGGACTTTTGGTTCGTTGAACACGTCTTCGATTGGACATAGGATGGATATGAAAATATGCATTGTGGTGTTCAGTTTTTAGGAATTTTGTGTTTACGTGATAAACAAACACTTGGCTCTTTTATCGAGTATTTATTTTAGACTTGGATTTTGGGAATTGATAATTTTACAATGCATATGAAAATATACGTTGAGATGTTTGAATTTTGAAAATGTTAACGAATTGAATTGGTTCAATTTGTTTGACATTGAATTCATCGTTGATTTGGGATATGGATGCTTTGGATGGAAATTTGATTTCTGGGTAATATGTATGTGGGAGGGAAATGATAGGGCTTCTTGGAGCACTAAAGCGTTTTCGAAGAAGTACAGAATGTCAGCACAAAAACCAGAAATTTTTTGTGGATGCTAGGGTTTCTCACTGCGGTGGAAGTTAGTGTCGTCGCTGAACTAGTACTTGCACGTGTGCAGGTTCAAAACGTTCATCAAAATCGTAAACCACGTGATTGGCGAAAACGTTAATTCCTGGGCACGATGAGGTATCAATGTGTCCGAATGTTCAGCCGCACAGTAGTGATATTCCCGTTGGTACGGGCTGGGCGAAGCCATGTTTTTTGGGCTACGTATATGATTTTTTATTGTAAATTTTATTACTGAATTGGGTGTATTCAACATTGTTTGGGCCTTTGCTTTTTTTGGAAATCTGCACTTCACATTATTACACTACCAAATATTCACTTTCGTGAATGGGGGACGCTCTACTCATTGAGCGACCAAGAACACTGCGATCTCGTTATCAATTTCCAACATTCAAAACTGTCGTTTTTAACTATGTTATTGAGCAAAAAATCTAGAGTCACCTCAAATTTTTAACTAACCACCTTCTATATCATATGTTGCCGCGACTATTCCTTTTACTATCACACAAAATAGAAGTTGAACAGTTTTTGTTTTGAAGAAACATTCATAAATGCCCCTTTCAGGTACCACATACAATAATCAAATCCATCATGCCAGATGACTCCCAATAGCACTGCTAACAAAAAGTTATAAAACATCATCATGTAAACCACTAAGTTTCCCGATACCAATCAGAAAGTATTATTGGCATATTCTTAATACTGATCAAAGTAAGAAGTCGTGTTTATTTAAATCAATCGTTAATTAGTCCTAAATACACACCTCATGTTAGGGCCTCGTAAGCGGGTTGATCTATCGTCACCAACAAGGAAATACTTTTCTCACCTTTATCGGTGAGGTTGATAGGATTAATTAAGACAAATTCGAATGAACTTGTTCAAAATATTTTCAAAAATCTCCAAAAATTAATGCCGCATTTGGATTATGAATATTCATAGACAATCTAATTCGGAGAAGGTCAGATATGATAATGGAACACTGGAGACAGCAGTATACTTGTAAATAGTGGCCCAAATGTTGAACCAGTTATTATCGGGAGTATCTTTAGATTTGTTCAGATGTGCGAACTAAGTGTAGGAAACATTAACGACTGATGAAAATTCATTTAGGAATGCCGCTTTTCATTGAAACAAAAACCACTTAAAGAAAATGTAATAAATTCTATTGAACGCATGCCGCTTCCGCAATTGTCTAGTGGTGTTTTCCAAAATTGCGTGTACTCAAGACTGGTGTATTTTTGGCAGTTTCAATTAACGAGATCGGAATCTTCAATACCCTGCCCATTTGTGTAACATGGTATTTGTTATGAAATCGTCTTCCTCATTGTTGTCTTCTAATATAGAAGTAAAAACTTACTTGAGTAGTCGTCCTCTGATTTTAAGAGTATCTTTGGACGACCTACAATTTATTATTGTTTGAAAACTATTCATGAATTTCAACGATACTTAGAAATTGCTTGTTAGCACCTTATTATTATGTGTAATCATGAGTTTCCCTAAATTAGTCCACTCATTATTTAATTAAGACGTTTGACTACCTTAATAGACTCATCACTGAATATATATATTCGTATTTCAAATCGTTGAATTATTTTTCGATTCAAATTAACAACTTAATCCCATCCGTAGGCCTTGTGTCTTAGGGCTTTAAAATATGCATGCAATTAAGAGCTTACCGCAAATGCAATCAAAGGCCGACTGTCAGTCGTTCTAAAAGCATCGATACCGAAAAAGTCATCACATGACTGATTTCACTTTGTTGAAAATCTTTGATCTTTCATTTTTTGGTAATGGTTAGGTAATAGCAAGTGTGGAACCGTGATTGGGACCTTATTATATTTTTTTACGTCAAATGCGTTCATGAAAGAGGTTTTGAGATAACTCTAAACTTTAAACTTTTTTTTTATTATACACAATAATTATTTATTGTACCCAATATTATTACAATCTAGCCAAGTAGGCTAATGAGTGATTTAACTCTATCTTAGTTTTATAAATATAGTAAGAATGTGTCCAAAAGCACTCTCTAATTGAGGCGAAGACACTTTCTTCTTGTATTCTATATTAGTGGCACTACCACTTTCACTACATTACACTATTTTTAATACTACACTAACTCGAAAGGTTTAATTCTTTTGAGCCTTCTCACTATGCCCGTGGTATCGAGGAGCTGGATAGCCTCAATATTCACATGTTGATGTAGTCTATGCTCGTGAGCTTCTGCGTATTTTTCGATGACTTTAGCAACAAACTCTACATTTAGGTCCCGATGGAGATCGTCGTTTCTTATATACAGGGTGGTGCAAAATTAATCACCCTATCGGAGGATGTTATAATTTTTGCAAGTGTCGTCCTACGTCAATCATATTTGACATTTGTGAATTAGACAGCTGCAGAATACAAACAGATAAGCAATCGGTGGCGTGCGGATTCCTGTTAAGCCATCCTTAAGCTCAACAACAATCTTGCGGAAAGCCACGAAAAATGCGATAAAACGGGTACAAATGTGTATCAACACTGGCGGCAACCACTTGACGGATATCAACTTTTCCACTTAACAGAAAAAATTGTAAAGGTCCAAATAAACATTTCCATCATTCAAAATCTTTTTTTTTTTTTTTTTTTTTTGTAAAAACATAATTCGGGGGGATGGGCGCGAAGATACAGGGCAAAGTACTGATTGCTTTCAACCCGGCGAAGGCCAGGACGATCCTTGTCCCTGTTCAATCCAAGTCGACATGCAGTCTCCACGTGACACTCCCGGATAGCCACTTTGGCACCCGCCAAGTAGTGAACCAATGCATGCAGCGACATCCTGAGAAAGGTTGGCTAATAACCTTGCTCGTAAAAACAAATTATTATGGAAAATTTAACAAGCCTCGGATATGGACCGGATACACGACGACGACCACGGAAACGAAAATGGCTGACCGATTTAAGAATTTTCTCATGCAACGTCCGCTCACTATACAGAGTTCGAGGTGCACAGCAGCTAGCTGATGCCCTGTCCGAATATAAGGCTGACATAACAGAATTACAAGAAATAAGACGGACGGGGAGTAGTGTTATTCAAAGAAAGGAGTATGACATTTATTACATGTGTCATGCAAAACACCATGTGCTCGGGGGAGGCTTTCTAGTCAGCCAAAAACTGAAACCTGACATCATCAGCTTTAATGCAATAAACGAAAGGCGGTGCACTCTTCGGGTGCGAGGCAAGTTTAAGAACATAAGCCTCATAAACGTTCACGGAGAGTAAGTCCTGGGGCCAGAAGAGAAATGGACACGCCTTAATAATACTGTCATTTGTACTGCCAACTCCGTCTTAGGCAGTAGTCGTAGAGATCGAAGCGACTAGTTTGATGATGAGTGCAAACTAGCAACTAAACGTAAGAATTCAATGCAGCAGTCTCATAGGACACGGGTACGCGAGGAGAAATACAAAGAGCTCAGAAGATCAGAAAAAAGACTTCACAGATAAAAGAAAAGTGCCTGGGAAAAAAACCTTGTCGGTGAAATAGAGAAAAGTAGAGAGCAAGGTCCGCACCAGCCGCGGAAGTTCTACCAAATAATCCGCAATATGATGCGGTACACGCCACGCTGCACCCACTGCAAGGATAAAGAGGGTAATCTGATCACCGATCCTGAAGGCATTCTGGAGCGATGGGAAGTGCACTTCAATGAATTGCTAAATGGTCAGCTCACAGAAGAACTGGAGGCTCCACCAATGGAAAATCAAGTGCAAATGCTGCATTGAGGAAACATTAAAAGCCATAGGACAGCTAAAATCAAATAAAGCCCAAGGAGCTGATGGCATACCAGCTATGCTGATCAAACAAGGAGGGACAGCGTTACATCACGCAATTCATGAGATCGCGGTGCACGTATGGGAGCAAGAGGAGATGCCGGAAGTTTGGCATTATTATTTTATTGGCTTGTAGGAACCTGGAAGTTCATGATCTCACCGACTCGACTCCGCCATCGTTCCTTGTCCTGTGCGCTCTCCTTCCACGTTTGACCCTTCGATCCGACCTCCTCAAGGTCAAACCTAACATTGACCTTCCATCTCCGTCGCGGGCGTCCGGCCGGTCTCTTTCCCGTTGGTCTACCGTCAATAATTCGATGCACGGTCCTATAGTTGCCCATTCGCGCCACGTGTCCGGCCCATCTTAATCTTCGCAACTCGATTACTCTCACTATTGTAGGTTTGCGAGATAGCTCTTCCAATTCTTGGATGTGGAGTTTCCTCCATTGTCCTATTTACCTCCAAAGATACCCCTTAGTACTTTATTCTCGAATACGCGGAATTTGTTTTCTTCCCGTTTTGTGAGAGCCCATGTTTCGCATCCATATAGAACAATCGGCATGATTATGGTTCTATAGACACGGATCTTTATGTTACCTGGTGGCAGTTTGGATTTCAGCAGTTTACTGACTGCGTGCCAACTAGCATTGCTGGAATGCAGTCTTTTGTTAATTTCCTTCGACATTTCGTTACTGGCCGTCAGTATCGTTCCCAGATATTTAAATTCTTAAACATTTTCAAATATCTTGCCTCTGCCGTTTATATGTGTTCCCTGAGGTCCACCTGCTGTCGCCGTAATCATGTATTATATTTTGTCTTCATTTATTTCTAGGCCCACCTCTTCTTCTGATTTCACAGTTTTTAGTAACAGTTTCTAGATTATCGCCCAGAACGGTGATGTCATCTGCATATGCGAGCACTTGTGTGACCCCGTTCAGGGATGATCCGGCCATGTTGTCGTCTTGTACCTTTCTGATGACATACTCGAGCACAAGGTTAAAAAGACACGCTGATAGACCATCTCCCTGCTTTAGTCCGTCCCGGATTTCAAATAGTTGGAAGATTGGCATCGCGGAGTAATTTGCCCCATACATAAGAAGTACCGCATATAAGATACTCTCCTCTATCCTACAAGATCGGATAGCCCTATACGCTAAAGCCATCGTTGGTCAACATCAGTGTGGCTTCACCCCAGGCAAATCAGCGATTGATCAGATATTCACCCTTAGGTAGGCGATGGAAAAATGTCTGGAATTTAAGATTCTATTATATTATCTATTTATAGACTTTAAGGGCGCCTACGACAGCATGGCCAGGGTAGAACTATATAATACCATAAGAGAGTTCGGCATTCCAAACAAATTGATACGACTTTGTAGCTTGACCATGACCAACGTAACTAGTCAAGTAAAAATAGCGGGATTGATGTCCAAACCAATAAACATATTTACTGGACTCCGACAAGGGGACGGTCTGGCCTGCCTCCTCTTCAACCTGGCATTGCAGAAAGCAATCCGTGACTCTGGCGTCGCAACTAGAGGGAGTATTGTCACCAAGTCCAACCAGATACTTGCCTACGCAGATGACATTGACATCATCGGTAGATCCGATTCGGCTGTAAAGGACTCCTTCAGCCAGATCGAGCAGGTGGCACAAAAACTGGGACTGCAGGTTAATGAGGGGAAAACTCAGTACATGGTGGGAACTTCTGTGAAAAGAAGACCTAACGTTGGTCAAACTATCAGGGTAGTGGAGCACGAATTTGAAGTAGTGCAATCCTTTAACTACCTTGGGTCAATAGTATCCGCCGATAAGAATATAGAAGAAGAAATACGCGAACGGCTGATCAAATCCAACAAAACCGACCATGGTCCATCAAGGCTTTTTAAATCCCGAAAATTATCCAGAACATCCGAGCTACTACTGTACAAGACCATGGTCTTACCAGGACTCATGTATGGATCCGAGAGCTGGGTGCTCAATAAAAGGCACTTTCAACTCTTAGCCGCGTTCGAGGGAAAGGTCTTAAGGAGAATTGTTGGTCTCGTATGTGGGGGAGGGCGATTCCGGAGACGCTACAACCATGAGTTGTACGCAATCCTCCTGAAGCTAATGTTGTAAGAAAAATCAAGCTCGGTAGCCTCCGGTCGGCGGGACACCTAGCTCGAATGAGCGAAGAGGAACCTGCCCGGAAAGTCCTTTGTGGCAGGATGTGTGGAAGGAGACAGTGCGGCAGACCTTATCTGTGATGGAGGGATGGCGTAGACCAGGATCCACAGAGCCTGAGACTGCCAAACTGGATGACATCGGCTCGAAATCGGGATCAGTGGAGAGATTTGTTAAATAAGGCCAAGATTGGTTCCCGGTTGTAATGCAGATGATGATGATGAAAAACGTAATTCAAAAATAAAATTGGATGATTAATTTTGCGCCACTCTATACTAGGGTGCATTTACTATTACTCTGAGAAATTTATTTTGGTATTGTTGGATGATTTGAACATTACTCCTTTTGGTACAGCCCCAGAGCTGTATACCATAGGCCCACACTGGCATTGGGACTTGTTTATGTAATAAAATGTTGTTGTGTTTGAATAGAGTAGAATGTCTTCCAAGCAGCCAATACATCTTTTGGTACCGTAGCTCTAACTCATCTTTTTTCTTCTTAACGTGAGCATTCCAGCGTAGCTTCGCGTCAAGTGTCATGCCAAACACGTTGCCATATTTTCATATGGTATGATCTTGTTATTAGTGAATACTGGAAAGTACTCTTCTTTTTTATTGGTGAAGTTTGTATGAATCGATTTCGACTCATTTAACTTTATTCTCCACTTTATTGTCCAGTTGTGGATTTTATTAACAGCTACTTGGACCTTTTCTGCTGCTTATGCGTGAGTTTTCAGTCGCCATTATATCAGTGTCATCAGCAAATATTACAATGGTGTTATTTTCTAATTTAGGCAAGTTACTGATGTATAAAAGGTACAGGACCGGCCCTAACACGCTTCTTTGTGGCACCCCAGCTTTAATATTCTTAATTTCGGAGTAGGCATCTTCGTACCTAATTCTAAATACTCTATCCGATATATACGGAATTCGATATGTTCTGGGTAGTTTTAGTATAAGGCTTTCGTGCCACAACTTATCAAATGCCAGTGCTACACCTAGGAACACAGTAGAGCAGACTTGTTTGTCTTCGAGAGTTCTCTCGATTATATTTGTTCGATTCACATTTCATTTTTTGTATGGCACTCATAAGTTCCCCTCGAGTTGTGTTCGTTAATTTGGAGCCCCAATTCCTATATTTGGCATTAAAGTCGCCTCATAGTATATATCTCTCACCGAGTGATTGAAGAATACTTATATAAGTATCTTTTCGTATCGTATAGCTTAGTGGACAGTATATGGCTCCCACAGAAAGAGGATACTGCATTGTGTTAATACAGATTGCAACAGATTGAATGTCTGTCTCATCATATTTACTTATCTCATGATGCTT
Source organism: Microdon myrmicae (assembly GCA_963931805.1). Taxonomy (NCBI): domain Eukaryota; kingdom Metazoa; phylum Arthropoda; class Insecta; order Diptera; family Syrphidae; genus Microdon; species Microdon myrmicae. The sequence continues at coordinate 207,605,838 of OZ007497.1, forward strand.
AACATTTTCTTTTACAATTAAAGCACTGCCGCCCTTTCCTTTATTTACTGGGTGTAGTGCATGGTAGGCTTTATGGTCCTTGAACCGAATATGTGATTGTTTTGTAAAATGTGGTTCTGATATGAGACACTCATTTATATTTTCTATATCTAGGACTACTTGCAATTAGTTCTGATGATTCTGTAGTCCATTACAATTCCAAGCCATAATTTTAAGTGTGTTAATCATTATTGAATCTTAGGTGTAGCTGTTTTAGCGTTATTTTATATTTTTTTCAGACGTTCATCAAACGATGTCATGAGCATCAGAATTTCGTCTAACTTACTATTATTTGATTTGATGTTCCCACTGCGTTGAGTGGTTGAACAACTTCTGGCAACAGCTTGTAAATATTTTTATAAGTAGTGGAAATAGCCTTTATGCTAGGTTTATGCTGGTATGCAGCAGGTAAGTTTACTGAGATGGATTGAGACCAGGTTGATCTCATTGCTATGCTATGTTTATTTATTTTTTTATTTATCTAGGCTTAATCCAAGCAGCTTAAGTTAATATAATATAACAACTTACAGACTAACTTAAGCGTTATTTTGTTGACAGTGTAAAAGAAGTGAACCCAACAAGGTAATTTGTAGTTGATCACCTATTGAGAAAATCATGTTGCCTTGGTGAAATAAAAGATTTGCAATGAAAACTAAGAGATTCGTATAGGACGCTTTCGAGAATCTTGGGTGAGTGGGGGAGTTTGGCGATGGGGCGGTAGTTCGCGACATCTTTTTTGGGTCCTTCCTGTGACCGGGGATGATGAAGTAGATTTTCCAAATGTGGGGAATACATATACAATACAATTTGAGTAGCTTCGATTCAATTAAAGGCGAATCAAATTTGTTGTAGAGACGGGGCCCAGGGGAAAAGTCAGATAAGTAGCCGAAGTATGATGGGCCAGGAACAAAAGAGTTGTGGCGTTTCTAACAGATACACTCACAATACACAAGCAAATAGTGATGAGCGCCGAACGAAAATCGAATAAGAAAATGCATCAGAGCCATATATCATAGCGAGAACATAACAATTCCACATCAGTTGAATGTATTTGAGTTTAAAAATCGATTTCGTACACGCGGCAGTAGCCTGATGTGTTAAGCATCGGTTCAATGTTTGGTGATTCTAACTGTCATAGCGTCAGTGCGAATCACACAGTCTTCACTATCATCCCAAACGCTATAACCTCCTCCTAAACCATTCTCACCGCCAATCTTAAGCGGCGGTTTCTCTAACGTAACCCCCCCCCCCCCCCCCCCCCGAATGTAGAGGAGGAGGGGATTACGCGTATTTCAAGTGTTTGTGTTCAGTCAGTTGTCAATTTAGTCGTGAGTTCAAGAGCTCTGTTTGGATATAAAGTTGGAATCAGTTAGCAATTAATTCGATTACCAGTTCAACACTTGGAATCAGTTAGCAATCAATTTGATTGTCCTTTCAAGAGTTCACATTAAAAATGCTTTTAGAATCATCGTGCGGACTAAGCACGTCGGTTTAGATGTTTGGAAATAAAATTTGATTCAAAAAGTTGGATTCAATAACCCGTGTTGAGTTTAGTTTGGAAATAAATTTATAATCAGTATCTGAAAATTCGGGCGCCAATTCAAGAGTTTAGTTTGGCAAGTCAGTTTAACAGTAGAATGTGGAAATAAGGTTAAAACTTCGTCTAATTCATTCGTCAGTGAAAGAGTTCGGTTTGTTGGATTCAGTCTTCGTCTATTGATTGCTAATTTGGGAGTTTAGTTTGGGAGTAAAGTTGGAATTAGTTAGTCGGCAATTCAGCCGTCAATTTAAGAGTTAAGTTTGAAAATAAAACTAGAATTAGTCAATCACCAGTTCAAGAGTAAGGAAATAAAGTTGAAACACTTTTTACCAATTCAGTTGTCAGTCCGAATTCAGTTTGGATATAAAAATAGAATCAATTAATTGTCAATTAAATGAATAGGTCACGGTTTGGAAATAAAAGCAGGCTGCCAGCTCAAGTGCTAAGTTTGGAAGCAATGTTGGAAGTAGTTACTCTTCAATTTGTAAACTACGAAGGGTCAAAAGACAGTTGAATAATGGAGCAAAACCGAGATGCTGGAACCAGAAAAGACTTATCAAGATAAAAAGGGTGGATTTGTCGCCTCTGCCAAATGATTGTCAATTGAGTTTGCTCTCTCCAAATTTGTTGTTATACGAGTAAGTATAATTTTGAACATACGAGTATCTTAAATGTAAATATCAAAATATACTTGATGAATTTTGTAGACATCAATTTCCAGTCATTTTAAACAACTCATTGAAATAATTAACAGGGACCAAAGAAGAAATAATACTCTTATAAGACGGGACTGTATTTTTAAGTTACATTGTGGAGAATATTTTAGCCGGTAACCGTTGAAAACACACTGTTCTAAGGTGTTATATGTCATTTATATTTTAGTCAAGTTTTGTTTAACTTAGAGTATCGAAGTGAGACCAACAAGTGAATATTTAAATTGAAGAAACTAAGGTTTATGTAATTTCTGTCTAGGATTAAATCAAAAGTTTAAGAGAAGGAAAACAAAGATGGTTGTAAAGAGTAAATTGAAAGTACGAGGGCAGGTGAATAAGTCTATAGAAAATCTAAGTGATGGCGCTCGAAGCATCGCTAACGGTCTGTATTTATTATAGTAAGCGTGGTTCCTTATTATCTATCTATCTATCAAATACAATGTAGAAATACCTTGTAGGTGTGGCGGTTCCGCCAAACCCCTCGGCCCACTTACCTGAAAAACCTCCCATATCCGCAACCCAACTCCCATTGGCACCTGAAAATATTTCCTTTTTCTTTTAATGCATACAAGCATTACCTAAAACTCCTAAAAGGAATTTTTCCTACAAGGGCATTCATACATGTATCAATGCGTCTTTGCATAAGCGACCAAAAACCGAGTTTCCAATAAGTGTAGATTTTCACACTAGAGTTCGACACTTGCGTCGCCATAGATACCATGTTCCATTGACACAGATGGTATATACAAACCGTCATTGTATAACCATCTAATCTGCCCTGCAATGACTTGCAACTATCGATACAGCTGCAAGCACTTTACCCAGAATTGCTTCTTTGTTTGAATCTCCAAACAAGCATGGACTCGCGTATAGCCGCCGGATTGAATTCTAAGCATAAACAATGCAAATATAGAATACGTTTTCCACAAACGAATTTCCCTGCATATACAAATGCAAGCAAGGGATTTGTTTCGTCCACCAACCCATTAGCACCTTTCCCAATGTCTATTCGTATATTAACACAAGGGCATCACTCATCTAAGACTTTTATGATGCCTTCGTCTCATCTTTTCTTTTACCAGATTTCTTCGCTGTATCGTCGTCTATTTATTTAGACGCGGTGCACTCCATAGACAACGAACTTTGCGACCCTTTTGTCTTTACCGCCTGTCTGCTTCGTTTACCCATTGCCCTCGAGCACGTGTAAACCACACAGATCTGAACAATCGCACACATACCACCATGATCTTCATTACAAGATCTGGTTTCCTATTCCACCAAGAGAGACTTTACGTTTCTCTGGTGGTAGGTAAAAACAATATCCTTAGTGGACAGGATATCTACCACGACACCACAAACTCACCCCATAAGCGAATCATCTCTGCACGAGATGATTATCGCTGAGTCCTTTACCATCCGCTGGCCGCCACGGTCATGCTACTCCCGCTCACCGGTGCGCACGGTTACCCGACTATAGTCGAGTGGTGGTTTGTCGATTTTTCGGTTATTTGATTACGGAGGATTTTATTAAAATACACATTTCATCGAGTGACAATAAGAAGTACTTCATATAAATTAGCCTTAGTATTAATTTACATTACGTTCCATATTGTTAACAAAGGTAGTGGTTGTTTTATTTGGAGAATAAAACTAAACAAAATGACACCAGTGCGTTTTATTTTTCGGTGACTTTCATCAGTGTTCTATTCGCTGTGCTGTGTTTGTTCCGCGTGTAGGACTTAATCCTTGACAATTCGGTTTGGCGGGACCTTGTTGAACAGTCGAGTGAATGCTGGAGGTAGAAGGGAACCAAGTGCCCGTTTGCGGTACATACTAACTTCCCCACATAGGTATCTGAGAAATTGGGTATGGACAACTCTCAGCTCTCTCAGCTGAGAACAAACGCAACCGCGTGGTCTCTTCTGAGGCTTTTTTGGAGCGCAGGTGTCGCAACCCAGATGAGTTTCTGCGCAGATTAGTAACTGTAGATGCAACATGGATACATCACTACACTCCCGAAATGAAAGAACAGTCAAAACGGCGATTTATTAAAGGCGAATGGCCTCCAAAGAAGGCCAAGACGGTGGCTGGAAAGATTATGGCTATAGTGTTTCGGGCTGCCCATGGCAATATCTTCATTGCCTATCTGGACAAGAGACATACGATAACTGGACATTATTATGCCTCATTATTAGGCCAGCTTATACAGAAAATCAAAGAAAAACGTCCTCATTTGAAGAAAAAAAAGTCATTTGAATAGAAGAGCATCCTTTTTCTCCACGTGATATAAGCTGGAAAGATTATGGCTATAGTGTTTCGGGCTGCACATGGCAATATCTTCATTGACTATTTGGACAAGCGACACACGATAACTGGACCGTATTATGCCTCATTATAATGCTAGCTTATACAGAATATAAAAGAAAGTCGTCCTCATTTGAAGAAAAAAAAGTCATTTGAAGAGAAGAGCATCCTCTTTCTCCAGGATAATGCACGAGTACATATTTGCGCAGTTTCAATCACTAAACTTGAGTAATTGAAGTTTGAATTGATAGACCAACACCGTATTCACCAGACCTGGCCCCGAGTGACTTCTTTTTATTTTCACATTTAAAATAAAATGGCTCAGCGGACAACGGTTTACATCAAATGAGGAGGCCAACATCATCATCGGCACTACAACCGGGAACCAGTCTTGGCCTTAGTTAGCAAGTCCTGAGGCTTGTTAAATTTTCCATAATGATTTGTTTTTTCGAGGCAAGGTCATTAAGTCTTGCGCTAGAGGCTCCCCGACGGGGAATCGAACCCCGGTCTCCCGCGTGACAGGCGGGTATACTAACCACTATACTATCGAGGAGGCCATCCCACTCACAAATATTTATTTTGAGGATCTACCACAATCATACTTTTCTGAAGCCTTAAACAAGTTGGAGAGACGGGTGTCAAAGTGTACTGAACTAAGAGGTGATTATGTTGAAAAATAAAAAAAAGTTGTACAAAAAAAAATGTTTTTCTATTTTTTTCTAAGGACTTATTGACCCGCCCTTGTATAATTGAGGCAGGAGTTTTTTTCTTTCTTTTTAAGTAAAAAATGTAATTGAAGACGACGTTTTTTAATACTTTACTCGTGCTAAAGGGATTGTTATTATAATTATGATATGAAAAAAGCTTAAAATTAACAAGCTGTAAACATAATATATTTCTGTAGAACTATGACGAATTATGGAACTTGTTTTAGATTTTAAATCTTGGGGCCGTAAGGGTGTTATGCCATTAAATACAATAAAAAAAATAGAGATAATAAATAGAAGACAGCCAGAAATGTTAGGATGGACTGAATGCCAAACATGTTGATGAGAAATTTTACATCAATTTTTTAAAAACGGATTTTATTAGCTGGTTCCGAAAAATAAATGCAAGCTCAGACCTTCAATGATTCGACGCACTTTGACTTCGTGCCCAATAGAGTGTACGGAATTTGTCCGGTTTTAAAGATATTTGCTTAGAAGAAGAAAAGTAGAAATGATATACGTAGGAAGGTTAAGCATATTTCAAAGTTGTATTGATTCAAAAATGACTTCATCTTTGGGATAATTGATAGAATTTTGCTTTTAAAATTACGTTATTTTTAAAAGGAGAACTTTATCAATGGCCCCTAAGCTTAAGTGGTTCCTGGAATCAACTTTGAAATACTAGCTAATGTCTAATAAGTGTTCACTTCTTTACCAATAATGTGATTGGCTTTGTTTGGTTTTGAGGATGTTCGCTCGCGGAACATGACATATATTGCATATATTTAAGTAGAAACTTCATTGAATATTGTTTCTGTATCCTTGTAGTAACGAAGCACTGCGTACCACCACGTAATTTTGTTACAAATCTTGGACATCAAGTACATTAAACGATTAACAAATTTTTAAAGATATTATTCAAATCTCTATCCAAGATTAATACACTTCCACTTCGTGCATTTCTAATCTTAAAAGAAATTCGTCTGCATCGGGCACAAGAGCGATGTACAGAATATATTTGTCTTATTCGAGTCTGTCTATTAAGATCAAACGGAAGAAGATAGCAGACACAAATTGGACGTTAAGAAATTAGGAAAATAAAATTAAATGTCTTTTTAATCAGCTAAATCATCGAAGTTAAGGAAACCAGCGATGTAAATCTGCAGTATATCAAAAGTCTTTAACATCATCTCAATTCCCGACTTTAAATTCACTTCTTAGAAGTAGGCCTATATAAAATCTGTATCACCGATACTTACAATAAGCGCCAACAGTCTTAGCTGATTCGACATTCATTCGGCGATGATCGTTTAACATAATTAATCGTTTACAATGGAAGCGGAAATGATCCCCTTCGAGTCACCATGTAGATGTACGCTGCTAGGGCAACCGTTAAATCAGGACTTCCGAATCCTAGCCCGTTGGTTCACAGTGAAAGACACTTCACTCTCGTGTTATCCTCGTTATCGCGTTCAATTGCATCGAAAACAAACTTTCTCATTCAGTTTAACGGTTATCAAATCTAGATGCAAGTAGAGCACTATTCAATCGGGAGGCGATGATCATTTTTCAATGGCACCTTCGGAAATATAATCCCACGACCGACACAAATCTTTGGTATTGAATCCTTCGACGCGATGTCCCCGTAGCCTCAAGTTGTATTATATTTTAAACTCACAAACCCGCAAAAGTCCAAAATGAAAAATTACAAAAATGAAAAATCGGAAATTCAAAATCCAAAATCGAGAATCCCACGACAAACGTATCGACGTCACCAGTCTTGTGGCAGAACCGATTAAGAACCAAAAATCGAAGCCCGTTCTAGTTTAGACGACGAGTAGAGTGAACGCGTGTGGCAGTATAGGTGATTGCATCTAACGAACTAGAAATAGTGTGAACTGTGCTCTGCATCAGGTTTTCAAAATCATGGGACAACGTCTGGTCACTACGATAGAACTATGAAGACTGACTGTGAATGCGACTGAACGCCTTATCGCCCATTTGCTGTGGCCGTCTTGCTGCGTTTCAGTTTGATGCTTCGAGTTTAAGTTTCTCCGTTAGTTTGGCGCACACACGACGCCGCCGCGTTGTGGTGGTGGCGGCCAATCTCTCTCCAACAAACATTTCATAAGCAATCATAGGTCTGAAAAATGCCATCGGACAAGGAGCCAGCAACCCCCACCCAGTCATCTGTGCACCTGGTGACAATTTCTGACGTTCGGTATCCAGCATTGCACTTTGAGCTAGTTTCGAGTTGCCTTGATGAGTGAGGACGCTTCTATATGTGTACGTGAGGGTTTTGAGTGCATTTGCAGCAGCGGAAGATGTGGTGCGCACACAAGTAATCCTAAGCAACCCTTCGTGGTTGGACATACATTTGTATCTTGGTTGCAATAAAATGTTGAGATGGTTCTGCAACATGTTGCGTACCGATTAATGAGTGCAAACAAATGCGAGTACTAAACGGCTGCAAAGATACGCTCAGATTTAAACTGACGGTTGGGAGACCTAAAATATTTGTTGGGGGTTTGGGAATTCTTAAATTTGTTGAATGAATATATGAGACATTTGGAGAGGGAACATTTATGGAGTAATTGAAATAAATACTGAGATATTTCTCGAAGTAACTTGCGGTGCCATATGGATGCATATGACGAGGACCAGGTAAACTTACTAAATAATTTTAGGGACTAATACGAATTAGAATTTTCAAAAACTCGAGTTGTTTTATTTAGTATTTTTCAATCTGATATGCCTACAAGGATTATGTGTTTACATTTTTCTGAGGAACTCCGAAAAAGTTGCAACCGTATTAGAAAGAGTGTATTCGTCTTTTGCTAAGAAAATATATTCAATCGGAAGGTCGGTCAATAAGTCATTAGAAAATCTAAGAGATGGTCTATATGTTATTGAGGGTTCCATAAGTTACAGGGGTTGGTATTAAATGGGATGGAGGAGAGAAGGCTTGTACATTCGACTGAACCTGAGACAAGACAGTGGATGAAGAAATTGTCAACGTGCATTCTACACTACTCAAGTATGGTAAGGTTAATTAGATTGAGACGACTTGTGTGGGGGGCAAGATCAAATGGTTTTCCCAACTCAGTCCTCAACAGGAAAAGGTAAGAACCGCCATTGAATGCTCTCTGTTCTGCGAATGTGGGAAATACGTTGACGGGCCCAGACCTGGGTAGCATATTCTAGTAGGGTTTTAGTAATTTAACGTAACCTATGTAGCGTTATAGTAATTTAAGTGACGCTATTTTTACAAATGTTTGCGCACATTGGAACAAACGCATCGATGATTCAAAGCGCTCTATTTATTTATTTATTTATTTATTCGGCTTAATTCAAGCTTAGTTACAATAAGTATAATACCTTATAAACTAACTTAAAACTAAAGTAGTAATTAAAAAAGAGGAAAAAAAAACAAAAAGAAAATTATATATATATATATATATATATATATATATATATATATATATATATATAATTAAAAAAAAACATATAATTAAAAAAAAACAAGGGAGGAGAAGAGGACTTTGGCGTAGGGGAGGTACGAGGCCGGAGAAGAGCGAATGTATGTGGGGGTGGCAAATGTGGCATATGTGAGACAGCAAACAGTGAAGGGCATATGTGTTGGAAAATGTACTGATTGTGGGGGGATAGACGGTGGGCGGGGCAAGGTTAGGAGGGGAAAGAGAAGAGACATAGTTTGAGTGCAGTAGATGTAAGGTGGAAATCGAAGGAGGTAAGGTAAGAGTTTGCCCACCTCCGCATGTGCGAAATGGGCTCATTAGAGCCGTAAGAAGTGTTGTGGGTGGGCAGATAGAAGAGACGAGGGTTTCGCGGGTTTTGGGGGTTAGTGTGAAGTGCAATGATGGAGAGCAACCTTGGGCAGTTGGTTGTGCCTGAAAGGAGACGGTGGATGAAAAGAATATCGGCATGAGTTCTGCGCTCCTCAAGTTTGTTGAGGTTAATCAGATGGAGCCGGCTTGTGTATGGGGGGAGAATCCGAGGATTCACCCAGTTCAGTCCGCAGGGGGCAAAACGCAAAAAACGACGTTGTACGCTTTCGATCTGTGGATATGGGACGAGTAGTATGTAGACCAGAGCTGCCTGGCGTATTCAAGAAGGGGGCAGACGAAGGCTATGTAGAGAGAACGGGAAACGTAAAAATTAGAGAATTCCTTAGACCTGCGTTTCACAAACCCACGGGCGGAGTTGGCCTTAAGAATAATATTATCAATATGTGGGGCGAAGATAAGCTCCCTGTCAAATGAGATCCCGAAGTCACGTATCGAGGTTACAGATGATATCTGCTCGTTTTGCAGGAAGTAGGAACATGCGGTGGGGTGGGGGGGGGGGGGGCGTTTGCGGGAGAAGGTGATGGAGTGACATTTTACAACGTTGAGTTCAAGGCGATTATTACGGCACCAAGTTGAGAAGCTGTCGAGATCCGTTTGGAGAAGTGAGGACTCGAGAGGAGAGATGGTCGTTTTGTAGAGTTTGGCGTCGTCCGCATAGACGGAGATGGATGAATATTTAATAATGGAGTCAACGTCATTGATGGTAAGGATCAATAGGAGAGGACCTAGATGACTGCCTTGCGGAACCCCCGATGTCGGAAGAAATGGGTTGAAAAGGGAGGATCTGAATTTGATACAGTAGGATCGATCTGTCAGCTAAGAAGATAACCACTTGATTAATAGCGGTTCGAAACCTAGGGAGGACAGCTTAAAAAGCTATAACACTGACACTCATCTTTTTTGCGTGTGGCTCCACGATAGTATAGTGGTTAGTATACCCGCCATTCACGCGGGAGACCGGAGTTCGATTCCCCGTAGGGGAGCCTCTGGCGCAAGACTAATGACCTTGCCCGGAAACAACAAATCATTATGGAAAATTTAACAAGCCTCAGGACTTGCTAAACAAGGCCAAGACCGGTTCCCGGTTGTAGTGCCGATGATGATGATGATGTGACAGTGGATGAAACATGGATTCACCATTTCACTCCGAAATCAACTCGGCAGTCAGGAAAGACAGCAGCCGGTGACAACTATCCGAAGCGTCCGTCTATTGTTTTCAATATTGAAAAATCGCGTCACTTAAAATACTATAACTCAGTATGGTATGGTCGGTTTGTCAATTTTACATGTATTGTTAGAAGATCCATACTTTCTAAAATTCATAAAGATTTTTCACGACAAGCGCCATCTCGGAGTTAGTCTCGGGACTTATAGAATGATGTGTTTACGTTCTCTTCGAATGAACATATTATTCAAGGGCGATGAGGTCCATCGAAACTTCTTGAGGTGACGTCTTAAAGTTTCGTGAAAATTTATAAAGAGTTTTTGAAGGCTAGGGACAACGGCGGGTAAGCCTTCCTGTTGAATGGAGACCATAACGCTTGTTTTTGTTTTGCTTTCGAGGCAAATTGAGTCAGATAGATTAAGCACAATAGAAAAAAAGAAGCGAAGGAAAATGTAAGTAAACGTATATGTTTTCTGTTGCACAATGAAATGGGTACACACAAAATAAATAACTCGAATTAATACTCACGACTTCGTCTTTGTTTGTGCTCCGTTAAATTCGTATCCTTCTGTTTAGCCTTTGGGAGGGTATTGGCTGTTGTATCCCCGTTGTATCGGTATCTGCTTTGGCACGGCAAGAAAAGAACAAGCTGAGGAGCCTGAACAATCCTTTTTTTGTTTTACTTTTCACTTAGTTCCCTTATTGTGTCTTTTGAAATAAAACGACTCATTTTATTACATAGTTTACATGTTCACTGATTTTTTTATTTAATTCTATCTAAGTTCAGTTTTAAAGATTTTACATTTAATTGTTCCCTCTTCAGTTCTTTTTCTTTTACAACTATTCACTTTGGGGTTTCATCTTAACTCTAATGCTGTCGTGTATCAATAATATAATATTAAATAAACCGCCGTAGACCATTTTAGACTGTGACCGCCATTGTGGGTTACACCCCACCCCAGATCTTTGCCCATTCGTTGTGGCGCACCACGAATTTAAACACCAAGAAGTCCCGATCTTTGCCCATTCGCGCCCTTTTATTTGAATTATGTAACATTTCTTTGCCATGGGTGTTCCAGTTGTTGATGAGTGATTTTAAAATGGTAGGAATGTCACCAGCTTTCATTTGTTTTTAGTACAGTTTCACCTTAAACTAGTTGAACTTTATAATAAAAGAAATTGCTTTTATCTAATATTTGTAACATTTTATTTAATTTGTAAACTAGTCGTTTATTAGGAAATCCTAAATTTATAATATTAAAAGCATTTATAACGTCGTGATAAAATACGTTTATTTTTTTTTAAAGTCATAATGAGGTTGGGGGATGTACTCAAAATACTTCAATACATAGCTATGAACAAAACATTCATACACTGCTAGAGTCCAGAGACAAAGATAGAATTAAACCATCGTCAATGGGCTCCGAAGAAGGCGAACATGGTATTTCCGGATGCTCGCGGAATCTTATTATTTTCTTTTTGTATTTTCGAGCTTCACGCTCAATATACTCAAGAATCCACCTCACATCGGAATCATTGAAATGAGGCGGCTGAAAGTTTTCCCTTTGTTCGGGTTTCCATTCCGAGAAACTGTACTGATGGATATCCTTACGAGCGAGAAGTTTTATGTACAGGAATTTTAAAATTTTGTTTGGACAATTATGTCAAGGAAAGTGATAACTAATATATCTTCATCTTTATGTAACTATTTAATGATGTAGGAAGAACACGTTATCAATTATTAAGCATTTCGCTAAGTTTATTCATGACAAGTTTGTGTTTAGATATATAGATACAGACACCCTTAAGATAATCATATGTTGCACTAGTCGACGCGAAACTCTTAAGTCAGGATTTAGCCGAAAGCCCTAGCAGCTAGCGCTATTTAGAATTAAGTTATTGTGTAATTAATTACATCGTAATAAATAATAATAATAATAATAATAATCTTAAGCCAGGAAGACGACTTGGTCAGTCGCTACCAGCACGTCAAAGAGATAAGACGTATATCTGACAACAGCAGAAAGCAAAAGAAAAGAAAAAAAAATTAATAAAAAAATTCGTCGCGCGAGTGTGTGTGCAAGGGTGGATTACACCGTGTGGCCGCCACTGAGAGCGGTTGTTTAAAAAAAAATTGTGGAAACAAACAAAGTGCTAAAGAGCTCGTCACTTTCATGAAAAGGGGCCAGGCAGACCTGAAAACGATGACACGGAGCCGACTCGAGCGACAGCCGAGTATTATAACAAAGCGGCACAAGCCGAATACAGACGGCGAAAAAAATGCAAAAGGAAAGAAAAGCGAATACACAGGAGCAGGCAACCAATTCAACGAATTGGTTGACCTTGACCCAAGTGAAATCGAATTACCTGCTGATGAAGACCACAATATCACAGGTACTGCAACCGATCCGGCGTAACTAGAAAATCTCCTTGCGGATATTGACACAAAAAAAAGAGGAACTCAATAAACAAAGAGAAGCAATCCTCAAATTAAAAGACCTGGTGCAGCAACAACAAAGCCAAGAAAATACAACAGCACAACGGAAAAATCAGGAACAACATCAGGAAGCAAACAAAGTAGATGCAGAAGCAGCAAACAAACCAGCACATCGTAACCAACAAAAAGGAAAAGGCGCCGCTTATAAGACTTAAGTCCATGGAAACAAAGGACGTTATAAAATTAGGTGAGTTAACTTGCAAAAGTTTCAAACCAAAAAAAATGAATAATTATAAAATAAAATTAATGTGCGATGATATTGAAGGTTATCGCAAAGTAATGACTGCTTTGGGTAGGACAAAAAGCGAGTACTACACGTACACCCCGAAATCGGAGAAAATAATCTCCATGCTCCTAAAAGGAGCTGATCCATGTTTTTCCCCTGAGGAGGTATTAGAGGAATTAAAAAATGTCGAAACCGAGAATTTAAAATTTACAGGTGTGAAACCCTTCTCTACCGCCAACTCCAGAAAACGCAATTGCAAATTGCCTTTCTTTATTGTATCACTGAGTCCCAACAGTAAATTTGATGCTCTCCGATACATCAAACACCTCAACCACCAAACAATAAGTTGGGAAAAAATTAGAAAAATCGATCAAACTGCCACATGCAATTCAGGTGCGTAAAGTGCCTCTCCGACCATATCATTGGCGAATGCCCCTTGGGCAAGGAACAAAACCTGTAAAAATACAGGTCACACTGCTAATTTTAGAGGATGTCCTAAATTTCAACAAATGAAATTAAAATTGGAATCCAAAAAGAAACAAGTTGAAGAAGAGAAAAAAATGAAAACTCGTTCTTACAACAATTTCGTGGCTCCTTGTGTGTCATATGCACAAATGGCCGGTGCTCCTAAGCAACCAGCATCCATGGAACATACATATAGTAATGGAAAAATGCCTGCACCAGAGGCACATTCAGAAATAATAACAATGTTATTAACCATGCAAGGACAATTTGCCGGATTTCAAAAAACGCTGACTGAACAAAGAGCACGAATAGATACTCTCTATTCAACGCTGTTCTCAAATAACTCGCCACATCAAAATCTTCAACCCTCCGTCTGAACTTAACCTAAAAATTATAGCTGTGAATGTAAATTCACTAATCCACATCGAAAGAAGGGATAATTTAGGCAATCTGCTCCAAGTCGAATGCCCAGATGTGCTCTTGGCTAGCGAAACTAAGCTAAATCAAAGGCACAAAATGGGCTACAAAAATTATAACATAATTAGACGAGATCGACCACACTCTACTCGAGGGGGTGGGGTCGCTATCTTAGTTAAGAAAGGTCTTCACCATAAGGTCGTTTACAGCACGGAAGTACACAAATTCCAGGTGCTAGAGGCATGCATTATAGACATTCCGCAAAAAGGTCAAAGGCATCTATATATAGTCGCTGCTTACGCTCCTGAATCTGTTCAAGGTACCCAATATATCTGTGAAATCGATACGTTTTTCCGAAGTCTCAAGTTAGATTCGGAAAACAATTACTTTTTAATGGCAGGTGATTTTAACGCCAAGCACAGTGCCTGGGGCAATCTGACCTCGAACACCAGAGGCAATGCCTTGTTTGATTGGTGGCAAACAAATGCAATCGAGCATAAACTAGAATTGTACGCTACAAGTACACCGTCTTATCCAAGAGGTAACTCCTTCCTGGATTTACTTATGACAGATGATCGAATTCAGTTACCAGATACCGAGGTAACTACTCGAAATTGTCTTCGCACAATTGAGTACGATAGCGATCATTACGGACTTGGAGCCGTAATACACGTGCCAAACGAGTACCATCTACTTGAGCAGTACGACCAGGTACACTCTTTCGATTTCCGAAAAGCACATTGGTCGCGTTTCGATCGCGTAGTAAAAAGAGAAATACGCAACATTGGCATAGACCCACCGACTAATAGAAACCTGCGTAATGATGAAATCGATCATTACCTCCTAACTATGAACGATATTGTTACTAACACAATGAATCGTTCCATCCCCAAAGTAGCTCATATTAATGGCTATACCCACCGATACAGAAATGCAACTATCGATGCTTTGTATAGGCAAAAGAGCACCCTGCTCTCAAAGCTGAAATTGTGCTATAGGCAGTTCAGTGACCCAAATAGCAATGAAATCAAAACAATCAAGTCCTTGATTAAAAATCTTCAAAAACTGATCCGGGATAATTACCGAGCAGCAATAAATGAGGAGTGGAGCAACAGAATTCGAGCTGTTCAAGCAAACGGACTGAATATGTTTTCACAAATCAAGAAAATATGTCGAAGAAAAGATCACGATGACATTCCCTGTCTCCGAATTCCACGGACTCTCGAGAATTGTCAGATAATGCTGAACGCAGGACTCACCTTAGAGCACATCAACTCCAATGATGAAGTAATAATAGTCGAAGATCCGCAAAAGAAAGCGAATCCAATTGGAGTCTGTTTCGAAGCAGTGTACAGAGTTAACGAATCAATTCATGCTAACACTGAAATTGAAAACAATGCTCACTGCGCAATCAACTTCACAACTGGCGATCCGAAAACCGTAGTTTCATCACATTCCGTGAAAATAATAGGGCGGATTCTCCCGTCAGAAATGAAAATACAAATATGTTTGTGCGCAAGGATGAACTTAGAAACATACTTAGCTCAATAAAAAATAAGAAATCATCTGGAATAGATAGCATTCCAAATGTGGTTCTAAGGCATTTGCCTTGCGAAGCAGTGAACATATACACTACTTTGTTTAACAACGCTCTAAACAATGCACACTATCCAACCCATTGGAAGACTGCAGTAGTCCACCCTATCCTCAAAAAGGGTCAGGATAAGAGCAATCCAGCTAATCTCCGCTCGATCAGCCTGCTTCCGAACATCAGCAAGGTATTCGATTATAAGCAAAGCACTGATAGGTTGGTGTGATGAAAACGATATCATCCCCAACAACCAGTTTGGCTTTCGAGCGCGACATGATACAGTTCATGCAGCGACGAAACTTGTTTCCGATATACAGTGGAACAAGGCAAAGCGACAATGTACAGGCGCCTGCTTGGTTGACTTTGAAAAGGCTTTCGACACTGTATGGTTAGAAGGACTTGTCTACAAGTTAACAAACCTGGGTATGCCGCAATATCTGTTATACATCATTTATGATATGATAATGGACAAACATTTTGTGGTGAAATGCGGGGACATACTCTCCAACAAGACACTCCAAATTAAAAATGGCTTACAGCAGGGAGCTGTGAATTCTCCCATTCTATTCAATATTTACACTAGTGATCTAGTGAGTTCTCTCGAAAACGCTATTGCGTACGCCGATGACATAGTGGTGTACAGAGCAGGAGGAAAAATAGACGACATCAATAGGCACCTTCACGATGACTTCAACAAAATCAAACAATTTGCGACGACTGGAAATTAAAGATTAATTTCCAGAAAACCGAGATTATCCTTTTTAGAACGCCCCTATCCAGGGCCTCGAGGGATACGAAATACAACTGGAAACACTTTCCTATTGTAGGTAACAATAACCTTCCACCGCAAGTGAAAACTGTAGTTAGATACCTTGGTATCTGGCTAGACCAGTATTTATATTTTGACAAGCACGTAGCAGCGTCCCTCTCCGCAGCTAAAAGCGCATATTCTATGACAAGAAGTCTATTCCGGAGTAGTCTTCTTGACCCCAGAGTCAAAATAATTTCGTACTCGGCATTCATCCGACCAGTTTTGATTTATGGCTGTCCAGTATGGTATAATCTATCTCTACTTTATATGGAGAAGTTTCGTGTGTTCGAACGGCAGTGTTTGCGTTCCTGGCTCGGACTTTATAGAACACCAGAGTCGCAATACAAAAAATTCTATCCCAACAAAATCCTGTATAACAAATCAGGGTTAAATAGGATAGTCAATTTCATAATTACAATTATTCTTGGTCACACAGCAAGGGCAATGTGCAGTAACAATAATCTTATCTCGGGAGCATTCTATCCCAATGATATGTATCTAGAGAATACCCTCCAGAATGGGTTTATTCCCCCAGAAGCGTTCCCTTTCTTGGATCAAAAAGCCCTTATCCAAGACGTGCATGGGGTCCCGATTATTTACCACGCTCTCCGTGGTGCCAGGGACAAACGAATTCTCCATGATAGTGATATCTCCAATGCCCCAGACCGCATGCGTTTTAGCACGGCGATCAGTGAAAGAGATAAATCAGCCAAAGATCGAACATCTCCCAAATGGTGGTGGCTTCTCAACGAGGAGA